>CM021104.1:617015654-617615654 GCA_007115665.2 Sequoiadendron giganteum
TATTACTTATGAAATTCACATGCATACAATTGAAAACTTATCTCAAGTGAATTCAATAATGTAACATATAATCTAGTAATAGAAAATGAGATGGGTTGGCAGTACCTCGAGTGGCCCTTGCTCAAGTTGTTGCACTCATAGAAGATATCAAATATGTGCTACTTGATCAACAAGTCATGACAACAAACTAAACTCCATTATTGCATAAAAATTGGACTTCTTATAGTCTAACAAGAATCTCTAAAGATTTCTCATTCAGTAGTACATATTTATTGTAAATTGATAATATAAAACTAACAAGAATTAACTATTAACTAGTAAAAACAATCACACAACTACTACTAGATCTGCTCCTCGATCACATGTCCCAATATATAGGCTCGAGAGGAGTCTTATTCAATAAGGATTGAAAACATAACATTAATGCATATGTCCACTCTCCCTCAAGGATAGGGAGAGGACAATTCTTTGAAACAGAAAACCATAAATATGAAATAGAAGAAAAACCAAACTAGGACTCTGGCCCTAACGGTTAACTACCATGATAGGGACATGTTTCCTAGAAACTGTCACATCATGGGTTACTCTTATTTGGAAGACTTCTTCCAGTTGCCTTATTAGTGGATAAAAGTGCATTTACGGTGACTCATGGCTAATCATTCAATAACCACTTTCACTTCCCTTTGGAACTGTCGTTCTCTAATTATTCTGGCTTCTCCCTTGCAATCGTGTATAGTCCTTTGCTACAGGCTAGAAATCCAGTTGCTATGGACTATAGTCTTCTTGATTGCAAGATGTTAGTTTTGATACCAAGATATTCACATCATTAACAATCATAATTAAACCATAAAAACATACTAAATCTTATGAACATTCATACATCCACACAAGCATATATCAATATATCATATTCACATTTCCACATATTTAGGTCTATCAAAGTGCATAAAAGGCATATGAAAGATGTATGAAGTCTTGGAAATGTTTGTGAAACTTTAGCAAATTAACTAATAAAAGCATAAATCGATGAAGGAAAAATTAGCCATTATCTAGACCCATCATTTCCCCCAACTAAAGTATTTGCTTGTCCTCAAGAAAATTTTAAGACCAGAGGTTATACTGTAGGGTTATCTCACTAAAATCAGCTACAATGTCAACTCCCTTCTTATGCTTCAGATAATAGCCTTTTTTATTCGAGATCCTTGCCAATCTTGTATTTTTTGTTGCTTTTTCCTTCCCACATTTCTTCCCTATCCAGTGTGGTATTGGAAAGAGGAGAATAGGTGGATGAAATATGAGTGGAAACCATTTAATTCCATTTCCCCTCACAATGTCTATGTACTTATGAGATTAATATAAGTTTACATTGCCTATATTTTAGATGCTTGGGATGGAAGGATTATCTAGACACTAGATTGCATCTAAACATGTAAATTTGTATCTAGAGATAGTGTTAAAGGTATCCTTGATAGCATGGAAATGCTCCATTATGTTATCATATTTCTTGAAAATGATATTATATTCATACTAGTGCTCTTATTATTAAGTTTTCTCTTGTAAGGGTTTTCTCAAATTGAATTTTATTTTTCATCATTAATTTTCTGAAATTTGTAGTGATTCTATATAAAAAAAATTTATCACCCCCTTCATTATATTAGGTTTTTTTACTTTCACATTCATTGTCACCTTCATAAATTTATATATAAACCACATCTTGTATCAAAAACTATTTGCATCACATATTTTCTTGCATCAACCCTCAATATAATCAATAATCAATAATTGAAATTCATTTCCACCACTTACCTCTTAAATTTATTATTGATTGATCAACATAGTGTACGAGTTTAAGGAAGATTCATACTTCAAAATTATCATAGTAGGCTCCCAAAGGTGCTCTTTGGGACCACTATATTTTCCTAACATATATATCATAAAAGAAAACATTCTATACATATGTACTAAAAATTAATTATGCATCGAATAGAATTGCATCACCCATAAAAATATCATTCCAAATAGGCCAGATCATAAGTGTAATCATTTATTATGTTAGAATTATGTGATATCTATCTTCAAAATCCCATGTGTAATACATATTTAATTATATGTGTAGTTAGATGAATTAATTTATTTTATCCTTAGAACATGGAGTGGGTGAACGTAGACACCCATGTGTGATGGGGACAACAATGTTAATTACTATACTCTAATTACTCAAAATTAATATTGTAAGAAGACATGGAAAGAGGAAAAGGAAGATAAAAGGTCACTTTGAAATATAAACTAGCGCTTGCACCTCATTTGAGGTTCAATGGTTATGCCAATAGCAAGATATCGTCACAGGGAAGTGTAAATTGTTGTAAGCTGGGTTTTGCAAGACAAAAAGTATTAGTGCAGTACAAAAAGTATTTTAGGAGACATTGAAATCAGAAACTAAAGAGGTTGGTTATGCAGAATGCAATTGTTGGTGGTTGACAGTGACGTATGTTATATGCCATTTTTCTTCAAGACCTGTAAAATAGGAGCAGTGGAATGGTTAGGTGTGGCATTTTTTTTCTTGAATGGTACAATAGTTTCTACGTATTCATTGTATAGTAGTACTGTTAATAGGAAACAAAATTACCATAAGAGATTGAATATGAGCTAGTCGTTGATGATGTGGATGCTTATGGCTGATATGTATGCTTGTAGGTGATTTTTGTCATGCTCTGGAGCAGGTATCTGCAAAATAGGAATTTGTATTTAATGTGGAAATGATGATCCAACAATAGTAGGGAGAGATGTCAAGGAGAAAGGGACAAGAGGTGTGTACCTGCACTTGTTGGAGACAGTTGTTGTAATCGAGCCTCCTCTTCTCTCCTTAAAATTGTGTATGGATTGTTCTGCATTTTAGAGTATCTTTCGAAAGTGAACGTTGGCTGGAAATTAAAAATATATCCACTATGTTTTAATTTTTATTTAATAATTTTAATTCTTATAACAAAATTTAAAATTAATCAAATTAGAATACAAATTCTATTCTACATTAATTATCATTGAACAAATGCGTATCTTTTCTTAAGTATTCATTTTAAAAACTAAGTAACTTAAATAACTAAGCAAATACAATTATATGAAAAATCAGATTAAGCTAGGGAAAAGAAAGACTGGAAAACAATTGATTTTTATAAAATCGAAAATAATTGAATTTTTTATTTAAAAGAATTTTTCCAGCAAAATACATAATTTTTCCAACAAATTATTGTGTTATCCACACAGATTTATCAAGATTTTTTCTCTATAATCCACCTAACAAACACGTAGATCGAAAAAAGAACAAAATTCAAATGAATTTAACAAAACATTGTAAACTATGTTTCTTACAAGTGTTAAATTTAAATGAAGCGTGTGATAGAAAGGTACCAAACCAAAATACATGTTCTATAAATTAATGACAGCTAAATCTTCACAGTTCAATTTTCTTAACAAGATGCAGATTGAAAGGATTGAAGGCAAATTGCAGGCAAATTTCACGTATTTTAAATGAAACAAAATTTGTGAAAGTCTAACTTACCTGCAAATTTGGAGCGAACAACACACAAATGCCAATCCTCTTGGTTTGAGAAAGAGACTATGCCAAGTTTCGAACTCTGTCAAGTTGAGCATAAATAGTGAAAGTTTCAGAAGCCGACGCTGAAAATATTATTTATAAATATAAATTCTCTAGTTAGCTGGATGTGCAGCCGTCGAGCTCCTTCTAGTTCGCCACACAGACTTGAAAGAGAAAACGAGATGAAGTAGCAAGTAAGAGAATACTTGGAGAATATACTAAAAAAAGAAACAAGAAGGAGCTCGAGAGAATACCTCTGAAGCCACTCAGCTGGACGTGAAAATGCCCTGCCCGTGCCTTGCGTCAACGTGAAGCCCATCTTAAGGTTGCTTCATTTATTAGGTCTAGCCAAGATTTGGTGGCTGAGTAAATTGCAGTCTACGCATGGAGCCCCTAAGAATGGTAAAAAAAATGGCACGTGCGGGCTCCCAACCATGCCTGTTGACCGATGCATGTACTGTGAGGGATGGTACTCGTCAACTCGAAGGTCTCGGGATTGTGTTTGAATTGAATGTGCCGAGAAAATGTACGAGGACATCGGAGCACCCAAAAACTGGCAGATTATCTTGACATCTGACAACAATCCGAGTGGATTCCCCACCCAGAATAGCCTATCGGTTAATAATCATGCCTTTTAAATAGTTACTTATTGGGTTACTTGAGAGTTATAAGTTGGTTTATTCTTACATATAGGGATTTATTTTATATTCTCAGAAGATGCACTCCATGAATATAGGGAATTAGTTTTTCATCTTAAATTTATTTTCTTAATTTTGGACCCATAATTTTGGCCATTAGTTTTAGAAATCCAATTGAAGTTTCTTATTTTGAAAACTCTGTATATTGAAGGCATGGGATGAAGGTATTAGTTTATTTTGTAAATAAATTAATTTAATGCTCTCAAAATATTATCATAGAGGGTTTGAGTAGATTGTATTGAATTAACACTTTCATTGTGTAATATAATACTGGTGTTTCTTTGGTGGTGAATTTTTTTCTCAACAAAATTTCTTAACACGCATAATGTATATATGTTTGTTAATTTTAATTTTTGTTTGTAAGTTTTTTCCATGTTACATTTAATATTTTATGGTTAATCACATGTTTATATTTTTAAGGTAATAAAACTTGTGTACTATATGTTATATTATTATTGTACTTGTTCAATGGTTTCTCAATATTTCGTATCAAAGCTACAAATATAATTAGAGAGGGATTATTTTCTATAATGATTGTGAGGGTTTTTATTTCAATGAGATTATTTCATTTAGTGGGTTTTGTAAATCTATTTTTTGTTGTATTCATAACATCTACTTACCATTCATAAATTAATGATTTCAATGTTTCTAGGTAGGATTTGTGGAAGTTGAAGATGGAGGATCTCTTGGAAGAAATAAATTAATGGAAAGTAATTTCAAAGGAAATATAACCTAATAAAATATATAAAGAAGATTATAAAAAAGCTAGAAAATAATGCATATGGTGTTGTCCTATTGTTTCTTACAAATTCTATATTCTTAAATGTATCAAAAGAGGCTACCATATTTTTATTATGGAAGAGGATAGGTGGTATTTACCAAACTAAAATTATAACTAATAAGTTATATCTCAAAATAATTTTAAATTCTTTAAAAATGTAGGAAGGCGATTCTTTTGTAAAATATTTAAAGTTTTGATTTTAATACAACTATATTCAATAGATGTTATACTTGATGAGAAAGATAAATGTATATCATTGGTTTTTTCGCACATCCTCTAAGTGATTTGTAAAAACAATAAATAAAAAACAAGCACAAATCCAAAAACTCAAATAGAAAATATTCTCATGATAGAGAAAAATGGAGATAAATAAACAACAAATATGAAGGAAATTATTGAAACCACATGAAACCTCCATTATTTTGGATAAGCTCCAAGGATGTTATGTGATTGCTCCTTGCTAGAATGCTACACAATTGAACAACATGATGATAACATAAAGGTGGATTAGATCAAGAAAATAATAGCATAAGTGTATCATGAAAGTGGATTCTTAGATGGGAGTGGGGACCTCTAATTAAATTTATTATCCAAGAGGAAAATGGATGGTCAAGATGCAAATTTGAATCAATGGTTAGGATTTTGATCCATAAAGAGGACGATTAGCCTTGTGACAAGCATCAAAATAGGGAAGAAGTTCCAAAATCAAAGGATATGATTGATCAAGTGTGGGATGAAATGAGAAGAGGGATAAGTGGCTTATGATGTGGAAAGAATAAGCATGCCCACATGTGTGAGAAAGGTGGCATGTGGGATATATTCTAACACAGGTGTGATCAAACAAGTGGAGATGAGTTAAAATCTCAAGGGATGAGGTGGAGGATTAGTATGCCTCCAAGTCAGCATACTCACATGTGTGATCAAAGAGTGAGATGAGTTAGCATGCTCACACATATGTGAGAATGAATTATAAAAAATTAGAATGCTCACAAATGTGGGGGCATGGGGAGGAATGAGGACACATGGAAAGAGGATAATTATCAAGAGTAAGATACATGTAAATGGATTAAATAGATAGGATTAAAAGGACAAGGATTGAGGATTATATGGATTAAAAATAGAAGAAAGTTCAAGAGAGGTTAATAGGTCATAATTAATGTATTAAGTTGGAAGAATTAGGAACTAAGGTTATTTAATTAATTAGCTTTGGGGGAGGAATAGGAATATGAGTAATTATTTAGTTATAGGAAGGTCAGATAATGGTTAGTTTTAGGATAATTAATTAAATTTAATTATTTATTTAACTAATTTTCAAGAAACTAGTTAGTGGTGAATTTGGGGTGTCTATATTTTTCTCCTCTTTGATGCAACGTTGCAACTAAAAGTGGTGTCAAATCAAAGAACAATAAAAATTAGAGAGAGAGGGGGGGAGAGGGGGGAGGCGGGGGGAGAGGCGGGGGCTGGTGGGGGGGTTTACAACATGGCCCCAATTACCAAGAAGAATGGATATGATGGGTGATTGGAGGTGAGGATATGAGATTGGTCAAGGATGTTATCCCAAACATCGAATATTAAGAGTCAATTGATTGAATGGACTCAACAATTTTTATTTTTTATTTAAAAAAAAAAAAGTTGTCATAGGAACAACTCCCATTCTATTAATCATAAAATAAAAGAATTACAATGTGGCACCTAAAGTCAGGTAATACAATAGAAGAGGGTTCTCAATCCCTCAATAACAATTTGAATTCTTTCCAAATGGGCAGCACTAAAGAGGGTATCATAGTGGGATAGATAAAAAGGCATATGTGGACATATTATTTCTGCCGAGTCCCTCCCTCATTAGAGTAATAGCTTGTTTCATTTCCTCCTTTTTTCTAAGAGTCTCAATATAGATTGCATCTCCCACAAGGCTTTTCTTTGGATCTCTGCTCAGGGTGACCAAGACACTAATTGCTTTAGCCTGAAATTTATCATTCAGGAACATGGTCACAACTTTTCCAGCCCACTTAAATTTTCCCAAGGTCTTGACACGTTGTATAGAAAGTGTTTCAATAATTTTTCATTGTGGATATGAGCCTTCTGTAGATGTTGTGTGCCAATTACTACAGTGATCGCCTTCTCCTCAACCTCAGATCTCAATTGAAGATCTCCTTCTTCTGTTCTTTGACATCTTCTTGGTTGCACTTACATGGTATATTCAAGATTTTCATAAAGTTCTCCATCACAATTGGCATGCAATAATTGCAGTAGTTGCATACTCGGGAGGATTCCATGAAGGACATTACCCAGTTCGGTCATATAAAATGTATTTTAGAAAGAGTTTTTGAACTTTAGATCCCTTTGTTACTTGGGTGTTCTCATGGTTTATATTGCCAATGCCTAGGTACCTAAATCACATATTTATATGTTTTCAATGGTTGCACATCTATAGTATTATCTGTCCAATTTATTGCAACTAACAATTAGTCTCACAATTAATTTCCAATCAGTTTCCAATCATTTAGTCTCACAATTTATTGCAATTAACAATTATCCATCTATTCTTAAGATTTCTACAATTCCATCACATTACTTCAATTCACAAATAATTTCCATATCAACAATTTGATCAATTGTCAAATTTGATAGGTAGTCCACAACCTTATTTTCTTCTCTATAAACATGTTTTATTGTGTAATACTCAAATTTCCTCTAGGCATTTTAGTGATTCTACTAATGTGTTTGCAAGTCTTTAGTTGGGATTATTTCTTTTATAACTTCTTTTATCACAATTGTGGAATCCTCCTTGATGTCTATCATCTTGAGATTTATTTTACACATATTTTGAGTCTTTTAGCGCTTCAAATTCAACAATTTTATTAGTTCAATTTCACCTTTTTCTGGTTTCTGCTCAACGAAGTTGTCCCAAATCATTGCGAATGATAAAGCCAGCACCAAAATTTCTTGGATTTTCTCATGAAGCCCCATCAAATTTTAACTTTAAACAACCATTGGGAGGCAACTACCACTTTTCCATTCTTCTACCCCCATCGTTGACCTGGGTGTTGGGGCATTGATTTAGGACTTTTAAGAGATACTAAGTGTAAAGGATTTTTCTATCCCAATCTGTATAAATCCATTTCTTCTTCTTTTGTACCTTCATCCTCTGAATCTTGCAAATTGCCACTTTGATCTTATTGATGAGCGAGCCAAGTCTTGTTGTTTTTCCATTCAAGTGAGTGAATTTTGCTCTTTCTAGACATGCCATATGATAAGGGCAGGAGCAGATTTCCACATTCTACCCCACAACAATTTTGGGTATAATTTGGGCCAGCACATGAATGTCTCTAAAATGGTTGAGGGAAGAGGTTTGATCCTCCTAGCTTCCTCAATATGGTACTCATCCAACACTCCATTGCAACTTCACAACCTAGAAGGAGATGATCCATTGTTTCTTCACTGTGTTCGTACACTGGACATCTATGTGGGCCAACAATACCAATCTTTTGTAATTGTTCCCTTGTTAGTATTCTTTGGTGTAGGACAACCCATGTGAAATATTCTTCCTTCAGTTCCACATTCATTCCCCAACATAAGTCTATTGGCCACTTCACATTGATCTCCTCCAATTTTTATATTTCATAACCCACTTTTTCTGTATATGCTCCAGAATTCACCCCACACCAAAGAACTTCATTCTCCTTACCAGTTAGATATATGCTTCTTGATTCTAGCTCCTTACAAAAATATTCTTTGCATACATCTAATACGAAATCAATGGCTTTCTATTGGTAAGTCTGATGACCATTGATGGTCTGAATATTCACATAATCTCTCACCCTTGTATCGTATCGTTCTTCTGATATTGTTATTGCCTCTTGTATGTTGTTTACTTCCAATTCACTCAATGGCTTAAACCCACTCTAGGAATCATGCCAGAATAATGTCAAGGAGTTGGAGTTTATTCACCATGTCAAAGTGATTAGTTATGATGTGCCTCAAACTCATCATGACATTCCAAATTTGTGAGCCATGTGGTGGATTAGCCATACTCACAACATGGTATCTTTCGTCACAATCTAAGTATTTTCTTTTTAGAATTTGGCACCAAAGTGTTTCCAAGTGTTTGATCATTTGCTAGGTTAATTTTACACCCAAAGCATAATTCTATTTATGTGCATCCTAAATGGAAGCACCACCATAGTCTTTACTTTTTTATACTCACTAATGGATTTGACCCCAATTTTCGACGACAGTTCATCAGAATTTCGACGATCTATTGTTGCCCGACCGACGAATCGCACAAATCAGCGCCATCGCTCAATTTTCGTCTATACCCCGATGGACAATAAAGCGTCGCTCTCCCAACCCAAGCTCATCGGAACAACGACAACCATTCCTTTGATTGTGCAACGAGCAGTGGCTGGACCGCGGGCGAAACACCATCGTCGAAGCGTCGGAACAATGTCATACATTCGTCGGAACCACGACGACATTTTCGTCGGTCTAGAGACAAAAAATGTCCGGAGCACGAGCGACATACCTTCGCTGAAATGTCGGAGCATCGACATACATTTGTCGGGATGAAGACGATTGTATCGTCGGTCTACCGACAAACAATACCCGGAGCACGTGCGGCATACCGTCGCTGAAACGTTGGAGCATCGACATACATTCATCGGGATGGAGACGATTGTATTGTCGGTCTACCGACAAACAGTACCCGGAGCACATGCGGCATACCATCACTAAAGGGTCGGAGCAGTGACATATAGTCGTCGATCTACCGACAAACAGTGCCCGGAGCACATGCGACATAAGAGCATTGAACGTGCGACGCAATAGGCAAGTCATTACGGTGAAAGTTCGTCGCACTCGTGACGAAATAGGCAATTCATTACAATGAAATTTCGTCGGGTACATAGCAAGGTCGTCGGGCATTTTTGTGGTTCGTCACAATTTCAATGGAACAATGCAGTTTTTTTTAGAAAAAAAAAAACTATTCTTTGAAATGTAGGCATATCGGGGTGACTCTGGGCGATATATAAAAGTCATGCAGTAGGGTCCAAAGTGCATCCATAGGGATAATGACAGGACATAAGGTCAAGTCAATCAAAGAGAGAAAGTTGATGTGCTAAGATGATGAGCATTTAATAGGGGTAGTAAAATACAAGATGGATTGTCATCAATGCTCAGATTGGAAGACTTCATTACGAAAATTTAGATCACAATATGATTAACCCTGTTTGGACAAATGCAATGACATTAGTGTCAAGAGTTAAGAGGCCATTCAACTTTGCATTTCAATAAATTATTGTATGCATTGAGTAAGTGTTCACAAGGTAGAAAAAGGACAGTCATATGACTATTTAAAATATCAAACAACATGTCAGTTGTTGTGTTTAATTAGGCTTATAGAGACAGGTATTTATCAATTTTTGCATACAATATCTATAGTCCAAGCTCTAGGTCTGCATTATTTGGTTACTAAGTATGAGAAATGAGAAATGAATAATTGTAGAATATGGAGGCTATGGATGATATTATGATGGCCACATTTGATATTGATCAACAATTGGAGCAAAATATAATACCTATGATGAGTCATGAGATCAAGGGGACTGTCATGGACATCAAGCACAACCTACGAACTGGATTCTAATTTTGCTAAAAATGAAAAAATCAAACTAGTGAATATTAAACTACACACTAGAATCTAAATTTGTGGAAAATGAGCAATTTGGTGAGAAAGAGTACCTGCAGTGTGTCTTGGATACTTAGCTAGTGTATTAAAAAATAGGATTGCAAACCCAAAATTATTCTCTCTAGAAATTCAATAGAAAAATACAAAATGTTATCCAGGATACTTAGCTCTTAAGACAGTCAATAAAACAATATGAGCATGATTATGAATGGTTTTACCTGGTCCCACTCTTGATCTCTCCATGTTTGAGAGCCTTCTCTTTAAGACCCCATGAATCCAATTTGATCCATTGCTGCCAAAAGAGATATTAATGTGTAAACAAGGAGCCACATTTAGACAAACTGGTTGTTGATTTATTCTAAGAAATTTAGAGACTACAAAAAGAAGATACCTGATGGGGATCATGTGGGCTTCCTAGAGAAAGCACTGCAATATGACTTTGAACAGCAATGAAAAACTTTGGATTAGCTTCACAGTAAATCCTAACAGCATGACATTGAAAGTTGCTCAGGTACTAGGTCCTCTCCCCTAGATTAAATTAAGGAAAACATTATTGTAAACACAATATGTATAGAAGAATATGAATGTAAAGGAAAATGGATATTAGAAAAACATAAATGTAAATAAAAGTAGTGTGAGCAGAAAATGAATGAAAATTGGTCTTGAACAAATAAAATCATACCCAATTAGCATTAAGTTATACTGACCTTGTAGTCATTGCCATTGTCAATCTTGAAGGTTACTTTGATGCCTTTTGTAAAAACTCTCTGGCCACGAGGCAAGAGAAGGTGGGAAAACCAAGTGTATATTGATGACTTCCTGACAATCAAAAAGAAAGAAGCAACCAATCAACCCTATTAGAACAGAATAATCTTATGAATTGATTTTATTTGTTTTACTGGCTAATGGATAGTGGACCTTGTTCTCTTGAATTGAGATACTACTAAGATGTGTTGACTGGTAATTTTAGACTACCGATATTCTGCTTCAATCTCTATAAGTTACTTTTGTCTTAAATATATTCAAGATAACTCTGCAAAAAAATTCTCCGATCTCTTAGAAATTATGCAGATTAATTTGTTAATACTTCTCCATTTTGATATTTTCTTTCAAAAATTCATAGAAAGATATGTAATGCCATATTTGAAACTTACATATTTTAATTTTATTACATATGTTGGATGAATGAAGTAAACTATGCAATTGGCAACTGTAAAGCCAAATTCCTTAACCCTTGCCAGCATCCTTCTTTCCTGTTTTAAAACATGTGCTTTGGAATAGGGCATGAAAATCCATGTAAGTATAATGAACAGGAGATTTTTGTGATCAGATATTATATTATAGTAAGTTGAATGAATGTAAGTGGAGATATTTTAGCACACCTGCAGATGGTACAAAATTTCATGGTTAAGTGGAAGCCTCCCATCAACAAAAAGATCCAAATATCCATGTATCTATCTCAATTGAGCCTCTAAACCCTTCAGAGCTGTCAAATTTTCCACTAACCTGTTATGCACAAAAGTCAAATTTTGGAGACCACTAAAATAAAAATAAAAAATATTACATTATGATCCAAATCCACACACAACACAATGTTCATAGTGAAAAGTTAGCACTTTCTTTCATCTTTGCATATTGATTTGATGCTTCAAACGATGCATTTCTTATATTGAAAAGTGCATTTCTTACCTTATTGAGCTTCTCTTTGTTTTGAGAATAGTTTAATATTCTCTACTTAACAGGGCCAACCACGTGAAGGTGGAAGCTCATTTGGCCCCTCCCTCCCCCCCCTCACATCACTCTCAATTCCCCATACCCGATCATATAACATTAATCATTCATTCATCCATTAATAACATATAACATTCATTCACTCATCCATTAATAAAATATTACATTCATTCATTAACATATAACATTTATTCATTAACATATTCACATTCATTCATTAACATATAACATTCATTTTTTTAGTTTTTACATATTATCAAAAATATGATTGTCAACTTGTCATAATATATTACAATCACTTCTTTTTTTGTTTCTTTTTTGCAGCAAAATAAAGCTGAAGTGGAGTATCGTTTTGAAAATCATCTGTCCCCCCTTCAGTTGTTCCGAGCTCTGCTCATGATCTTAATGTATGCCTAGTCATGTACTCACAATGTGGACGCGACTGCAAGGGGGGGTCTGCTGCAATAGCAAAGAAATGTTAAATTGATATGTTTTATTATTATTGTTACACATATTTCATTAATTAAAATAACATCAGAGTGGTGCTCTTTACCTGAATTGGCCACATCATGTTCCTGATATTGTCTTATAGCCTCATGCTGAACATGCTGAACACCCTCTAAATCCCGATCTGGAGTTGAAACATGAAAGATTACATTAATTAATACAACAATTGCAATTAAATATGTTTAAAAGAACATTAGAGTGGTCCTCTTTACCTGATGGAGCCACATCATGTTTCTGATCTTGTCTAGCCTGATCATGCTCAACATGTTAATCACGCTCTACATGCTCTAAAGTTGAAACACGAAAGGTTCCATTGATTAATACACCAAATGCAATTAAAGATGTTTAATTGAATTAATCCATACTGCGTTTTGTATAGCACATGAATACATCCAATACCGGGATGCACACCATGGCCTTCATCGGCAGGTTGCGCTCCACCCTCACTAGGCTGCATTCCAGTGTCATGTGTAGTATTATCATTGCTTATCTATGTAAAACAAATAGGAACATTATTATGGTAGAAATTAATATTGAACAGATTGCACAAGTATTCAATTTGAAATAAACTTTATTGAGTTTATTTACCTGCATGTTGGATGTAGTGGAAGATTGTGTTTTCCTAGTCAAGACTCTTAGTTGTTTAGTCAGGGCTCCATAGCCTTGGTGGAAGGCAATCTTCAGGTCCTCTTCTGTGGGCACTCTGTTGAAATCAAAGCCCTGCATTTTTGCATGCGATCATGAATTTTGCTTCCATGGTGTGATAAAACCAAAATTGTTTGCAATTTATTATTTGGATGCAATATTTCATTTATTGATACTTACAAACCGTACGGTTGTTTTCATATAACCACCAGAGCCAAGTTTGTGCTACTCATGTTTTTCTAGTCTTTCCTTTGTTGCCTTCGATGTGTCAGACAACCTATGAAAAAATTGAAATACGTTAGATTATGTAAAAAGAAAGAGTAATCAGTAAATAATTAAATTGTTGATAGTCTATAAAGAGTGATCAATAAGTAAATTTCAATTGGATTATATATAATAATAATTAAAACATTTCAAAGTACCTGGGACCTTCTCTATCTTTATGGGAAGGAAATCCTCGGTCACCACAAATGTGACCAGCAATGTTCTCGTACTAGTAATACGAGAAGATCCAGGAAATGCTGCTAAAACATCACCAATACTAGCGGGCTCTGTATCCACAGGTACTGACACATGTGGTGGCATGTGTTCGCTGCCAGATGCTGGACTACTGAATGCATGCATGGTATGTGTTGTCGACATTTCAGTCGACAATATAGGCAGGGATGATGGGGCCAGATAAAGTGTTGTATGTGCAAGAAGATCAGGATTGACACTTGTATTGTCCCCTACTTCTCGAGAAACACTTGCAGTACCTTGATCATGGCCAGCAACATGATGAGGATGCAAATAATCCTATAAAAACAACACATATTTTAGTTCATGACATAATAGAGTACAAAATATAAAACCATGAATGAACTTATGTTATAATTAAAGATCTCATGATAGCTTACTTGCAAGTTATGTGCTCTCTCAGACAATAGTTTAACCCTTTCTCTTATCTCATCTATTTGAGGCACTACGAATACCAACTTAAGGATTTCTTGATTGCATTTTTTTTGGGCCTTCCTCATCATATCCGCAGGGTTTGTGGAAAATGCGATGTCATCATCGCATAATAGTGACTCCACCTCCATATGGATGTTCTCCTGTACTGCTGGTGCCTTTCCCCGATCAACCGATTGCAACAAGAATATTAAAAATATTATTGAAATTAACCCAATAAACTCATGGAAAAAACATAATAATAAAACATTTTGCTTGTATCTAATTTGTACAATTATAATGAGGTAAACCTGTCAGATAGAAGTTCCTGAAGATGGATCGCGATTTGCGCTCTGGGCCGGAGCCTTCCTTGTATGATCAATGTCCCGCTGTGACAAAAATTAAATATAAAAAACATTACTGAAATGAAACCATTAGACTTACAAAAAAAAAAATAGTAATAAAATGGTATATTGGAGTCATTAATTGGAGGTTGGGTAAAATGGTATATAGTACATACCACCCCCATAGTAATTGTCTTTGTATCTAAGCGATTCAAATTGTAATAGATTATCAACTCTTCCCTTGCAGTTATTGATTTTATCGCACATACGAATACACGATTTCCCTCTCACGCCTCGAATATACAATTGGGTTGCTTATTTGTTGACCCAGGTCATGTACTATTTATAAACCCTGTAATATTCCTTGATGCTTTTGGCCTCCCGTCAATGTACCTAGCCACTCCTTTATTTTGATCCTTATCTTTTATTTGTATATAATTTGCTGATAGTGCATACCTACGCATACTTCGTGTATATTGAACTAGCTGCATCCAGTCTTTGTAACTGTAACAGGGTCCAACATACTCCATCAACTCAGTAAATTTGTCGTAATAGACCTTTATGTCGTCCATGCAAAATAGGCCCAAACCATGTAATGACGATGGTGCTATGCGATATATCCTCTCGTTGACACAAAGATCAATGTTTATTGGAGGAAGTTCCTTGGGTACCCATTGTTTCCATAGATGTTTGTACCTCAAGGGCACCTCGATGTTGCCTATGCTCTCATCATCATAAGAACATGACCCCCCTTCAGTAAGAAAAAATTCCATGCGTTTATAGAATTTTCTTCTAATCTTTTGACCTCTAGTTGGTCTCCCTCTTTTAGACCTACTACATGTCTCACTTTCCTCTTCTCTTCCTGAATTTCCCTCGCTCGAGGAAGACAAATCTGACAAATACCTATTTGGTGGTACCTGCACTCATAAGGATGTTGGATGAATTTCTTTCATGGTGATGTGATCCAAAGGTGACATTATGATTAATCTATCATTTCATCGCTAGAATTTGACAGGTTATAAGGTAATCAAGTCTTGATAAATTGCAAGTTATTGTTACTACCGTCCAAATGTGTCCATCACAAATCAAATCTACTTAATGTTTTAACTCCCAAACTTTGTATCAAGTATTAAATGTGACTATGGTCCACCAGTTACACAACCAAGGCCTCAAATGTATTTTCTAATTGTGATCAAAGGACTTTTGCTCTTCATTCAAGTAAATAAAGTTGCAGGGAAACACCACCAAGTGGTTTATTGGACACCTACATGACTAAAAATAGCAGCAAATTTACATTTAATTTCCATATGTCTAAGTGGTGAATGGGGAGGGAGTGTGTACTAGGCTTGGTAAAGTCATCATAATTTTATCAATGTTTAATTCTCTATGACAAGGTTTCAACATCTTCAAATAGTGAAAGTTAGTGCTCATAGTCATTTGAAACAACAACATTTTGATTATGTATGATGGTAGGATTTGATAACTTAAAAGAATTGGCTACCCAACAAACTTAAAGTTAAAAGAAACTTTTTTAGTTTAAGGGGTTAGCACTTTCTTTCATCTTTGCATATTGGTTTGATGCTTCAAACGATGCATTTTTTATCCCACTTCTAAACCTATTGTATTCCCATCCCATTGCAATTGTTGGAGGAGTTGATACCAAAATTTCATATCAGATACCACGTTCTTGAAGCAATTTTCTGTGTTTTTCAATTTTTTGAAGTTCTTTTGTGTTGTATGGATCCATACAAGCTTGAAATGCTCTGAGATCATTGGTGTAGATAAATATATGTCTTCCCTTTCATTTGAATTTGTTTTGAAGTTCTCAATCACTGTTTTGTGGGATTAAACAATCAAATACAGGGACTGCGCTATTGTGCCTGTGTAAGGGTTTGAGGGCTAAATAGAAATGACATCCACCAATCCACCAACTGTCTTGGAACTATAACTCAGTGGATTGGTGTGCATCATGGTGGATTTGATGGAGTTTCAAATCTTGTTCTTTGAATTCCATTTATGTTTTTCCCTTGTCGTGGCTTGTTACATTGTTTGGGAGGAACCTAAGGTTGGGTACGTTTTACCTTGGCTTTCATAAATTAAAGGACATTTGATGCAATCATATGCCTTGTCAAACTTTTAACTTAATTGTAAGGGCATCATGAGTAGTTTGTTGGGCCCATTCAACAATCTCCGATGCAAGGATTGAATTGTCTAGAATGTATCTACTATCAAGAAAGCCAATTTGTTTACCTCTATGACTATAACTCAAGCAATAGGTTTAATTGTGATGGCAATGATATCGACAAGGATTTTGTATTCTAGGTGTTGAGAAGCATAATTGGCCACCATCCTAGGAAAGATTCTTCATTCTCACTTTTAGGTGTTAAAATTTAACAATACGTAGATTGATGAAAGAGCCCAAAGAGAATTTCCCCATGTTATCCAAGTACACATAGCAACGGTCTTCTCTTATATGGTTGGACATGATTTCAAGAACTTAGCTAGGAATTATTCATTTAACCTAAGGTTTTCTCATAATGCCATCATTGGAAAAGTATGATCAAATTATTCTATTATGAAGAATTGGTCTATGTGCCTCTAGTAATCACTATAAAAATGTGAAAGACTAAGCTATTTTATTTTTTCTGTCTTATCTTATACCATTTTATGAGAATGGGGGGGCCAATGTACGAGAAGATCTTTGGAAACTAGGCATGAAAAATGCAGGTTAAAGAGAATGGGGGTACCAAACTTACAATACTCATTGTCCCTTGGTCGTCGATTTTCCCTGAGTGCCCTCAACCTCGTCCTCGGTGCTGGTATTGACCTTGTTTTAGCTCCAAACTCTTTGTCAGTGCTGGTATTGACCTTGTTTTCACTCCTCCAAACTCTTCCTCAGCGCTGGTATTGACCTTTCACTTGTCCAATTTGACAAGCTACAACCTAGTTTAGTTAAGTTTTAGAGTATGTTAATTAAATTTAAAATTATGGCGCCATTGAGAGTAGTGAATATAAAGGAAGCAAAGCCTATTATGGCACCATTTAGAGTAGTGAATATAAAGTAAGCCAAGCCTATTATAGTCATGAGGGAAATAATAAAACTCCTAGGATACTTTGTGAAACCATTTTCCTTGGTTAAAGGGAGGCCATAAAATATTCCTTTGGATTTTTTCAATCTTCAAATATGAGGATTTGCAAGGTTGTTAGCAACATGAGTAATGGAAACGTGTGCAACAAGAATTTTTGAATACACATGGAATCTCCTTGCCAAAGAAAGGGGCTTCATAATTTAATATGATAATTTTTCTCAGCTCTAGAAATGATATGTTTCCTTAAAGAGGAAGGAGATACCTAAAAGGTAAAAGAGATGCTTAGGAATCTCAACACTTCCTTATGATCAACCCCCTTCTATCCATAGGAATTGAACCAATTGGGCTTGGCTAAGAATGATTTCCTATAACATTGAGTTTTATGCCACTATATATTTGACCTTAAAGCTTTCCAAAATATATCTAGGCATTGAATATCCTAAATAATGTCGCGTTTGTCCTCCAAGAGAGTGAGAAAGGAGTCATTAGAAAAATGACCATTGAATAGTTGGGCTAGTGATGGCAATGTTGATAGTGAGATGGGTGGTCATAGAGGTGGCCTACAAGCTATATTTGGAAAAAAAAAGAAGGATAGAAGCCATTGATTGGAGTAGTGAATATTGACATTGCTGGTGTTTCCTTATCCAACAAAGGGTCACTATGAGAAATGGTGTTGGATTTGGCATTGGCATTTACTCTTTTCTTCTAACAAAAATGGTGATAGGCTAGATGTGTCTAATACTAGAAATATTCTCCCCTTCCTCCCATGAAAAATTTTATGGGAGAAGGAATACATGATAGTTTGAATTGTAATTATGAAGAGTCAATGCAAAATAAACTACTCCCTCTACTATCATACATGTTTTTGGGTTTATTCTTTCATTCTTCACGCTTGGAAAATTGCTCATTTGGAAATGGATTAAAAAAGTGGAAAAACTTGGGCATGCATATGAGCTTATGAATTGGAACCTAAAGGGTATGTCGTCAAAGGAAGATTTCCCATTTCTAACACTTTTTTGTTGACGTGAGTTTAATAATACTATGGCTCGTTGCACCATAGAATTTGTTAGAGGTTTCCTAATATGAAATCTCTATATGATCCTTGCTTAATTAGTTGTTGGCTTTTATCTTTTCCTTTTTCTATTAATGACTTATTATATGATTGCATAGATGATATTTTTAATGTCATTGGCCCATATCAGTCTATACGAAGTTGCTTTACTTCTCAAAGTATTATCAATAACCTTGTTAATGAAAATAATGAAATTGTCATTTAATGGGTGCTTGAGAAAGGGTATTAAGTTTTACCCTAGTGATAATTGTTGGTGTCTATGTATCATATTGCTTTGGATCAAGAGGGGTATTGTTATCCCTTGTGATTATGTTTGAGGAAGTTTTCAAATGGATGCTATTTCCTTCAACCAAATTGATGTCATTAAATAGTCTTGTTATGAACCCCTTGCAGGTTGCTTGGATAATGTTAGTATTGGTAATTCTGGTCCTTCTAATTATTATGCCCAAGCTTCCATAAATATGTATTTACTTAAAAATAAAAATATAGTCACTTCAATCAAGTCACTTATGGTTGGGAGGTTTCTCCATGGTATGATCGTATGAACAGGTTAGTTTTGCATGATAGTGAATGAGCCTCAAATTTTTGCGAAGCCTTTTCTCTTAGGTGAATGCTTGTGTTTTCTTCCTACTAAGTTCCAAATGTATATTTCTTAGTTTAATATTTTTTGCAAGGGTTTAGATACTATAGGGGGTGTATGATGCCACACTAAACTCACATCCCCTAAGGAGGTGAGAAATAATGCCATACTATGAAATTTTTTTAAGAGGGTAGAATTGCTCCCTACTTTGAGTCCCTATGTTGCTCTGGTCAAGTCCTTTCAAAATAATTTGTTGCTTCATAAAAGGATAAAAAGGTTATCGTGGGAGGTTTTAGATTTCTTGTTTCAAAGGAAACCATGAGAGCTGCTACTAGGTTGAAATCTCTTAGGTAGTAAGGTCATTAATAGGGCAAAATGATGGACATAGAAACCATCAACCAAATTTTGAAAAGGGGAGAACTCATCAAATTATAGAATGGTTTTAAATGATGAGTTTAGTAGAATGCCAATTAAGTACTTCAGTGTTGAAGGTTGTTTTAAATGTGTTTTTCATTACCATTTCTCGCATGACCATCTTAAACATAATAAGATTGCTTGTTTTCCTTATTTTGTCCTAAGTTCTCTTAACTGTTTAGGTAAGGAGGTGTTAATGGATAAATTTGTGATGCCTCTACACAAGGGGTTAATTTTTAGACTCCATAAGTCCACCTTGCTACATTCTCTTAGAATTATGTTAGCTCTCTTATTTCAAAGTCTAATCTATTCCCTACCCCTATTCTTATCAAAGCTAAAGGTGGGAATCTTAGTGATTTGCATGATCCCGCTCCTCCTAAGGGTAAGAGAAAACCTATCAAACATTCCTCATTCCTTTTCAAGCAAAAAATTACATTTGATGATGTGCCTAGTAAAGTGGTGGAGGGAAATCTTGAGCTTGGTAAAGTTGTGGCTGATTATGATGACTTAGGTTGCCCTAATCTTTTTGCCATTGGTTCGCTATTGAAAGTTGCCTCTCATATCCATGTGGACATTCCTAGTGATGTTGACATATCCAAGACTAAGAGTAAAAACCCTAAATTTTAGTCCTCACTTGTGGGCAACAATGACTAAGGTTCTTATTGTTGTTACTATTAATAATAAGATTGCTATAGGAAAACCTTTTAAGGGGAACCTTGTAAGAAGATCTAATAGGTTGGTGGCCATAATTTCTACTACCCCTAGCACTACACCTAATGTATAATTAGTTGTTTCTAATTAACAACAAAGGCTTTGTTGATCACAAGGACAATGACTGCCTCAATAGTGGGAACAAAGACTTCAGTCACTGTCAAGACTTCATGTAAGAGGAAGACGTTTCTCTTTCCAATGATTTTGGTGTGAACCTTTTTCAAAAATGAATGTTCTTTATGACACTAAGTCTTCTAACATAGGGGATGATTGAATTTAGTCCCTAGAAATGATATGTTGGCCATGGATGATGTCAAGGGTAAAGGAATTTAGGTGGAAAATAAGTTTGATCTTGTGCATTTATGTTCTCATTGTGGCCATAACACCAATTCTATTAATTATTTGGAGAAAATTCTAGAAACTTTGGAGGAAAGAGTCAATAATGTGCTTAATTTTAGTAATAAGGTGATCCATAGGTTACTTCTATGCTTCTACTCTAGAATGTTGTGTGGGAGTTCTAGAAAAGAAGGTTGAAGGGTAATCTTGATAGTCTTGTTTTAAGGAAGGATAGAAAGAAATACCCTAAGGATGATATTTTTTCTTTCCTTTTTGAAGATTGGGGATATGTGACTCCCCAAAAGACATGCTACAACTTGTAGTTTTTTCTTGTTGTTTGTTAGTTATTTATGTGCTATTTTTCTTTGTTCTTCTATTAATTATTTATAGTTAGTTATTTTTTGGTTTTTCTTTCCATATCCTCTGGGCTTGCTATGTAATAGGGTTGGGACCTTGGTTTCCCAATTTATATATAAAAAATAACCAAGTCAATTTATCCTTTGCAATTATTGTGATAAAGTGAGGATTTGGCATAGTTTAATAAGACACCTCACTATTTATTGCTAAATCTATTGTATTTGCTTAAAATATCTTAGAAATAATTTATCCATGTGTAACACAATAGTTTACAAATATGGATAGTGATGCCTAGGTTAACTTATATTTTCACTTGGAATCTGAAGTAGATCGACCTTTAAGAATTAAATTTGGAATCTAATAGACTATGTCAAGGCTTCATTAACCACATCGAAGATAAGTATATTCCTTTTAAACTACCTTACAAGCTAAAATGAAGTGGCCACCATCAGTAATCGTGTTCATCCATTGGTGTTAGGATTGCGGGGAATGGTCAGGATCAATTGATGGTTGATTGACGGTCATTAAAAGATCTTTCCAACATATAGCTCCCTCGATGACATCATGTATGGGAACTAACCCATGTTGGCCCTGTTACTGCATTCACGGGGTTCAGTATGTTGGGTTCACCACAAAACCCCTCACTTCATAGCTAGGGAAAAATGAGACTTCCTTGCTCCTAAGACTATGATGAACACCTGAGTCACTATGGGACTCAAGGTGGGAGCTACTTCTTTTCGCTCCTGGAAGGAAGATTACTGGAACACCCTTTCCATTTGGTGTTCGACTATGGACTCTCGGTGCAACCCGGTTGCATCCCTATGGTGCTTCTTTCCTTGAACAACCATACCTCCTTATATAAGTTATGAGTCCAAATACTAGACATCATTAGGATGACATCGTACTCTGGGCTGACTCCCCCATTTCTGACTTCTCATCACCAGTAATAACTCATGCATACGGACCTTCAACCCTTGATTTGCAGACTCTTCCTAGCCTGGCTAACATCTTGATGAGTCCAACTCACCTTGTAGAGTTTCCTTACCCTTGCAACCTACCTTAACTCGCCATGACTTGGCACTTCTTTATGCTCCGTGATGCTATGCCCATGCTACCCCGGGTAACTCGGCTTCAAAATTAGAATCATGTAGATATGCCTAAATATAAAATATTTAATTAAATTGATAAGTATGAATTTGTATAGAAGGAAATATAATAGAATTGAATAAAAAATATTGTAATGTAAAGTTATCAAAGTTAGCAATTTCGATCCAGAACTCACCTCCAAAACTTCAGTTACTATTTTTTGGGAATGCTCGTCAAAGCCTGGAATCTATGTTTTCAAGAAACCTCTCCCCAAAGAAACTCATTTCATCTATCAATATGTATCTGACATGTGATATTTCTTCTTGGAAAGTTGTAAGTAGTCTTGTCCCTTCTAGTTCATTGAAATCTCTTATTGGAATTCTTCGCTTTCAATGAATGGTTGAAGCACCAATGTTGAATGTTGCAACTCCATTAGGCGTGAATAGAAGTAGAGGAGATTGTTTGGGAGAAGAATTCTTTTCTAGTGCTAGGTTATGTGTTAGGTTATATAAGGTTAGGTTATATAGTGTTTGAGCCTAGCCTCAAACACTACAATTAGGGTCGGGTTAGGTTATGTGTTTTCTTTAGGGTTAGGTTTGGGATTAGGTTTATGGTTATGGTTAGAGTTTAGGGTAATCTCTAAATTTAAGTTTAAGTCGTAGTTGATTATTTTCCCACAAAAGGAAATTAGATCCATTTTTTCTCATGTTCATTATAGCCAACTATGGCTTAATCTTAAATTTAGACCTTTTCTTGAAACCTAACATCATATCCCTAATCTAACCATAACCCTAACCCTAATCATAAGATTGACTCATACCCCAACCTTAACCCTAGCCCTGACAATAAACCTAATCCTAACCCTTACTTGGAAACTAAACCATCATTTTCTCATTAATGTAACCCTGACCATAACTTTAACCCTAACACTATTTCTCAAAACCATAATCTTAACCATAATCACAACCTTAAACCCTAAACCATGATCCTAATTCTAATCTAACCCTAACACTAACCTTAACTCACACCCTACCCTTAACCCTAATTGTAACCCTAAACTAAAGACAAATGGTACACCCTAAACTATAATCCAAATCTTAAACCTATCCCTAACACTAATCATAACCTACCCCTTTTTCTCGAAACCTTAACCTTGACCCTAACCCTCACCTTTATCCTATCTTTATAACCCTAACCACAACCAAAACTCTAACCCCAACCCTAACCCTAATTACCTAACCCTAAATATTTTTTCTTTTATTAATTAGTTACATTCACTCTAATAACCCTAAACCTATCTGTAAACCTAACCCTAGCCCTATCCCTAGCCCTAATCCTAACCCCAACTCTAAACCAAATATAAAAACAACCCTTAATCATAACAATAACCCTAAAAATTAATTCTAAATATAACCCTAATACTATAATCCCTAATTGTAATCCTAAACCCTAACCCTATTTTCATATCTAATCCCAACCATAACCAAAACTATAAATCTAACCCTAACCCTATTTTCATATTATGTTTTCCTTATGATTGGTTGACTCTTATACTAAATTTGAGTGTTGTTTGTGTTTTGACAAGAGTAGATTAATATTTTTTTAATTTTTTATATGAAGATCAAAATTACATGCACATAGAATGAACCATAGTTTAGTTACAACACTTGGTCTCTTCAAAATAATCAGAGAAGATTAGGGAGAGGAAGGAATGCACACCAAACTACAAAATAGGGGTAGTTGTGGATTTGTTAGTTTTCTTTATATAGTCTACTTGTTTCCTATAGGGATAAATAAGCCCTAACTATACAAATGAAAGATGGTTGATTATCTACTGAATATTGTTTTGTGTGTTTTGAAAGGGAAGATATCTATGTTGGAAAACAAGGGTAGACAACTGAGAGGGGGGGTGAATCAGTTGTTACAAAATTGAAACTTATTTAACCTTATTAACCTTTAATCTCAGATCTGATAATTAACAGTGAAAGCATGAATCAACAACACATCAGAAACACACATAACACCAAGATTTTTGTGTACAAACCCTATTAGGGGAAAAACCACGGTGGAGGTTAATCCACAATTTATACCCTATTAAAACTATAAAAGAAATGAATAAGGAATGCACATGCATTCAGGAACACTGCCTAGAGCTCACTGCTCAAAGGGAAGGCTCACTGCCTTACATAAGGTAATCAAATTAAATCCATCTGATGAGGTTGAACTGAGAAATTGGCTTCTTCAAAAGCCTGATGACAGTTTCAGTTAGGTACATAAATACTTCTTCATACTTTGCGTAAACTTCTTCACACTCTGCTCTGCATTCGAATGATCTAATCTTTATTCACACATATCTCGCATACACTTCACATACATTATCTCTAAATGAATAAAACAATCGCTCTTATATATCCAATTCATGAATTTACATTAACAACTCTGTCAGCCAAAAATAAATAATAGATGAATACAAACTCTCGGCCCAATTCATGAACAAATCTCAATGTGCACCAACCTAAATCGATCACAACATAACGAAGACCTAAAGAAACATCCTCGGACATGCCAAACATTCAAAAATTAATCCACAAGGATCTACAACACGCTACCACCATCATGTCAACCAAGAACATGAAAAATCGAACATGGAAAGGAAAAATCTTTGATCACGAGCACACTAATCAACGTGGACGTACCACGATAATAGAGTATGAGATCAAGAAACGTCAATGAACATCTCAAGAGTATACAAAACAATTCAATTCACCAGAATTACATTCTCTTCTTTCAGAAACACCAACTATAGCAACAAAATAACTGTAGGAACACAAAAACTCATAACTCGCTCCAATCTTGATGCACACCTCTGAAACTTCTAGAGGATATACTAGATAGGCTCAGCAACAAACCCTTTAATACACGACTTTAGAATACCAATGTACAAAAATTTTCACCACTCTGATCTTCACAACATCATAGACTATCTGCAACATATTTATTCTAATTTTCTCAATATTATCCTCGACATATACAACCTTTAAAACATTAATGCTAATAGTGTTGATATCAATGACAACCACATATCATGAGCAACACAACCACAACATCCAACAATCTAAATCTCTATAAAAATTGGTATATGCTAATAGTCAACTTATTATCTTATTTATAGCATTTCCTTAGCTTTTTATACTAAAAAATTCAAGGTAGAGAGTAACATAATTCTTTGAATTGGATACTACATAAAAATTTATGTGTTATAGTCATTGCTTCCATTGTTTGCATTTTCACATCAGGATGCATATTTTTTACAATCAAGAGTCTTTTAATGTCTTGCCAAAATTAATATTATTAATAATTTCAAACTGTTATAAACATGTATGGAAAATAAGTACATAACTAAGAAATATATTGTAATAGTTTCTTCAACAAAGGATAAAAAAATTATGTGGATCGTACAAGGATTGTGGTGGGACTTCAAATTTACTACCCGTGTGGTATTACCGAGGGAGATCAATAATAATCCTTCCTCGCGGATCTCACACGATCAGATTAGAGGCCCCTAAGGGTACTACGAGGTCTGCGAAGAGGCGACACGTGGCCTGGTTCTTGAAGCGACAGGGCTAGGTGGGACTCGCTGTCCAGTTGCAACCTCTTGTTTTCTTGGGTTGTGATTGGGCACGGTTCTCCCAGGGCGTTGATGTGGATTTTCAAACAATTGTTGACTCAATCTGAGTCGTCCGACTTGCCATGTTCGATCCGAATTAACGGTTCGATTTTTCTTGGATTCCTCTTCATCCGCATTGGGAGTTCTTGCTCTCTGCAAGTTATCCTCATTCATGGCGTGGATTTTTTCAATGGATCCTCGCCTGAATTTCCTGCGTGCGAACACTGTTCTCCTGATAAATGCAATGATGGCTTGTACACCATGCCTTTGCAAGCCAGGAATAATTTGTGGTGGCTACATCAACCACTAAAATGCTCAAATGCTCGTGTTGCATTCGAGCAATTAATATTCTTGAAATTAACTCTATAAATGCTCATTGTGTTATCTGGTATTATCATCGCATTTTGAGTTGTCTTGTTTGTAGGTGGTCGAATCTCTCCTGTATTTTGTGAGGTGTTCTTTGCAATGGACCATTCAGCTGTGCGCAGAAGGACCAGACTCGGGGTGAGAAATTTGCAGCCTGACGGGGTACAACCTGTCCTTAGCAAGCCTGAGGTTGTCCATGATGCTAATTTTAAAGGGACGAGGAGCTCCAAGTCCCTAATGGTGTTGTCTTCTGGTTCTGACGGTGATGGGTCTGAAACTAACTCATACTACCAATGTTACTTGGCATCCATGACCGAGCTGTTGGGGGTTAATGAAGAGCTCCTCGCAGTTGCCCCAATAACTGCGATGGCATCATGCCATGCTACCAGATCATGTGTTAAAGCGGATAAAAGGAAGCTAGTCTCGCTTCTTCCTAAAATGAGGACTAGGAGTAGTCGCCTCTACCAGGGTCATGTGTCTTGCAAGTAGTTGCAGTTGCTGGGTGTGTTACTTTTATGTGGTGTGTTGATGTGGACGTACGCATGCCTGCCACACTCTTTTGTCTTTAGCTCTGGTTGGTTACAATGGTATAACTATTTTGATTCCTCGAACTGATTATGGTTTTTTCTAATGATGAGGAATGTCAATTTCAATTTCATTCTAAATGAAATTCAATTTTGGAATGAACAATGTAGCCTATTGCTTTGTTGCTCTCCTGTCCTATAAAGGAGATTTGACAGCTCATTGTTAAGGGTTGTTGTTTTTTTTGGGTCTGAAGGCTTAGAATAGGTACAGTTAGTGGTAATGCAGGGTTTTGAAGGTATTATGTAGGAAATCATGCTAGGTTGGGAATAGTATGAAATAAGTATACTATGCTTTTGTAATTACTGATATCGAAAGAAATCTAAAAAAATTAAGACATTTTGCTCTCCTGTGTATGGGCCATGGATTATGAATGGATTTATCAAGGGTTTGTTCATTCAGTTTCAATGGTGTAGTTGAAAGTGTAATTTGTTCTCTTGCTTTGACTTAATGAGTTGATCAAATGCTTGAACACAAATTGCATGTTTATGGTTATATGCTCAGGATTCACTAAGGAGTAATGTTTTAATATACTAACAAATCTCATGGTAGCAAAGCACTATGGTGATAAGTTCAATTTCATCTGAATTACGTTTTATATGACTCCCACCCAATGGATGAGGCATTGGATAGTATTGGTAAATTCCTTTCAGGTATAGGACTGTGACTCTAAGCACGGTGATTCAATACCCAAATATTATTCTTTGGTTTTGCCACAACCAGGGTAATGACTGTCTGTTAGTGTTAGTGGGGACTACATCTGTAAGAAGAAGTGTTCTTACCAATCATGAAACATTCTTATGAACACACTTGGGTTTACCCACCTTGGTTTCACAAAGCCAAAAGTGTAGGAGATGTCAGTCTTTGAATGACTCTTGTTAGTTGGCCACTAGCCTTTGCAGTTCTTTATAACGGAGGTTGGCTACCTCTTATAGAATTACAAATCCTATGTGGAAAAAAACACCAACAGATTGTAATTAAGATATACACAAAATGGATCTACATTGAAAATTCGGTAGGAAAATTCAAGCAAATACAAATGGTAGATGCAAAACCAAATAAATGTGAAATTGTGGACTATAATGATTGTAGAATATACATAATGGATTTTTTTTTAAAGGTTTTAGAAACTTTCAATCAAATGCAATTGGTAGATGCATAGACAAATTTCACAACCTTCACCAAAATCCTTGTCGATTTCCTTAATATGGGAGATTTGGAACAAGGTATAGACATCCATCAAAGCATAATATGAAGATGAATTTTCTCAAATGTTGTGGTTGTACACTCCATTTTCAAATCTATGTAAAATGTGGGAGGATAGACAAATCTTGTGAACTATTTGACAAAATATCTCAAAGAATTGTAATCTCATGGAATACACTCTAATTAGAAAAGTTGCATCACTACCCTCATAAAAATCTCTCAATTTGTTTTAGTTTCTATTGTGTTACTCAATTTGAAACTTAATTGTGATACATTAAGTTCATTGTCAAATTTTCATTTGTGTGTCAAGTTTGTCAAAATCCAAAATGATCAATTATTAATAAAATCATGGATCATGTAATATTGGGATGGGTGACCTCCTAGAAAGGCCTAGTGCTTCATCGCTTTGAGAATCATTTAGACACAATGAGTGCTAAGTGGACCATTCATTATCATGAGAGATGGGTTCTTGTGAAACACTACTCATGAAACATGGGTCAATGAGTTTGACTTGTAAAACTACATAATTGAATCCTGATAACAATATCAAAATTTGACACAATGTGAAAAATGCTTCCTACTTGTCATAAGGCACAACACTTGTTGAAGGTTTTGCAAATGGGGTAGCAAGCTAAGTGGGCTAAACCTTGGGGGAAACTCCGCGGTTAAGCGCGCTTGAGCTGGAGCAGTACTGGGATGGGTGACCTCTCGAGACGGACCAATGCTTCACCTCTGTGAGCATCACCTAGATGCAATGAGTGCTAAGTGGACCATTCATTATCATGAGAGATGGGTTCTTGTGAACCACTACTCATGAATCATGGGTCAATGATTTTGACTCAAAAACTACACGGTTGAATCCTGATAGCAATATCATTATTTGACACGCTATGGAAGAAACCTCCTACTTATCAATAGATCATGTTGTCAAAATCTAGAATTTCAAATTATGAATTCTTTGTAATTACTCAATAGATCATGTTTACAATTGAACCTGTTGGCATTTTTTTACTGCAACCCACACGTGTTTCCTAGAAGCTCCTATGAACTCCCCACATTCAATAATAAAAGACTAGGAACAGTATGGCCAACTTTACGAGAATAGGGATAAGGCTAATTCTCCTACACTTCAGACTCTGTAAAATCCAGGAGGGTATTCCCTAACATGTGCTCTTAACATACAACATTTAAACAATTCATTTAATTTGCACACAGGTAAGCAACAGATAGATCCCCAATTAATGTTAAAGGATCAAATCCTTCAAGAAATTGGCTATTCCTTAAAAAAGACTCATGTCCATTTAACAAAGAATCGCAAACTTCACATAAAGTAAATTGATAGGAAATGTTTGATTAAAAAATCTTGATGCCATAACACAAAACATACGACAATAAAATATAATCAGAATTCCAATGCCATATCCCAGCACAAGGAGTCAAAAAAGAAAACTGAACTACAGGGTAAATTTCATTTTGAACACTTATGATCTATTATGAATTGAATTACAACCCATATATCCATACCTGAGTTTATTACTCCTTTATGAATCCTATTTTTTATATTGCATGAATTTACTGGTTAACTGAAGCATTTAACCGATCCTTTGATCCAGAGCTGTAGTTAAACATAATTCACAGTAAATAACAAATGAAAATCAATGAAAATCATCTTTGATGGATATTTCATTAATAATCCATGTAATATAACACAATAGGAGACAAAATAAACTCCAAATATTCACGAGTTTGATACAAACATGCTCAAAAACCCCATGATTAACAAAGTTCTCCAATCTGACTCAAAACTTTTTAAAACCTGGACTTACAATTCATACTCTCTATATTACTAGACTCTTATTTCTCATATCTTGGATATTTCGACCGACCACTCTCTCGACCCAGAATTCCCTTTTATAAAACAAGGGAGCCAACAAGCTTCAGGTCGGAGAGTACACATATCCATTTGTAATTGGACCACTAACTCTTGATTTAGTTACAATTCTATTATGCGAGAGGAGAGCATACAAAAAAGATCATCATTAGTTGATAAGGAAGAAAGAAAACATCGCTCCAAAGGCCACTCCCTATACATCGAAGCCATGCTTAGCCGTTATAATATTCACTCCACCTCAACACCCTGTACTTGGATTCAAAAGGAGAATGCAATTTTAGAATATAATAACTAAGGTCAGACCTATATTATACATGACCAAGTTGCAATTCTAGACTATAACACTCATAATTCCAATTCATCAGTGAACACCTTTTTCCATAATTCAAACTCCTCCTCGGAAGGCCACTGGAAAGCCACAACCTGATCAACCTTGTTTCGATAGGGAGCATACTTTACCATTATCAATGTGGCCTTTTTATCAAAGCTCTCTAAGAAACTTATAACAAAATACAACTTTTCCAATGTATTCTCTAGCATGCAGATGTCAACTTTTTTGCATATCTCATGTGTTTGAGACATCATTATATATTTCATTTGCTCCTTCCAAACCTACAGGGGTTTGACTTCATCCTGACTATGTAAAATATGAGGCAATGGGGTCAGGTCCTTTCCATCATACACATCTTTCAACAATTTAATCTTCGATTCCATTGGGGCAAAAAATCCCTGAAACTTCTGCTCAACAATTCCCTTGACCAATTGATATGTTACAATAACAGTAGGATATTTATCACCATGTTGTTTTGCCCCTACTGCCATGAATCTCAAATTCTCCATTTTAGGGCTCCATTTGTTTAGCAATGAGATGACCAATTCTTTATCTCTTGGAAACATTTTTAGTGCTTGCAACATTAGGACATAATTTGCATGAACACTATTTAGCTTAATCTGGACCGTTCTGTTTAAATGTTTCAAAACAGTGTCCACTATCATTGCATTGTTTCTCCCTGCTGCATCCCGGATTTGCTTTACCATCTCCTTATATTCTTCAACCTGATGAATCAGTTTCTCCTTAGAAAGTCCCCCTCCAGGGCTAGTGGCCCTCTTAATAGCGATAGGCACTTGTCCCATATTATATGGAACAATAGCCAAAGACTGTGCTTGTGCAGGAGGTTGAGACTGCTCTACTGGTGGGTAGGGAACAGTGTGGCTAGAACTGGCTTGCTTTTGAAATCTCATGGTATCCATTTGTTGCCTCAATAAAGCCAATTTAGTTTCTAACTCTGCTACCTTTTGTTGACTCTTATTATATTCAATAATAATGTCATTATATTGGCCTCTTAGAGTATCCCGCTCCTTGGTCAAATCTTCAACAGTTGCTCTGGTGAATTTGGCAACATTCATGACCATATCAGTAGCATCCAATGTTGGGGTGTCAGTAACTCTCCTCAGAACCAAGTGACCACTGAAGTCAGAAGGTTCTGCAACAATTGGCTTTTTAGAGCCAGTAGATAGGGACCAAATTGCCAATGCATCCCATTCCTCACTAAAGGCCGATCCCTTGAGTGCCAATGTAGCCTCCTCTTCAGTAGCAAAAAGTGGCTTATTATCCCTTCTTATTGTGTCAAACACCACAACATCAGCGATATCCCATTCTGGGAGTAGCAATAGTCAACTTTTTTGTACCAATTCCTGGCCCTGCTTTGGTGTTATTTCTTTGAATCTTTTTCTCATCTGTTCCTTGACCTTAGCTTGAATTACCTTCTCTAGGAGCTCTGGATGCAGACTTCTCTCATGTGCCACCTTCTCAACATATAATGCAGTATGTGCTCTCCACACAAAATATTTAAAAGCACCGGTTTGAATAAAAGAGTCATCCATCATGAACTCTCTACAGGCTTCTATTCTCAAGTCATCATTGCTTGTTATTCCTTTGATTTCATCTTTTTCTAACCTCAAAGAAACTGTACCTGAACCTGTTGCAATGTCAACTGGGTCCAATGGCATCTCAGGATGCATTTCATCTGGAGTGACAATAATGTCATCATCCTCATCACCATCACAATCAACAATCTTTACCCTTTCAACCCTCTGCCTTTGGTGATGGTGGGCAAGCCTATTCATAAAAACTTGGAGGAGAATCCAAATCAACAACATTTGGTACTAACTGCCTTGAAGAAGATGGTGCAATATTTTTAGCAACATCTTCAACGCTACTTCCCTTTCTTCTAGAAAAAACCCTTATCTTCTTTTGGGGCTGATAAGTAGGCCTCTCCTCTTCCTTTACCTCAGGGTACTCTTCAATGGTTTTTGATTTTCCCCTTTCTTCCACAACCCTTTCATCTTTCAAAACCCCAGCCAAGCTCTCAAAATTATCAATAGCATACATTTCCCTGCTAAACTCATCTTTAGCATTAGGTATGGGATTGAAACCTGGTATTTTCTTTTGCTTACTTTTTACCATTTTAGAGTAGGCAATGTATAGTGCCTTTCTATCATCTTAAAATTCCAAATAAAAAACATTCTTGATGATGTCCTCAGGAAAGTAGAAGTTGTGGACAAAAGATCCTGTCCGATGTTTTTCCTTCATTTGAGAGATAAAAACCTTAGGATCATGATTCCTGGGGTGCACAGTCCTTAGCCTATAAGGCCCAAGTAATTGATGCAACTCCTTCCATCCTCCCTTTTCCATAACAAAATCAGCAAATGCTATATATTCAGGGAAGAAAGAACATTTCTTTTGTTCAGTTGGCAAGTGTACTTCCTGAGCGCCCCCCAACTGCCTCATGATTTCCAAAAATCCAAGTCTAAGGGGCACCTCCCTTGGCAGAACCTTTGGATTGATATTAGTGCCAAAAACCCTGAAAACTATGGTATTATGATAGGGGATAATGTCTCCCCAATTGTGCATTATGTTCAATTCAGGCCTTCTCTCCATCGGCCTCAAGAAGTCATGAATTTATTTTGGGATCCTTGGGGGGTCACGAACCAGAGCCTCCCTTAATTTAGATCCAAAGACATTATGGAAAGTTACATAATCAAACTCATGATCATGCATGTCAAGAATCCTAGTCCAATATTGGACAGGCATTTCAATGTTTCCTTCCTTCTTTAATTTCACATCTTTTTCGAACACAACCCGACCCCTATACAAAAAAATGTGGATTAACAAGGAATACCATCTGAATCCAACCCAATTCTTCCCCTCCTTTAGGGCTACCAGACCCGTGTGCATCTTCTCTGCCAAATAAGTGGAAAAATCATATATTACATTAAAACTTGGGTGTTGGAGATTTACTTCCATATACATAATATTGGTAGGCAAGGTTTTCTTTAAGCTGACTCCCAGAACTTGACATAAAGCACAAACAGTCTTGTTGAAATAACTGGCGAAATAGCCCACAGGAAAAGGTTCGGGCTCATTCCTGTCAATTACTACCTTTTTCTGATTTTTTCCTCTTCCTGAGACTGCCAAATGAGGTATTAAGAAGGATGTTCTGAACAAACCCCTAGTATTTCTATATTCTTATCTGAAAACCTCCAAGTCGACAGGAACCATATCCTAACTCTATTCATGCAATTTGAAAATCTCTGCAATTTATTCTTTGGTTATCTTAATCATCTGCACACCAGCATGTGTTCTGACAATTCGGGCCACATGGTCATATCTAGCAGCAATGTCCTTTAAAAGATCTACATCCATATAAACATTAGGAACCACCAATTTACCCAGGTCTAACCTCCAGGGGTTACACAAAGGAACTGACAAATTCTTGTTCCCAAACCAATTGGAGAACAACTGCCACTCGGTGTATCATAACTCGACATCTTGAATTGCGCATTGCTTGTCTGTCAATCCTTCCAAGATTCGAGGCCCATAGAACAAAACCTTTCCCTCCTGCTTCTTGCTAGTAGAGGGTTGTAACAAATCAATAATATCTTGGGATAAAGACCTGGTAGTGGTTTCAGAACCAGAACTTTAGGCCTTGTGTGCCATTTATACTATACATATGATAATTCGAACTAGGGTTTGCTTATTTTCAGATAGCAAATAATTACAATTTTCTCCTTTAGCCTTAACAAAAAATTCTTCAATATTCAAAAAACCCTAGCAATTATCTAGACAAGCTCTAAAAGCGAATCTATTCAATCAATTCTTCAAGAACAGAGACAAGAAACAATCATGAATTGCCAAACAAGCAACCATAAAATATTCTAAATTTACAAGAAATGGCGTATGTGCTACTTACGGTTTCAATCGCAGAACATCCAGGGCAGCGAAATTGAGAAATCGTAACCACAACTTGCTTTACTCGATACCAAGCAATTCTTCCTCAATGTAGAGATACATAACTGAAATAATAATTCGCAAATTTTAGCATTTAATTATGCAAGCAGAGTCGAACTCGGCCAATACTATTCACTCGTGCGAGATAAAATGGCTATCGTACAATACCAGTTTATTTTTAAATACGAGTCGTTGATCAATCGCAACGTTGGCCAGGAGAATGGATCAGATTTAGTCAAAATAGTTTGAAAATGCCACATTCTCCCTCCAGTCACCAAATGGACAGGATATTCACCTACCGAGTACCACATCAGCACGGAAATGGGCCCCACATTTGTTATCAGCACACATCATCGGATTCCACACGTCACCAAATCGCACACCTTGCAGCATTATTGAAACTACAGTTTTAATTGCGCGAGGTCAGTGAGGAATGACCACGATGCATTGGTACAAAAACAGTTGTCGGCATTAGCCTTCATAATCGATCAGCGAGAAAAACTGGTCCCCACCATCAAATGTGACAGATGGCAGAATCTCGCAAGCCTCACACCATATTTGTGACGTTAGCAGAAACCTTGCAAGGTCTGTGAGCAACGGTCAAGATTGAATCACTTCATCCGATGACTGCGCAATCTGCACACGCAAAAAGGTTGTTTCGCCTGACTTTTTAATAGTTGTTTTATTTTGCAGGGGGTGTTTTTAATAACTGTCGATCTTCCTACGATTGATCCTGACCGCTCCCCACGATCTCGCGATGACATCACCGCTGATTGTTTGGTGATTGCGATATCACGGGCAAGCGCCACGTGTGACAAGCTATCGATGCTGAAAAAGGATTAATAAAGCATTTAATATTTGTGTCAGACTTAAATACGTTATAAAGTGGGTTACTAAAAGAGCTACGAGATGCACGTGCTTGAGATCGACGGTTATGTTTGGTGCTGCTAACTACTATGTTTTTAATGACCGTCGATCTTCCTCCGATTGATCTTGACCGCTCCCCATGATCTCACGATGACATCACCGCTGGTTGTTTGGCAATTGTGATATCACGGGAGAGTGCCACGTGTCCCAAGCTGCCAATGCCAAAAAGGGATTAATAAAGCGTTTAATATTTGTGTTAGACTTAAATACGTTATAAAGTGGGTTACTAAAACAACTGCGAGATGCACGTGCTCGAGATTGACGGTGATGTTATAATCTTGGTAAAAAGTTGCTTGACGGTTATGTTTGGTGCTACTGACTGCTGTGTTTTTAATGACTGTCGATCTTCCTACGATTCCTGACCGCTCCCCGTGATCTCGCAATGACATCATCGCTGATTGTTTGGTGATTGCGATATCACGGACGAGCGTCACGTGTCCCAAGATGTCGATGCCGAAAAGGGATTAATAAAGCGTTTAATATTTGTGTCAGACTTAAATACGTTATAAAGTGGGTTACTAAAATAGCTGCGAGATGCACGTGCTTGAGATCGATGGTGATGTTATAATCTTGGTAAAAAGTTGCTCGACGGTTATGTTTGGTGCTACTGACTGCTGTGAGTGAACATGATCGCCGATTGTAGGAATCAACGGTTGCCCGCCATCGCGTGATCCAAAGGTGCAGGATGTTTAGTGATCAAGATATCACGGGTGGGCGCCACGTGTATTCCTTTGGCACTGCTTCTACAGTGGGCCCTCAATGTTGACATGGAGATTTTGTCAGCCCTTTTGAAGATGGTCGTTTGATGATCTGACAAAAATAAAAGATCGACGGTTGAAGTTTAAATTCACATCAAATGCGATTGGAGCCGTTGGGGTGGCATGCAAATAAGCTTTAATGGCGGACAAGACGTCTATTGCTTCAATTCAATCGACATAAAGTATCTGCTCTTTTTCTATCTTCATCACAAAAGCATTCAAGTATTTTCCAAGCAGTTCAGAGCCAGAGATAAAGTTTTTTAAGCGATCAACGTGAAGTTTGGTTCTCTGCAAGGCGCAAAATCCCATGAGTTATTTTCTAAACTGCTGGGTTAATTTTACTGTGTCTTTGTGAAGGGTTCTATTGTGCTGGTCAAGGGGTTTTGTTAATTATTGTCGTAGGATTATTGGTTCATTTGAATTATTGGAATTGAACAGTTGTGTTGTATTTTTGTGTTCTGGGTACCCCTAGTTTCTTTGAGGATTTGATTTTTTAAAAGAAGCCCTAGTTGTGTAAGATGGCACCACCGAAGCAACACTCTGGCCATGTTGATTATTTAAAGAGGAATTTGTATGATGACTTCCTTGATCAACTCCCATTGTCAACAAATGACAGGAAGAGTGGTTTGGTTTTAATGAATGGAAAGACCCTAGGCAAAGGTCTACTGTGCAAAAATTATAACATTGTAGATGCCAGGATTCCTATGACTGGTCTTGAAATGTTTAGGCTGTGGTATGGATAGCGAAACTTACCTCACCCCTTCTCTAATGCCTGGAGATATGACATGGGGAAACTAACAGTGCCAAATGTGTTCCCTGATGTTGACTTGCTCAGAGCAGTGGCAACACGGTATGATCCTATGACAAGGGTCATAAGGGATAATGATGGTGGAATTCTGCTAAGCCTAAATGCAAATGAGATTCGGCAGATTTTTGATTTGACTAAGTATAGCCCTTTCTTAGTCCAAATAGATTTTGAGAAGATGAAGGAGGAGTACAAAATGTTAAAACCTCTTTTCAGATTGAAGTTGCCTCCTCTTCACCTGGATAGGGCAGGCAGTTCAACAATTATTATCAGCCCAAATGACCAGGAGCCTTTCATGCTGAGCTATTTTGTTAGTCACTTCCTGGAAACATTTTATTCATTGTGCCAGATTTTAGGGTTCAGCCCTAATACTGTGATGCCAGTTGTGTACATGTTTATGGGAGCCCAGATTCAGCATCCCAACTTCTTTGTGGTATATGACTATGCATCATTCCTATCAGAGAAGATGCATGAGGTTTTGATGAAGCTGCATGTGGGGGATACTGGCACTCCTTTTTTTTGGTACTCCCTATTGATGCATATGTTCCTGTACAAGAATGTTGTTTTCTTCTCAGAAAACATGGAGTTGAGGCAAGAGGTGAATGGAGAAAGGTTACCAGTACAGGTGTGGAGTGCAAATTTGTCTTACAATAGGGGAGGTGCCAGCTTTGTGCAGTTTGATAACTGCTTTGCCTCCAGACTCAGGGCTCGATTGGTGGCAAATGTGCCAAGAGTCCCTGAAGATTTGCATGACTTCCTCTGATCGAAGGTGAGGAAGCCTAATTTAAAAGTGTGTCACAATTGGGGTGATATCATCTTGTACCCTATAAGCACTGTCTTGAGGGTGTATGGTTTCCAAGGAACCTCTCATATCCTCCCCTTTAATGTACCATCAAGGATGGGGTTTGCCGAAGTAATGTGGCAACTAGGTTGTATTCATGAGGACAACCTAACAAATAAAGGAAAAGGGACTTTCTTCCCTGACTACACTGTTGTTTCTGATTTTGTCTGTTCCAAGGGAGGATGGGTCCACTTCGGAAGGTTTTTTGATGACTTCAATTTGAGGAATGGTCCTAGGAGACAGCATGACCCTAATGGATTCTTTGCATTGTTCAGACAATGAATTAAAGGTGGCAAATTTGCACATGAATTCAACTTTCCTAAGGACCTAAAAAGAAATGAGTTTGATTTGAATAGGCAGGAGTTGAATAAAGAAAAATGGATTACATATGAAAATTTTCTGGCTATAATACATAAAATGGATCCAAAATATGATCCATTAATGGAGTTCACTCCATTTCACAAGAGAATAGACTTCTTAATGGCTAATTTCAAAAGTATCATGGCCACCTTGATGACCAACAGGGTCAGTTTGGAATTAGATTTTGGTATAGAAAGACCGGATGTGAGGCTTGAAGAAACAAGGCCAGCTTATCAACCACCAGTTGACAGGCCTCTATACAAGAGAAAGAGGAATGCGAGCAGTGCTGGGGATGAAGGGGATAATAAGGGAAAACAAATCATGCAAGCATCATCACAGCTGGGTCCAAGGATCAGAGCACCTAGAGGGATAAGGATTGTGGATCTAGATTCACCACCAAGAGGTGATCCTGCAGTGTTACCATCAAAGCCAAGCCCTAAGAGGCAAAGAGTTGAGGAAATGCAGGAAACTCTGATGGATGAGATAATTGTGACTGATCAAGAGATGCAGGTTGGTATCCCTTCCCCTCCTAGATCAACACAATTGGTGCTTTCTGACATGGATGTAAAGGGGCAATGTGTATAAGATGCTAGGATGGAGGCCTACAAGGCATTCTTGGACGATGATGCATTTGTAAAGACTCTTGTATTCTTGCAACTAGTTTGGAGGATGAAACTAGAAGAGTACCAGAACAAATGCAAGAGTAGGAGAGAATCGAGACCTGATAGGTCTGAGTAGGAGAATGATGATGAGGTCAAGGCCGAATTAATGGAAGAATTCAAAGGCATCACTCCTAAGAAGGGAAGAAGACTTGCGACTCAGGCTAGTGTCTTACTTTTGCCTGAATGGGATATAGTTGATGTGGTTGCATTCAATGCTATCTTACAGTCCAAGCACCCTATACAAAACAGTGAAGAAGAGGTTAAGGCAGCTCTGTAGGACTCTGCCTTCAGTGAGGAGTATGAAACTCTGGCCATATGGGCATTGGCACCCCAGGGCAGAAAGCCAAATAAAACTAATATTAGCCCACACCTAAGGGGAGGGCTAATCATTAAGAGAGCTTTTGAAACTTCAACAACAGAAGCTACAAGCCTAACAGTGAATGTGGCCAAATTGGCCCAAAAGATAGCTGAGAGAGAAGAGGTTGAAAAGAAGAGTCTGATGGAGAAATACAATATGATAATTGCAGAATATAGTAGGATGTAGCAAAGGAATGTTGAGCTACAATCTGAAGTAGATAGGTTGAAATATGGGTAGGTGGGAGAATCCTCCAGTGCTCCTGGTATCAGAACATTACCTTCTATTGCAAGATCGGTCCCCCATACTACTCCAATTGTTTCAACTCCGGGGTCCCCCATCCAAGCACCTGCTCTCAATCTTACACCAGGGCCAGTTGAAGAAGAAGATGAATATTCTGTGGATCCCACCAAGAAGCAAATGTTGAATAGGATCATAGAATTGCAGGTTGCCTTAAAGGCAAGTGAGGATGATGCAATTGCCAAACAAAGTGAGGTGGTTGACACAATTTTGAGGCATCTTAATGAAAAGGTTGATGGAAAATTACCATCTCTACATTATTTGTATTCTTTATTCTTGGATGGAATAAAAAATATCAATAGGGATTGGGAAATAGTTTTGCCTTTGGCTGAGAAATGGATCCCTAGGGAAAATGATCTGGATATTATGTACAAAGCTTCTAGGTTTGATGCGGACAATAGGCCCCAGTCATTGAAGCCTACTCAAAACTTTGTAAAATCATTGAGCGGATTCCAGGCCCTACCTAATGATTTCAGTAGAATAATTAGGGAGCTGATAAAGAGCTTTGATGAATGGAATGATACATTTTTGCCAGACATTATTGATGCACAAGGAAATGTTAAGACATTGCAACAGTGGTAGGATGGGGCAGAAGAAGTTATCAATGCACGAATCAAATCGATTTGTGATGATTCAAACTATGATTTGCTAGTAAATAGTATGGATAAGATAATTAACACCAGCACATTCTTAGATTTTTTTGAAAGGGAAGCCAATTAGGTTGCAGTGAAGTACACACCTTACAATACTAAGGTGAATGAGGTGGTGAAATTTCACTGGCCAACGGATGAAGAGTATCAGAGATGGGTGGACAAGTACTTAACCGAAGAGGAGTAAAACAGTGTCTATTACCATAGGATGGATGAAGGAATGCTAGATGATGATGCAAACAATTCTGGAGACAACCACAGGAAATTATTTAACAAGGGACAGGGCATGTGAACAGAATGAGAATATGTTTGAAATGGAGCTAGCCATAATGAATGCACTGGAGGATGCTGATACACACAAGCGGCCAGCTTACCAAGATTATTTGTCAAAACATCTATTTATGGCTTAATAGAGCATAATTTCTAGTTTGTTATTGTTGTTAAGCAAAAGACATTTCTCAAAGGACGTGCCCTTTCACAATTTTGATATATTTATATCTGTTTCATAATGTAAAATAGATATAGGTAGATAGGAGAAAGATACAACAATGAAACTTTCCTTTAAAAGACTCAGATGCATGTATGAATTTTGATGAAGTTAATGAAGATGTCTGAACTTGTGGCTTAATCTTGGTATCAACTATTTATGGAATTATACAGTTATCTGGTTGTCTCCATTTTGATGTTTTTCTGTTGTCTAAATTGATATATGAAGCATATAAATATATTCAGTTTACCGATACACATTTGCTGTATTTGTGTGATGTTATTATTTGGTTCTTTCAAGTAAAGATTAAACCCTTCTAGTCAATCACAGTAACTAAAGAGTATTAATTGGATCAATAAGAAGAATCACATAACTAGGATTGTCATTCTATCTCAAGTAGAGTTTGTCAATCATTTAATTGCACATTTATACAAGTTATAAACTAAATCTGTGTGCCAAACACTTTGAATTATTGCCATCATAGATTACACTTTTATAGATCTTCATTAGACTCCATACACCCAACAAGGCAGTGGTCTCAAGCTTTCATCTTTTTGTTTATCCATTTTTTTTTTTACATCTGTTAACTGAACATATTCTAATATAACTCAAATATAATTAAAATTAAAATCATCATAAATTAATTATGCAACCACATAAGTCAAATATAATTCTATCAATAAATTAATATCAAATAGATAATACAATCACATAACTCATACATTTCAATGTCATTGATCTTCTTCTTCATCCAACTCTTTGTATCATCTGATCCAGATTCAACATTGTAAGGATTGGTCATATCATCATCATCGTCATTGATATCAATTTTGATAATTTCATCATCCACACAGATATCATCTTCATGAACATTAACTCCTACATCATCATGATCTAGTTCCTCCTCTTCGACATCTTCGGCAGGCACATCATCAACTAATTGTTGATCCTGATCATCATCTACATCATCTTCTATTTCTTCGATATCTTCTTCTTTCACCACATTATACTTTACCAGCCTTCCTCTTGGATCATGTCTAACAACATACGACCAACCCGCTTTACCTGGAATCTCTAAGTAAAATACCTGCTCACATTGGCTTGGAAGAACATAGGGCTCATTTCTAGCTCACTCAAAATACCTTGTATTAACCATGGTAAATCCATTATCATGTTCAATAACAGTTCTCTCGGGATCATTTTCATTCAATTGTAGCCTATACCATAGGACAACAAACAAAACTAATTTGAAGGACTTAAAGTCACACTCAAGTATATCATCCAAAATCCCATAGTATTGATTTTCTGAGACTTTTGGATGTATGTCGCTTCTAGATGAAACATTAGTCACCTGGAAGACTGCAGTTATCCCAGAATCACAATTTCTCTTTGTGTCATCCAACTTTTTGATTCGAAATTTATGACCATTGCACCACCTAACCTTGTGGTGTTTCACCTGCAATATGTCAAACATGTAAAACTTATTGCAATATCGTTAGTTGATAAACATATTTATTCTTGGCCGAATGTATGCAAAGAAAAAAAAATATCAACATATATATACATCAATATAATTGAAAATAATTAAATAATATGGGTGATTAATATATTTATACATACCTGTTTATCTCTTAAACCATATGCTAAATCAATTTCCCTTGGTGTAACATTGGAGTCTCCATTACGATGAGCTTCTTTAACCAATGAAGCCACACCTTCCCATGTTAATGCACAACTAGATTGTTGACATCATTCAATCCATACCGTCATCCAATCAAAATTGTTTGGGACGTACAAATGTAGTGCATCCCACTCTCGGCCAACTGTATAAAAAAAATTTGAAATTCACAAACGACGTATAATTAGTTAATTACCACGGTATACGACCTTAATTTATAATTGATGAATATTGAAAGATTAATAATTAAATAAGTACAATATACATAAAAACCAAATGTAAAATGTATTCTAATTAATCTCCATGACCATCTTATAATTACCTGTCACTTTCCTCAATCTACCTTTCCCCATCAGGTACTCCCCTTCAAATTTTTTAATGGAGTTGGGATCCCAAATGCGATCTACATGGATCTTTGCTGCAAACTTAGGAAGATATTTAGTAATGTACACCATGCTCTGGTATACCATGTATCCCTCCACCATAGAACCCTCGGGATGTGCTCTTTGTCTAACCAAAGCCTTCAAAAATTTCAAGTGCCTCTCAACCATCCACATTGACCTTGTGTGTACAGGTCCACACAATTCAATCTCCTCAACTTGGTGTATGAGGTAGTGTTCTTGTGTATTAAAAAATGTCGAAGGTAGACACTTTTGCATTTCACACATTAGACGAGGAATTTTTTTCTTCCAATAATTTATATCTTCTTTATGGATTGCTTTAGATGACAGCCATCTACAAGTGATTCAAGGCACAAATATATTAATGAGATTTAACAAAAATATACAACGAATTGAACAAATATCGCGTCTTACCTCATGTATTTTCCAAGATCATATATAACTTGCTTGACATTGTTGTCGAAGTTGTCTGGGAGAGATAGAGGTAGAACGTATTGCAACAATTATAAAATGATCTTCTCATTAATATTTTTCCAAAAGTAGTAAACATAATACACTAAAAAGTACATGTAGTATACATATATATATATATATATATATATATATATAATATACCAGAATAATTACCTTAATGAAGGTATGCCAATCATACGTTTTCATCCCTGACCCCAATTCACCTTTCCTTGTTATGATATTGTTTATGTTCGCAGCAAATCTTGTGGGAAATCGAATTTTTCGTATGACTTGTTTTGTAGCATTACTTTGCTTCTCTGTTAATAACCAAGGGAGGGCACTTATATTAATTTGGTCTCCATTGTTATTTAATTCAATTACATTTTTCATTGCATGACTGGCTTCCTGAATGTCACTACAAATTTTGATAATTTTTTCTTTGTCATGCCTTCCATCCAATATTTTCCATAACGTTTATGTCATATTCTTTCCAATATGCATTGTATCAAACAAATGCACAATTTGTAGCTGCTCATAGTAGGGCAACCTACTAAATTGTCTAGGATAACTTTTCAGTCCCTATGGAAGCCGACCATTAATGCCTTGACGACCCTCATGAAACATATAAGTTAAACAAATTAACAACGACAATCATTGTCAATTACAACATGAGTAAACACAACACAATATAAAAATATAAATTCAAAACATATCATAAATGATACATAAACAATTTGATCTGATGTATAACCTTGACGATTAATTCTATTATATTCCAACTTCCATAGGCGAGGTGTCATTCTTCGTGGTTTTGATGCAGTCTCTTCTTTCCCATTGAAAAGATGTTTTTCAGTAGTTTGATACTTATGATTTATGTGGAGGAAGTGCCTATACTCATCAAACACCTACTTTCTTAAACTTGTTGAACGACGAGATTTCATCTTTGGACCATAAATTGGACATGCAAATTTTCCCTTTGTTTGAAGACCTGCAAATCATATATAATTGGATTAAATATGTTAATTTTTATAATTATATATAATGAATAGATTACTTTAAAAACATGCATGATATCTACTTCATAAAATTAAATATTGTTAAAGTCATGCAGTCGAACGTTATAACATACCAGAAAAATGTGTTAGCCCTAGGGCATCATGAATTGTCCATACAAGCATTGCATGGAATTGAAATTGTCTCTGTCCTATTGATCTAGATACGTCATACATAGTGACACCATTCCATAACTTTAGTAACTCGTCGATAAGAGGCTCAATATATACATTCATATCTTTAACTTGGTACTTACCTAGTTGAATGAACATAAACATTACCTAATTATTATAACCATTTTATTGCAATATATATAAATTCATGTACATGACTATTAAATGAAAAAACATATAAGTCATTATGCAACAAATAAGACAAATGAGATGCTACTACGTTAAAGAAAATTGATGTAAAAAAATACTTGGAACAATCATTGCCAACATTATGTGCTCCCTCTTTATTGACATCCATGGAGGAATGTTATTGTTGATAACAAAAATAGGCCACACCGAGTAAATAGATCTCAGCTCTCCAAATGGATTGACACCGTCCGCTGCCAATGAAAGCCTGAGATTACGAGGTTCTTCTTTAAAGTGTGGCCATTTTTCCTCCATGTCCCTAAATGCAGAACCATCCACAGGCATTCGAAGAATCTCATCTCCACTTCTATTACGTGCATGGTAATCCATAAATTGTGCTAAGCTTTCACACCTAAATAATTGTTGCATACGTGGAATAATGGGAATATAACGAAGAACCTTGCAAGACACCTTTTTTGTTAGTTGATCTCTTCGATATCTACTGATATGACATTCCGGGCATTCTATTGCAAATTCATATTGTTTATGATATATAATATGATCATTGGGACATCCATCTATTGCTCGATACTCCATTCCAATATATTTCATAATGCCAGATAAATCTCGGTATGAGCGAGGTAAAATATTTGATGGTGGTAACAAAAATTCACTAATCAATCTACAACAAAAAATAATTTCTTAATATAAAGAATATTAATGGTACATACTTCATCCTTTATTTACTAGCGATGAACTAACAACAATTAAAATAGATGAAAAAAGATGACATATATGACATACCTTAACATCCGTGAGATTGGTATGTTGGATAAACCATTCATAACCTTCAAATTCACCAGCAACAATACAACAGAAAGAAGAGTTGTTTGGGAGCCTTCATAAAGGGGCTCGTATGCCTTCTCAAGTACAGATAAATCATGAACATCATCAAAGTCATCTCGATCAACATGATCAGATGTGCCACTACATGTGTCATGGATCAATTTATTTGTACCATCATCTTCAATTTTGTTTTCTGGTGCATGATCATCTTCTTCCATAGGATCATTAACTTCATCTTCGATATTTACAGCTCCAAGTTCCTTTGCTTGCAAAACCACATTCTCCGAGCCGTGATAATTCATATCGTGTGCCCTAGGGCGCCCCACCTCTATAATAATGACAGACACAAATAAACCATGATCATGATCAAGTGATTTTATATATATATATATATATATATATATCAAATGTTAAAACAATATAAACATTTGCAAATTCAATCAATATAAACACATATAATGAACAACTTACCAATGGACGATAATCATGCCCCCCTTCAACGTGACCATGCTACCTACAATTTTTCTCAGCTATTGTGATTAAAAGTTTTCTCGTATTTAAGCCCTTGCAATTATTGCAAGGACAATAACATTTCCCATCACCCTTTCTTTTCAATATAGCCCACAATCTAGCAACTGTCTCTTCATTTTGTTCTGGACTAATATTATCTGACATGATTTTCTTTACCAAGCTTGAATATTTAGATCTTCAAAAAATATCAAACTCACACTCCAATAATTTTTAATCATACACAGGTAACAAAATATAATAATTATGATATTTTACACCAAAAAAATTTGGCATGCAACCACCCCTGTAAAAGAGAAGATAGTCTGAAGTTAATGACCCCAAAAAACACTTTCAAATGCTAATTCCATAAATTATTAAATTCTAATTTTACTATGATTTCCAACTATTAGACTTCTAAAATCAGAATATTGAACTTGAACAACAAAATCTAGAAATGAAAATCTCAAAATGCAACTAATAGGCCTCAACAATTAAGGCCTACTCAAGACTTTGTGAAGTCACTGCAAGGTTTCCAGGCCTTACCTGATGATTTCAGCAGGAGGATTAAAGAGTTGGTAAAGAGTTTTGATGAATGGAGTGACACATCTTTACGAGATATTGTAGATGCCCAAGGAAATGTCAGATCATTGCAGCAATGGCAAGATAGGGTAGATGAAATCATCAATGCACAAATCAAATTGATTTGTGATGACTCAGATTATGACATGCTGATGAGTAGTATGGATAAAATCATTAATTCACTAGCACATTTTTGAATCTTTTGAAAGGGAGGGGAATCGAGTAGCAGTAAAGTATACACCTTACAGTGTCAAGGTAAATGAGGTGGTAAATTTTAATTTCCCAACGGATGAGGAATATCAAGGATGGGTAGAAAAGTACTTAACTGAACAAGAATAGGACAGAGTCTACAACCGACAGTTAACAGCTCAATGGTTATGGTTATAAGAAATTTTGGCTATCTTGGTGGCAGTTTTGGTGCAAGATTTCAAAGTTTGGCAAATGCACCAATTATTCTCCAGTGGAAGGGATGAACAAGAAGATTCTCCATAGACTCAACTGTTGTAACCAATTTTTGAAATGTCATAAGGCGGTCCAAGTGACCAGTGACAGGTGTATTTCTGGTCCGATGCTTGTTGCTCCTTCATTTTCCCTATAAGAAGGATTTCAGGACCAGAAATATGAGTTAGCAAGTTAGATATCTTTAAGTTGAGTCTAACTGAAGTTGCAGAGCGAATTTGTAAAGAGCCTGATATTATAGTGAAAATACTATTCTTAGGTTTTCTGTCATTCTGTTGTAGGTTTTAGTTTCAAAGGTACTTAATTTTCAAGATAGTACTAGCATCTGAATGAAAATTACTCATTTCAAGGTCATGTATCTCCATTGTATGAATATATTATTATCTTGAATAAAATGATCAAGGTTTATTCTGTTCATCTCACTGTTATGGTGTGTGTAATTCTCATTTTGGCTTTAATTCAAGGAATTAATTAAAATGCTTGAGTGAGGTTATAGGTGACTATGTTCATATAAGGATTTGATAAGTAGTATTGGGTTAGAATATAGATTGATGGTATTGTAAGGCAGTATTATCTGAGATTTTATATGCTATGTGTCTAGAAGATTAACTTGGTTATAGTAAAAAATAACCAATGCCTTTGATATTATCTAGCTATGGCTCCCAAATCTATTGCAAATTGATCATTAGGGTTAAAATTGAAACCTTGCAAATATAATCTTTGTCCAAATCCATCAAGAATTTTCCATCAGTTATAAACAATTCCCTTATAAAGAATTTGTGAAGCCAGGTCTAAAATCTGGAAATGAAATTCTAAAAAATGTGAAAGACTAAAAATGAAATTCGATGAGATGTTGCTTTAAAATATGATTTTCAAACCTGGAAGTACAAATCCGACTTCACAAATGAATTCTGGAAAAAGACAATGACTACCCTCAACCTGGCGATATCTTCTTGAGTTTCTTCTGATTTTCCCCAAGAAAACCGTTGAGCAAAACACTGTCGCAATAATAGTCGAGCTCATTTCAATTTATGCCCGCCACAATTTAACTTTGCAAGTCCATCGCAATTTTGGCAAAATATCTTCGTTGAAACGTAGACGAAAAAAATGGTTCGTCGAAATTCCGATGAACATCGGGGATAAAAATTTAAAAAAATGAAAATTTGCAAAAGTGCCCGACGATACATCTGATTATATAGCTTTCGTCAGAAGGTTTCGTCGGAAATTGGGGTCAAATGAGTTAGTGAATATGTCCCATGTGATAAAGGAAATTCTCCTTTCCATGTTTGATCCCCCATAGAAAGAGCCTCTCATTTTTTATTTCCCTTTCAACTTTTTTGGTAAACTTACATATGACAACGTTCATTTATAATAGAATTGCAACAATTATAGCTATGACCATTGTAATTCTCCCAACAAGAGTAAGCCATTTACCATGCCATGCCTCTGCTTGCTTATGAAATTTTGATATATATCATACCAATGGGGAGTTCTTGTTATTCCATGAATACAGGGGATACCAAGATATGTACTTGAGAGCGACCCAATAGAAAAATCAACAATAATTGCTAATTCAAGTTGAGTTGCTTTCTCAGTATTACAAAAATATGCATTATTTATCTTTGTTTACTAATCTCAACCTAAGCACATAGAGTAATCCTCGAAGGTTCTAACTATCACTTCCATTTCTTGAAGTTTTTTTGTTTCATATAGGAGTATATCATAGGTGAAAAGATGATGTGATAATGGTTTAATGTTTTTTTGCAACTGATATTCCTTTCCCCATTGCCTATTTGTGATCTTTTGTGATATACATCAGTTGAGCACATCATCTATTATCACAAAAAGGAAATGGGAGATAGGGTCCCCTTTCCTAATTCCCTTAGCATCTTCAAAGAAACCACAAGGAGATCCATTGATGAAGATTGAGTATCTTGGAGTTGAGATACATGTGTTGGAAGTTTGGAGATGTTGGAGTTGTTTGTGGAGTTGCTTGGATATTGTCTTTCTTGGGTGTTGTTATTGATTTCAACCCCTTGTATGAAAAAAGTGTTGAAATTTTGTTGGTGTTGATCCCTAGCATTGGAGTTGTTGGAAGTTTGGATTTGCTAGTATTGATGTCAACACAATGTCGGTGTTGTCATTGACAGTTGCAAAGGTTGTTAGTCTATCTTGTATTTGGGGAGATTGTTGATGTTGACTCATCATAAATGTTGTCATGTTGATGTATGAGATAAGTAATGCTGCTAATGTGTTTGGGTCACTTGCTTTCCAAGTGGTTTTGAGAAAAAATGAATAAAAGAGAGTTCAGTGTAACAGAGTTGTGTTTAGTTTTTGGCTCTATATTTATTCATGGTTGAATATATACCCATGTAGTTTGGACGTGATGATCAAAGGTGTTCGAAGGTGTCATATCTAAAGTTTCAAGTTCTAGATTGTACTACAGTGGAAGATGTGTTTGATAGTATGTTTGGCTGGTGAAATAGGGTTTATGGGAGAAATAAGATTGCTCTGCATTTCTCCGCAATGAATTTTTTGGTGTTGCAGATTTGGGAACATGCTTATAATGTTTGTATCTACCTTCATTAGAAGTTTTAGGTTTTGAGTTGTTCTATAAGGCTATTTGGTGTGTTGAATGTTTGTGCCAGTATGTCTCTTGAGTTTCATGTGGTTGCAGTAGTTGTGTAGAGTATTTGGATGATGCTTGAATATTCTTAGATGATGTATGAATATCATGGAGTGTTGTTGTGTGGTCCACGAGATGTTTCTAGACCTTGAGAGGTGTGTTTGGAGTTGCTTGTTAGTGTTAGTACAAGTTTGGCTGACCTAGCATGCTAGCACTAATTGCAGAGGATAATTGTTGATTGAGGAAGTGTTGAGAAGCGTGTTTGTGTAGATTTGGGTCCCAATTATGTAGTGGTGTGGTTTGGATTCACTTATTTATATTATGGAAGTGTTTGGTGTTGACATATTTGATGTTGCACAGTTGAGGTGTATACGTTTCCTTAAGGCCAACCTAATTGAGATTGTTTTAGGTCACAGAGGGTATAAATGCAAGGAGAATTATTATGTGGATCAAGGTGCAAAGAGTGTGTGATGTGAAAGATGTGAAAGTGATCAATTGTGTAGATATGAGTGCGAGCCTTAATGCTTATAACTTCCTAATGCCATGATTAGAAGGTGTCTACATTTCATTCTGATTGATAAGTTGTTTGTGCTTCAGTGAAACTATACCTTCAACATATGAGAGATGCATTGTTAGAAATTCAAATTGGTAGTGAGTCATCCCTTCTTCTTCCTTCTTTATTTTGGATAGTGATTTATTTGGCAGTGAGCCACTGACAATTATCCTTTCTTTTCTTTCTAGGCAGTGAGCCCTTGGCAATGAACCTTATTGTATTCAGTGTTGAAATTTATATATTAGTGAGCTAATATTTATTGTGGTTTTCCCCTTCTTGGGTTTTCTATGAGAATCTGATGTTCTTATGTGCTTGATGTGTTTGCATTATTGATTTACATGTTTACATTTTGTTAATGCGTATTAAGGGTTTAATGGTGAATAAGGGTTTAAGAACTAATGCAGATCTAAATGTTAATGAGACAAAGTTTCGAGTAAATCATCTAAATCCTTGTGTTGTAGCCACATTTTTCAAAATGAAACTAACTTTATGGTTTTGGTGTGTCATCTTCCATTGCTAGTGATATAGGGAAATGATCGGATAAGGAAATTGGACATATATTGGCCTTGATAGCAAAGGGAAATTGAATCCAATATGGTGTTATTAAGAATCAATCAAGCCTTTTTGTGATATTTTTGAATCCCTTACGCTTGTTGTTCCATGTGAAGGTACCATTGGAGGGCACAATATTAACAAGTCCAATTCTATTTACAAATTCACTAAAGTCCTCGTGGGATTGTGATGTTCTCCCAATCTCCCCCAGACAAGTATAGTATTACATTAAAGTCATCGCCAATTACACACTCCCTCATGCCCCAATGGACAACCTATTTTATTGATAATAAAAAAATAAAAAAATAATGTTGTTACTAATGAGAATGACATGAGGGTTGATTGATTGGGATTGAATAATTAAGATTGGATTTGAAAGATCCTTTGATGGCTAGGATAAGCTTTGTATTTTGGATTGGTTTAAATGATAGGATGATAGGATTTTCCCTTTAGAGAATGGGTTGGTTCGAATAACATAGGTTTTCTCTCAAAATGGAGGAGATTAATTTTAGTAAAGGAGTTGGATAGATGTGGAGTTGGATGCAAGAAGAAGGGTTTGAAGATGATGGATAAAAGAAGTTAGTGTTGGTGTAAATAGGTGTTTTACCTAACTAGTTCATTAGTGGATCCTATTTACATGTTAAGTTTACTTAGGTCCTAAGAGGGAATATTTCTAAATGGTTGTTAGTTTTCATAAGATCTTATCCTATCTTTTGACATTTAATGATTGAGTCCTAGGTCATTTAATATTAGTTGTCTCATGAGATTGAATTAAGACAATTTTCATGATCTTGTCTAATCCTATGTCTCACCTTGGTTATATAACTAGGTGATCTCATGTGTAAATCAACAATCATACAACAATTATATCATCATAGTATATCATTTACATCCATTGATTAAAAAACATTATTATCTCATAGTTGATTTCTCTTGCGCTTTCATGAAGTTCCTATATCTTGGGTGGCTATAAACTTCAGCCAAATCTTGCATGGTTTAGAGTATTCTACACCAACTCTTACATGGTATCAAAGCTTGTGGGATTTCTTCTTGTTAGTATTTATTGAGAGATATAGGTTGCAAATCTTGGTGGATATTAAAAAGTTAAGTATTCTCTTCTCTTGCATCGAATGATGACCTAGGGAATCAGAAAAATTAAAACAAATACCATATTTGAGGGTTTCCTCTTTGAGGCTTTGTATTACAAGTCAAAATTGAAGCCTATTGGTGCAAATATGAGCTCACCAGTGAGTTTAGAGAGTTTGAGAAAGACATTTTTTTTCTTTTGTTTCATTTAAATCAGACATATAAGGCTAGATCATAGAGGTAGTTGTAATTTTCAAGCACTTTGGATCAAAACAAACCCTGCCATCACATCCAAAAGGCCCAAAAACTCCAAGATCAACTATCAAATCATCAAAATCTGAATAACTTTCCCTTGACCCTCAAAGAAAAGTTTTCCCTCCTTGGTCATATAGTGGATTGTACCATATGCGTGATCATATAGAAAAATCACGCTCGATTCATACATTGAATCAATAGAAAAAAATTTCATAGGTGAACAAAATTCTATAATTTTTTTGAATATTTTAAAAAAGTTAGAAATTTTTAAAATTAAAAATCAAAAAATTATAAAGGTCATAGAGTTCATACCAGCGGCCTATAAAAAGGTAGCTATTGTAGTGTACCTGTGGGCCCTAGCCACCATGTGGTGGCCTTTTACCAGCCCCCCATAGCCTCATGTCAGCCCACCTACTGACCACCCTAGTTGTTAGTTGGCATAATGTTTTACAACATAAAGAATATTTTGGAGCATATTTCAAATATTTCATTTGACCCAATCATCGATAGAATATTCCAAGGCATATGTACGAACATATGGAATATTTTTTACCGTAAACATCATATTCCATCCTGGCGACCATTTAGATGTTAAATTTAATCTTGTGTACTGCTAACATCAATAATGCATCAACAATGACTTAGCAGCCTTTTAAAAAAAATTCCCCCCTCACAGTTGGAGTTTTTGTTTTGGCAGTCCAACTTTGTAGGCTCATAACTCAATCATCTAGCCTCATTTTTTCATTTATTTATTTATTTGGGGTTTGATTTCATGCTCTTCATAGTGGTGCGATATTTTAAATTTTGGTACCTATGTTTTCCATAAATTTCAAATTCTCATAAATGTTGTTGAGTCGTCCTCATTTTGGGACCTTTCGAGGCTACGTTCTTGCTCCTATAGTAATATTTTTGGGTGCAATTTTTTTGAAAGTGCATAATGTTTTGTTTATTTTGTAGTGGTGTGATTAGACTGATCCCATTCTATATCAAAATTTTACTTTGATCTTGTGGCCAAATTTGGCATCTGTAAGCATTAAGATCAAGTGCAATTTGTTGTTTTTAGAAAGTGGCACGTATAATTACACTAATCATAAAGTTCCAAATCATATATTATTAGGGGTGTTCTTGATTGAGCAATTTGGGGGGTAATCTTGTAGTGGTTGATTGCTTTCTTTTGCTTGGTGTGTGTTCTTTCAATGGGAAAATCTCAAATTGAACTCCTAACTCCATATGATTATGTTTCATAGAGAAAATCAGTATGGAATTATCTCATGGGATAGGGTTTTATAGGCCACCTAAAATAAATCATTCCTCAACCTACTGGTGCTAAAGAATTGTAAAAATTGGATATGGATCATGAAAAAACACTTGGATGCATATGTTCATTAGTCTCATTTGATTTACAATTTCATGTTGAATCTGTGAAACACCTAAAGAGGCTTGGAATAATTTTAAGAATTTGTAAGGTAAAATTGATAAGATTAGAGGATATCAAATTGATAATGATTTGATGAATCTTGATCCTAAATGTTTTGACCACATCTAGGACTATCTCTCCAAGATTAATCAATTAAGAACACAACTAAAAGATTATAATATTGATAGGGAGGATTTACAATTGATTTTTAATGTGTTATCCAAGCTGGTCTTGAATATTCCATGTTTATTTCTAGCTTTCATACCCATCGGTTTTATATGGGAGTATCATATGTTGATCCTAAGTTTAATGACTTTGTAAATATCCTAATCCAAGAGGAAATGAAGTTAATTCATACGGGTCTAATCAAGTCTTCTAAGTCACAGTCATTATTGGCTAGTGAGCCTAAGGTACAAAAAGAATCGGGGAATCTTGATAAGAAGAAAAATAAGAAAAATAACAAGCTACATAAAGAATTTGAATCCTCTCCCTCTCAAATGGAATCATCTAAGAAGGATAATCCTATACATGTACATACTGCAAGAAAATAGGGTATGATGAACATCAATATTATTCAAAATAGATTGATGAGTTGAAGCATCTTCTTAAGAAGAATCAAATCAATTTTCCTTCAATGTCAAAGGATTCATCTTCTTCTTCTTCTTTCAAGTTTGATAGACATAAGGGACAAGCACTTGTTGCAGTTGCATATTCTAATTCAAAGAGACAAATACTTGATTCAAGAGCCTCACATCACATGGATTCATCATAAAGTATGTTTGCTTCATTTGAGTTGTGTTCATCACCACACATCCTGGTGGATAACAACACATATATGTGTGTTTGTGGGAAGGGATCCATTCACATGGATGATGGAGAATTTAATGTTGTTCTTTTTCTACCTTCATTGTCAACCAATATCCTTTCTATCTATCAAATCACACATGGTGGAGCAGGCAAGAGTGTTAAGTTCACACCTAATTTTATAATAATCTAAGATTTTCATAGGAAAGATATTTTCAATTGGGGAGTGTTGGTGTGAATTAATATCTTGTACTTAGTAATTTATCTTAATAGGGACTTAGGGGACTTATTCACATGTTAATTTTAGTTAGGATATAAAATTATTTCTAGAAGTCTTAGTTGGATTTTCTAGAACTTATCTTATCTAGCTTTTATGCATGATTCCTAAGTAGTTAATTTGTTAGTTGTCACATGTTATAGGATTAAGACACATGTTCAATCCTATTCCTCACCTTTCCTATATAAGGAAGGTCATTGTACACATATGTAATATAATTCATGTTGGAAAGAGACACTGTGAATATCATTTGGTGTTGTCATTGATGGCAACCCTAGTCGGTGATTGGATTCGCACATCATCCTTTGATCATACCAACAGTCAGATTGCAAACAGTTAAGGAAGAACAGAGCATCCGACAGTTTTGTGTTCATGATTCACATGAATATTTTATGTTAATATTTTGTGTTACGTATCTCAGGGAAGGTTGATCGATGTATGCTTTGTGTTATCCGTGAATCTCAATGCCTTGTATTGATCCGTGTGCAAATTAGAAGATCTGGTTGGCTAATTCTCTGCTTTATCAGTACTGAAGCCGACTTCGTGAATGTAACATGTCACGGATGTTTGGGAAATAATTTTTAAGTATTTTTGTGTTCGTACATGTTGATGTTGATCATTTCTATGCTATAGCCAACTTTGGTTGGTGCATATTAAGGATTACTCATGAATCAAGCCGACAGTTTGCAAATGTTTTCATATATTGTTAAAGCCGACATATGGGCGATTAATTCTTAGTCACATATATATATAAGAGATTTTTCATATTATTTTGAGGTGTGTGTGAAGTGTGTGTGTGTGAATTATGAATCAAAGCATAGAAGATGAGCGATAATGCACAGTTTCACTTGTGCATAAAGGATTTATGTTGTGAGTCTGAGCAGAATAGAGTAGAAGTGAAGAATCAGTCTGAAGGAAAAAAGATCGATTGTTGAGCCTAATCATAAATGTAATCAAGCATATGTAGATGCTATTTTCTCAGTTCAAATTCTTAGATGGTTTTAATCTGATTATATTTTTAAGACAGTGAGTCTTCTTTAAGCAATGAGCTCTAGGAAGTGTGTCTGAATGCAAGTGAATTCCCCATATTGTAAACTTCATTTGAGTATACTCATATCATATTGTGGGTTGGCCATCCACCGTGGTTTTTCCCCTAATAGGGTTTCAATGTAAAAATTATTGTGTTATGGTGTTATGGTGTTGTGGTTGTTTATTTTATGTTCATGCATATTTCTTATGAATGTATGTTTTAAATGCTTGAAGGATAAGATCAATAAAATTTTAGAAATTGCAGAACACTGATTCACCCCCCCTCTCAGTGTTGCTTGATTCCAACAATTGGTATCAGAGCTAGTTCCTTAGAAGAAGAAGTCTAACAACTTGGGGAGATCTTGGAAAGTGTTTCAATGGATTCAAGCAGTCTTCAAAAATAACTTATGGTGGCCCTAGATGATCTTGATCAGTCAAAATTTGAAGTTCAGAAATTGCAAGAAAACCTCACGGATGCTAAGAAATTCATTGATTCATTGAAAGATAAAATCAATAATTCCAAGGAGAAGATAAAGGAACTCTTTGATCAGATTAAGTAAAATGATAGTAAAAGCATTGAAGATGAGCAACTCAGTCAAGCCCTGAAGGAAAAGATAGAAGAATGTGGAAAGATTACCAGAGATAATATAGTCCTAAAGCATGAAATGGAATCTATCATGATGAGGATGACCAAGGAGATTGAAGACATAAAGAGGAATGAAGAGAACCTAGCATAATCCCTGAAAGAAAAATCTGAAGTATGCAGTCATTTGGACAATGAATTGGAAGAATCTAAAAACAATGAGGAAGTGCTAGAAAAATAGATTGATGATCTTTGAGATGAAATTTCTACTACAAATGAGTACAAAGAAAATTTCAAAGTTAGCTCAGCCAAGCTTGATGAACTAATTAACAGTCAGAGGACAAATGGTGACAAGCAAGGTCTTGGTTATGAAGAAGGAGAAAGTTCCAAATCCAGACAAAGGAGATTCAGGCAAGGAAATCAGATGAACAATGCTAAAAGGCATCCGATAAGGCAACCTAATGCTCAAAGATTCAATGGATATTGTTTCAGTTGTAATAAATTTGGACACATGGCTACCCAATGTAGAAGCAGGATGAATCCAAGTGGTCCATCATTCACAGGTCAGTGTTTTAATTGCAATAAGTTTGGTCATAAGTCAAATGAATGCAAAAATGTGGTGAAAAACTTTCATAGAGATGTCAGATGTTATACATGCAATAGACTTGGCCATATTGCCAACCAGTGCAGATCAAGAGAAAAACAATGGAACAATTGGTTTGGACAAAGAAATCTTGTATGTTATAACTGCAACAAATTTGGTCGTATTGCTAGATTTTGTTGGAATAGAAAAGATCTAGTAAATCAAAGGAGAAACATGCAGAAGGATGTTAAGGGAAAAGACAAAATCACTACAAATGTGATCAGGAAGCAAATGCAGAAGAAATGGGTGAAGAAGAGTCCCTTTGATGAAGGAAATGCACCAGCACTAGAATATGCTTTTGGTAATTCCTCTGAGAATTAGTTTCAGGCCTTTGGCCTAGGGGGAGCTATCAAGAAAATCTCTTAACCCCCTGTCGGTAACTAACACTGGGATGTGGATAAGTTCAGTAAATGCATTGATGCTCTACAAATGTTAAAACTATTGGAGAGAGTATTATGCCGTATTAGAGGTCCCCAGAAGAATTATCTATCACAACACATGGAAATAGGGTAACGGGATGAGTTAAGGTAAAAACATTTATTGCGTCAAAAAGGGTTATGTGTGCAAGTGATAAAAGGTCATTTCTATCTTTCATTTGTCACCTTGCATTTTGAAGAAAAGAAGTTTGGAGTACTCTAAGGAAAACCTTGGTGAATTGAGGCAAAATTCAAGTGTGAAGAAGCTTTCAACAATCAAACTGTGATTCGACGTAAAGGATTTTATCGACAAAACCTTGTGAATTTTTGAATTGGTGGATATGGCTACTCCATTGGTAGTTGAAGTTAAGGATAGACCCCGTCCCAAATTCAAATGGCATCCCTTCAAGTCTGTCGAGATCGACCCGTTAGGTGCTTTTTCATCTGTTTCGTACGACATCTTACACACTAAAGATATTAGGGAATATATTCACACAAACATTGAAGAGCTAGGAAGCTCGCAACTGCTGAATTTGTATAAAAATCACATTATAGGAGAAGATTTTTGTGTCAAGATGGAATTTAAAACCCTAGAAGAGAATAAATTTACATAGATTGTTAAATTTCCCATGTTTGAAGAGAGCGAATGGGTTCATTACATCTTGAGTCGAGTTCATGATGAATTCATGTGGTTAAGTATACCCTTCAAGATTGCAAAGGAGGCTATAAGTGTCGTAACAGGTTTAAATTCTTCTGGTGGATTACCTATTTTGAAGTCCGTAAAGAATCAAATGGTGACTGATGCAAAAGGTTCAAAATATGATCAAAGAGCCACGACAATTGAAGATATCATTGAAATGGATGTGAAATTTGCATCAATGATCATTGGATATAGGATATATCACTCAAGTTGGGACAATTTTGTGTCTAGTACAACCATTTATGCAGCCTATCAAATGGTAAAGGAGAATGCAGACTATGATCTTTATGAATTGCTCAGGAGTTAGTTGATGGAAAATCTTGGTAAGATAAAAAAGGACAAGAAAATTCCTTTAAGTATGGTAAATTTTTGTTATGTTTATTCTTCTATTTCATGAAAGAAGTTTTTGGTGTTGGAAAAGTATATTAGCAAGGCGATCATCTTGTAGCTGTTTAGATTAGAGAAATGTTGTATTGAATTGGAAATAGTCAAACCAGAAGAACTGCAATCTAGGGATACTTCAAGAATTTTCAAAATATGATGCATGCCAAAGAAATAATTCCTACCTCTATTGTGGAGAAATATAAGGATACTATCTATTTTATGGTAGATATTGATCAATGCATGATGGAAGCCACTAATCCCAAAATAGTCTGGATGATGTCGATGGGTTATGAAGTTGAGGAAAAAATTCTGGAAATGTATGCACAACATTTACTGAATAATCCTCTAGATCCGGCAGAAGAGAGATTTGATAATTATGCAGAAAATAATATACAGGTACACAATGAACTCAGAAAACCTGTGATAGTCAGAAGAGTTAGAAAAGAGGTGGAAGTATTAGCAGAAAGTATGGGCATACCTGCAGAAAAATTAAAAGAAGCTAGAAGGAAAAGAGAAGAAGCTGAAGCAGAAAAAGAACCAACAAAAATTGAATCAGCTAGTCTGACAACACCATCTTCCTGAACTAGGTCAACAAGGAGTTCTACATCTCTATTCGCCCTTGCAGCAAAGCCAATTCTTGTGCAAACTCAAGTGAAGACATCTGGTAAGGAAAAAGAAAGAAGGATAAAGCAAAAGAGTCTATGTGGCAGTCTTCGAAGATGAAGAAACTAAGTCAGATGAAGATGTGAGAGAAATCAAGCATCAAGGTACTAAGGCAACAAAGGTTACTAAAAGTAAGCCCTCTGGTGAAGATGACAAAGCAAAGAAAAAGGTAAAAGTTGATAAACCTGGTATGTCAGTAGAAGAAGTTAAGAAAGCTTTGGTTAAAGATGGAAATATTAAGCCACTTTGTAAATGGTATGAAAATTTTGATAAATTTGGCCAAATAACTCTTGAGGGGGCAACAATAAATCATTTGAATGTTTTCAATAAAGTTCTTATTGAAATAATGCCTAATTTACCTAAAAGCTTGTATGAGATTTTGGAAATGAGAAGAGTAAATGCTAGATCAGAAGAAGAGAAAATGAGAGAAATAATTTTTGTTGAGTTATGTTCAGTGATATCTATGGAAGAAATGAAGGCAATCTTGAATAAAGCCAAAAAGGAATTCAAGAGCAAGACAAGAGTGAATAAGCTCATGATTGGTTAGACTAAGGAAGTTGCAGAAGAAACTGAACAAATTCTCAGAAAATTTTTGTTAAACAACAAAATTGATGTTGTCATTGAAGAAGTAAATGTTGAAGCTATTGCATCAGATCCGGTGAATGAAGAGGTAAATGATGATATAGCCAACAATAATCAGATTCCTACTAATGTGGACAATACATAAATGCCTATGGAAATTGAAGTTATTGAAATTGTATCGGTTGAGAAAGTTGAGATTCCTAAAGATAAGCAAGAACCTGCAGTTGAGGAAACAATGGTTGAAGAAAAGAAAGTTGACGTGAAGGAAATTCCAATGGAAGCAAGAGACAATACAGAGGCAGTGAAGAAATTTTTGGTAGAACAAAAGGAACAATTTGATCTTGAATTGATTGAAGGTCCTATTGACCTATCCACTTTGTCTGCAATTCATAAAATGAAGGTAGAATCATTTGCGCAAGCAAAAGCTAGAGAAGAACTATTGAAGTCTCACATTGAGGACAGTGAACTCTTAAATCTTGCATCTGGAGTTGTGGAGAAGATAATGCCTACTCATGTCAAAGATCTGACCGGTTCCTCCTCCGATGAACTAAAGAACATAAACTCTATAAGTACTCATTTCGAGTCTCTTGAGAAGTCAACCATGGTTAAATTTCAAAAGGAATTTGATGCCAAAATATTAAATGGGTTGCAAGGAATGATAACAAAAGATAAAACTTTGTTAACCAAATGTGTGAAGAATATTCAAAATGCTCTATCTGAAGGTGGAAAGATTTATAAGTCATGTTTGTCTTTGAAAAAATTCACCGAGGTCAATGAGAAGAAGGTTAAGGATCTTGAACTATTTTTGAAGCTTTTGATCCTTTAACTAATAGTGTTGGAAAGAAAGAAGGTGAAGTGATATCTTTGCTTGACAAGATAAGGAGCTTGAAGCATGACAATTAAATAATTGTGGAAAGAGCATGTGAACTTAGAGGCCTCATTGGTCTGAAGATAGAAATAATGTCAAATGCATTAAAGGAAGTTGAAGAGGCTAAGACAGTTGGTGTTCCAATAAACCTTGAGTCTGTAGAGACACATTCCTACTTGGTTTGTGGTCACATAACAATTTTGGAGAGTCTCAAAAGGGTTTGGGACATAAATTTGACTCTGTTGAAGAAAGATTTTGAGGATATTTTCAAGTTTATGTAAGTTGAAAAAGCCTGTTTGTACATAAGCAATTTGTTCATAACAGTTTTGTTTGATTTTTGATATGCGAATTCCTTCCTTTTCCATTGATGTCAAAGGGGGAGAGTAGTAGAGTAAAAAATGTATAATCATCTCAGGGGGAGAGTTTTGTTTTTGAAATTTTGAAGAATGGAAGTGTAATTGATGTTGGTACTGATCCGAAACTTAGTCATTTTTCACTAAGTGTTGCCATTAATGCCAAAGGGGGAGATTGTTGGCAAGAGACACTATGAATATCATTTGGTGTTTTCATTGATTGCAATCCTAGTCGGTGATTGGATCTGTGCATCATCATTTGATCATACCAGCACTCAGATTGTAAACAGTTAAGGAAGAACAAAGCATCCAATAGTTTTGTGTTCATTGATTCACATGAAGATTTTATGTTAATATTTTGCATTGTGCATCTCAGGGAAGGTTAATCGATGTATGCTTTGTGTAATCTATGAATATCAATGCCTCATATAAATTCGTGTGCGAGTTAGAAGATCCGACTGGCTAATTCTTTGCTTTATCATTATTGAAGCCGACTTCATGAATGTAGCATGTCATAGATGTTTGGGAAATAATTATTTAAGTATTTTTGTGTTCATACATGTTGATGTTGATCATTTCTATGCTATAGACAAATTTGGTTGGTGCGCATTAAGGATTACTCATGAATTGAGCTGACAGTTTGCAAATGTTTTCATATATTGTTAAAGCCGACATATGGGCGATTAATTCTTAGTCGCAACTATACATAAGAGATCGTTTATATCATTTTGAGGTGTGTGTGAAGTGTGTTAGTGCAAATTGTGAATCAAAGCAAAGAAAATGAGAGATAATTCATGGTTTCACTTGTGCATAAAGGATTTGTGTTGCGAGTTTGACCAGAATAGAGCAAAAGTGCATAATTATTCTGAAGGACAAAAGATTGATTGTTGAGCCTAACCAGAACTATAATCAAGCATATGTAGATGCTATTTTCTCAGTTCAAATTCTCAGATGGTTTTAATCTGATTATCTTTGTAATATAGTGAGTCTTCTTTGAGCAGTGAGGTCTAGGCAGTGTGCCTGAATGCAAGTGCATTCCTCATATTGTAAACTTCATTTGAGTATACTCAGATCATATTGTAGATTGTCCATCCACTGTGGTTTTTCCACTAATAGGGTTTCCATGTAAAAATTCCTATGTTATGGTGTTGTGGTTGTTTGTTTTATGTTCATGCATATTTATTTTGAATGTATGTTTTAAATGCTTGAAGGATAAGATCAATAAAAGTTTAGAAATTGCAGAACACTAATTCACCCCCCTCTCAGTGTTGCTTGATTTCAACACTTCATACCTCATCATCATTGTTATGTCTTAATATCAACCAAGCTCATATTCTTGCATAACCTCTTGTAGAAGGTTTTCATTGTTTTTGCAGGTGGTCTTGGGTATTGAGCTAATCTTCATCTCTTACATGGTATCAAGGCCAATATTTGAAAAACCCTTCTAAGATCTTGGTTATTTTTAGTAAGGTTGAATATTATCTTCTCTTGCATCATATGATGACCTGGAGAATCAAAAAAACTTGAAAGAAATACCAGGTTGAACCCACAAAAGTGGTTTACAATTGGAGTGAGGAAGGAAAAATAATAAAAAATGACCCCATGCCAAAAAAAAAAGCAGTTTTGGGGTTTGAACGAACTAATAGGATCAAATGAACCAAAAGAGGGTTGGAATGAACTAGGGTTCGAGTGAACCCATTCAATGAAATTCTCACCATTCCCACCAAAAAAACAAAGGAAACACTTTTTGAAAGGGGTTTTGAATGAACCCTGGTTCGAGCAAACCCCTGGGGGTTCGCTCAAACCCCCCATTTCCCTCCTCCCCCTCAGGCACCAAAAAATTCCAAAATTTTGCGCTTTGAAGCTCGGGTTGAGGATGAAAATGGAGGAGAATTCACAAACCCAACTAGATGATGGTAGTCCTCGGAACGAGCTATCCAACGAATATAATTTTAATATGTTTTGGTTTTATTATGTATTTGTTTTTGTAGTTTTATTAAACATAGGTTTTTTACCAAAATCCAAGCTCTTTGTTCTGCACATGTGGAAAAATAACAGATTATCAAAAAAAAGTAAAAAATATGAGTGCACCAGATATTGAAGTCCTTGATCCAACAATTTGTTTTGAATTTTGATACATACAAAAAAATTTATGTTGTATATGGTCCGCCTATGTCTGAATTGTAATTGGTTTGACTTCGAAACTTGATTAAGGAAAAAGTATTCAATAAAAAACTATGAGACCAATTGGAAGCACTAGATATCGAAGTTACAAATCTAAATTCGAAAGAATTAGAATTTTATCCTTCATAAAAAAAAATTTATGTTGTATACGGTGAGCGTCACTCCTTAAAAATGTTGTTTGTTGAAAAAAATTAGTTTTCGAAGGACATGGAAAAAGAAGTGCAATTTGATTCCAAAAATTATGAAAAAATAATATTTAGAATCTACAGAAAAAATGTCACAAATCACTAGTTTGCATCATCTTGAAATTCCTCACGGTTTAGCCGCTATAGGTACTTGAGAGTGAAGATTTAGTTAGAAAAAAATATTTTAGTGTCCAGTTTGGCCAAAAAATTGTAAACCACTATTGTGGGATCACCCACCAAATTTAGGGTTTTTATTTAAGGTTTTTTATTGCAAGTAAATTTTGGTGCATGTTGGAGGTAATCTAAGCTCACCATTGAGTCCAAGCTGTCTGATAAAGTTAATATTGGTTTTTATTTTATCAAAATCTGACATATTTTACCAGATCTACGAGGGTTTGAAGTTGGGAGGTGGTTACCAAATTCAGGAGGTAGCTAAATTTTTGGAGCACTTTGTGCAAAAATTGACCCTGTCATTGTGTTCGAAAGGCCCAAAAACCCCCATTTTCATATAAAATACTTCATAATTTGAAGAAAAAATATTTTTAGTGATTTTTTTAAAATTTCGGGCGACTATCACAAAAAATGGAGATCCAGGAAAATAGTTATGAGCTCAGAGGTCCAAATGAGAGATCTGACTTCAAATAGAAATGCAAAAGGGAGCATGTCTTAGGATTTATTGTTATGTATATTGATATTAACATTTTAAATGTTATTGATCATTTTGAGTGACCTCATACTCTTTGAATTAAAATTTGGGAGATATATGGAGATCCTGATACTCAGCCATTCCCAAATGATCCTGTTTCATATTAGAATCAATTTGAATGTGATTAGAATCAATGAGTTCTTGCAAAAAAAATTTAATATGCTTACAATGTTTTGTATGATGTCCATTTTGTCGGTGATAATGGAAAAAGGTATTTTGGTTATAGTTTGGAGGTAAAAGCTTAATAGGATTAGGAGCTCTAATAGGAGGTAAGGAATTTAAGTTCTTGTTTAAGAGCTGCAACATGATGGAATGAAGGGTATCGGGTAACGGGTAAAGTTTCTAAGATTTTCCCTAAATGTATTTTGATTTGTCATCTTTATAGCAGCCACTTGAGAGTCAACATGTTGAGTTGGTTGAGGAGCATTGAGTTGTATAAATCCCTTATTTGGTTTCTTGAATGATTGGAATTTGGTTTGAGGCATGGGTTCAAATTTTTCAGGATGGTTAGAGGGAGTTTTTACTTCATAACTACTAACCAAATTTTGGTAATCACAAAGGGCTATACACAATTGTGCGAATGAGGGAAATTTCATCATCCCAATCTTATCTTGAAGCCTATGTTGCAAATTATCAATGAGCATTCGTTGGAGATCAGGATTGAGAATCCTAATGTTGATTTGTGAGTAAGGCAATTGATAACGAGAGATAAAGTCAATGACCTTTTCATCATCCTTTTTCTTACATTTCATTAAATCTGCTAAGGTCGTCTTAGGACCCATGTGCACTTGGAAATGATTGATAAAGGCATCAACAAGTTCATTAAATGAACGTATTGAATTATTCTGTAAGGAACAAAACCATTCCAAGGCAATGTCTTTCAAGGATCTACGGAAGAGTTTAGCCGAGAGTTTATCCCCAAAAATGAAGTCACTACATAAGGTTGTGTATGTGAAAACATGGCTAACAGGATCTTCTTTTCACCATATTTCTCAAATCTAGGAATCTCTATACCTTGTGGCATTTGTGTTCTCAATATCTCCAAGGATAATGGGTTTCTTTTGACATATTGTGAAGGTTGGCCATTTTGATTTTGATTTAATGTAGCAATTTTTTGTTGGAGGGATGAATCACTTTGCAAGATTTGGTTAAGGACGAGATTGTTGTTTTTGTTTTGAGATGGAGGTGAATAAGGTGGAGGTGTATATTTGTTTGGAGGACAAGTGAATTATAAGTTTGTGAGGGGATATGGGTTAGGAGATATGAGATTTGAATTCAAAAAGCTAAAGGGATTCCCAATGGAAACACCTATGGTAGTATTGGCATTGCTAGTGGGTTGTATGGTTGTTGTAATAGTTGGATTAGTGTATGTTGGAATAGAGGTCATAGTTGTGGAAGGGGGAAATGGATTTCCACCTTGACTTTGAGTATACCCCAAAGTTTGGGCACAACTAGCTATGGTAGGAACATGTTTGTTAATGATATGAGATAGGCTACACACAATTTCTATTCCAAGTTCATTATCAATCATTCTCCTCATGTTATCTATGACAAGAATCGTAGTAATAGCAATGTATTCAAAACTCACAAAGTTGTGCAATTCATCCAATTCTTCATCCATTTGTCTTAATTATTCTTGAGGGACACTAGTAACCATTGATTCAACATTAGTAACATTGGTTGTTGGTAAAGAGGTCATAGGAAATGAAGTTTCAAGGGTATGATCCATGATGGGTTGACTAGTGTCAACACTATGATTGAAAGAGCTAGAGAACTCAAGATCCATGGCGGATGTGCTAGCGCAAGATGGCATGAGTCTAGAGTTGTCTCACTAGAGTATTGGAAATAGGAACTAGGTTGTGAAGCTCATACAAGTTTCACCAAACCTAAGGTGCACCGAAAATGGATAATAGGCAAGGAACAATCAACAATAGGAAGTGTAATGCAAATATGTAAAAAGAGAGCAATTCTTAGATTTTAAACAAGGTAATTTTTTTATTATACTATGCAAAAACTTGAAAAATGATGTCTTTTAAGTCCAATTTATGTTTTCAAAGCACTTGAATTGATCAGTTAACCTTAATGCAAATGATTGTCGAAAACAAAAATTCTAGAAAATGAAACAAAAAACTGAATGCAGAAATAAAGAATGCAGTCAAAGTGTTTTTAGTGCCCAAAAATTCAAAAATAGATCTGATTAAGAACTCATTCTCCCATGGGCGAATGGGTCTTCTATCAGGGTTTTTAAAAATTAAATTGCAAATTTTTGAGTTGATGTCTATGTTTCCAGATTTTGGTTGCAAACAGGTAGTTACAGTTTCAGATTGCTAGAAAATCATATCTAAATGCAAGTGTGAAATGATGCTAAATGACAAGCAAAAATACCTAATTTGAGATGGAATTTTGATTCAATTTTTTGGTATAAGTGACTAATCATGCAATGTTATGTAAGCAATATGCAAAATTAATGAATTTTTTAAATTTTTTAGATTTTAAAGAATGCAAAATGCAAACCTAAAACCCTAAATGAGATGCAAACTAATGCAAGTTAAAAATACTAAATGAGATGCAAATAAATGCAATGCAAATCCTAGATCTAGGGTTTGGATGGACTCCAAATGCAAAAAAATTATAGTGCAAGAATGTTAGGTTCACCAATTTGAAATGGGGAAAATGAGGGTGTGTGGTGGGATGGTGTGATGGACCTATTTTCCTTTATTTCATTACAAAATGAGATCCACACAAAGAATTGACTTGCAACCCTTAGGTGAGTCAACTCAATGAGGGAATCTATTGATTTGCTTATGATTGGGGATGAGGGTATCAACAAAAATAGCACATTTTGGGAGAAAACTAAAAATAGAAAATCTACTCAATTTTGCCCATTCAAATCTGAATCGTCAATTTAAAGCATAATACATATAGAAACAACAAAATTTATGTAGATCTGGAAATGGCAGAGTGATGTGTACCTATCACCAAAATACAAATTCGAGAGGCTACCTAGGACTCATTCACCCATAGGAAAATGGGTCTATGTGCAAAGGTGAGATCCTTTGATGTCAATCTATAGATTTTGTTTGATCCAGGTTTCAATGTCGAACGGTCAGAAATAAGGTCTGTAGGTGATATTACATAAGTTGACAACAAATATGAAAATTTTTTGCAACCTTGCCTCTTTTCAACTTTGAGATCTTCAATCTTTCTTCAACCTATAAACCTGCAAATTCACAAAGAGGAGAAAAATATTTTTTTTGGTGAATGGGGGCTTGCCTTGGTCAAACCCCATTTCGGTAATTAAACCTTGAATTGAAATAATGAAACATGAAAGGATTGATGAATGAGCAATGCTATGTTGCAACTCACCGAACCCTTGAATAAACCTTTGGACGACTGAAATCTTGATCTTGATCTTGCATGAAATGGCTTCAATGGATGTGGATCTAGATACTTGAATCTTGAATTGAATGCTTTGGCTTGGATCTTGAAACCTACATCACAATGTTAGCTCCAAAAACATGCATGATTGCAAAAGAATTTGACATGATGCTAGAGATCTTGATTGCTGCAATAAATCATTGATAAATCTACTCTTGAATTCCCTTGATCATAATATTTTCTCTTGTAAACTTGAATTATGCAAATTATACTTCTTGAAAACTTCTATTCTTGATTTTATAAAAAGACCTTGTATTTATAGGTATATATCCTTAATTTCTTTAAAATTAAGCTTCATAAGCTAGCATTAAAATTTGAATTCGAGGACATTAAATACCACCAAAAACATATTTTAAATTTGGTTTCAAAGGCCTAGGGAGGACCCATTCGCCCATGGGAGAATCGGTCCCAAGTCCCTATTCCTGGAACACACATTGCTCAAGGTAATGTATTATGTGTTGGCATTAATTATTATCGGGTTTCCTCTTCAAAAAATGTAATTTATTAGGCTTTTTGATGTAAAATAGGGCTTATTAAGACATAATTAAATCCAATTAAGTTGAAGGAACCCAAACAAAGTGTGAAAATGTTATGGAGTACATTTTTCTACACTACATTCACATGTTAAGTTTACTTCAGATATAAGATTCTTTCTATAAATCTTAGTTGGATTTTCTAGAACTTGTTTTATCTAGATTTTATGTATGATTCCTAGGTAGTTATTTTGTTAGTTGTCACATGTCATAGGACTAGGACACGTGTCACAATCATGTTAACTGCTATTCCTCACCTTGCCTATATAAGGAAGGTCATTGTAAACATATGTAATATACTTCATACCTCATCATCATTTTGATAGGTCTTAATATCAAGCAAGATCATATTCTTGCATACCCTCTTGTAGAAGGTTTTCATTGTTTTTGCAAGTGGTATTTGGTATTGAGCTAATCTTCATCTCTTATGATGGTCACCAATCTCAAGTCTACACCTTCTCACATTCTTATCCTATTGTTGATTCAATGGATGTTCACATTTAGGCATCTAGTATGAATACTTTTGAGGAGATTCGGTATGGTCATTTGAATCTTAGTATTATTTCATCTATTGAGGATCTAGTGGCATGTGTTTATATTCCATATCCTTCATCTAGTGTTGCATTTGATGATGCTTGTGTTGCCACAATTTTGGATCCTTGTGATTCAGTGTAGTAGGACATGTATTGTAACACCCCGCTACGTAACCCTAGAGGATGACACAAACATAATGGAAGCGTAACAAATTTCTTTTTTGAAAGTGCAATTATCAATAAGCAAAGTGAACTACACTTAACACATACATCCTCTAAGGTATCTGACAATGCTTAAATTTGAGACCCATAACATACAAAAGTAAACTAATCCATAGCATATAAATTATACTCATGAAATAAAGAAAATAGATCCAATAACATGAAACTCATTTCATATGATACAAAGCACATAATAAAATCATTCAAGATTGCATTCATTTTATATAGCAGTTACAAGGCTCATTTCCAAAATGAGATAGATCATAAAAACAATATTAAAATTTACAATGATACAAGGATTCTCCTCGAATACAAATGAGGATTAGTACATATACATAAGCATCCAACTGATCCAATAGAACACAAGAGATGGTTAAAAATAACTGGATCATACGAGCTCTCCAAACTGGAAGATCCCGCCATCACAAACATGAAGTGGAAACCCAATGGTGTAAGGTGCACGTTCCACCCAACCAAGTGGTACCCGAAGGACCACCCCCCATGCTAGGAGATAGTAAAAGGGATTCCTAGGCATAACCAACAACCTCAAGACATAGGAAACCACAAAACTAAACTAAACAAGTACAATACTTAACATAAAGGTTACATTGCTTCCAGAGTAAAAGAATCAAGTAGCATAAACTATTATCATAGGAGGAGTGTCATCACAAAGTAGCATGAGTTATCCTGGTAGATCTTACTAGGCCCCGACCCCCATCTTGGGTTATCTTGGTAGCCTCTCGCAATCCCTGGCCCCACATGCAAACCGACGCAGAATCAAATATCTTTCATAGGGACAAGATGATGATCTTACCATTCCAAGCCTTCTCGTCTCATCTCAAGTCTAATCGAGCTCTTGAGCCAATGAGCGAGGCATAATTAACAAGTTATATGATTTAAAGTTACCCTTTCCCCTAATACTTTTATTTAATTTCCACTGAATTAACTAACTCTCACATGAGTTACCCTAGCACCACTTTGTGCAACGGTCCCCATTGAGAACCACTCCCCTACTGACAACACAAGGATCTAATCCAAAACCCAGGGTAAACAAAGTGCACAAGAACTGATAATAAATATCAACCATAATGCTAGAGGCAACACAACCCGTTCGTAGTAACCGGGTGTCTAAACTAAATCACAACCAAGTGCACTACCCAAGGAAAATAAAGGGCTGAACAAAATATCACAACAACCCCAACATAAAATTACAACATCTGGAAGGCTTACACATTCACAACTAACATATTTCCCCAAATTACGTGAACAAAATACATCATAAATAAATAATAATTCAAGCAAGTAATTAAACTATCATCACTAGGATTTCCTTAATCCAATTTCTATTTCAAGAAAACAATAATTCATTGCCCAAATAATCTAACTTAATACCATTTCATTTATAATCAATTTAGAAATTAAATCTAGTTATTTAATTCAATTTCCCAATTACATCATTATAAAAACAATTTCCTCTTTAAATCATTTCATTTTCAAATCATCTAATTTGTGCATTTACATGCACCTATTATAAAAGTCATTTATATATATATATATATATTTATTTATTCATTTATTTATTTAAATATATACATAATTATATATGTAGTTATATATAATTATATATGTAATTATATATAAATATATATATATATATATATATAATTATATATATACATATACATACATATATATATAAAAATATATATATATATATTATACATATATACATATAACATATTTTATATATATATTAAAAATCACATAATACAAAATAGAATCACAGAAGAAGGCAGACAAAATCAAGGTGGACGAAATTGCATGGGCCATTAAAGTCTGGTCACAGCTTGTTGTGTTCAGAGTCAGCTCCCACAAGGGGCACACGACCTGTGAAGGTAGTGCCCAATGCTGCCTTCACAACCCGCCTCCCCTATGGGGTGGCAGTTCTGGGGGTAGCCCAAGCGCCTCCCCCACAAACATTTAACACTATGAATTTTTATATGTAAAACCTGCGATTATAAATAATCATCGTACGAACTTCAAAACCGAGTTTTTCAAAAACAAAATTCTACAAGGATTTGTATTTACTATATATATATGTATATACTAATATATATATTATATATGTATATGTATATATATTAGTATATATATTAGTAAATATAAATATATCCAATGATTGTTCCAAAAGAGCTATATTTGTTTTTACAGGAAATTATTTACAAATTTACCAAAGGTATTTTTTAAATTTCCCAAACCAAATAAATCCAATTGGGAAGAAAAAACAATAATCTTCTACAGGAAATATTTACAAAATTTTACAGAGGTTTTCAATTTCCAGCCAAATAAAACTAATCGGAGAAAAACAAAACAATCTTCTATAGGAAGATCTTTCCAATACAATCAGAGATTCTCTACAAATTTTGACAGGAAGATTTAAATCCATTCCTTGAGAGGTTTTCAAATTTTAGATTATTTTACTTGGGAATTCTATTGTTTAAAAACAATTCATCTTTTCGAAAGAATAAAACTTTTTAATCTGAGGCTCTAAAGCTTTCACAACAATCCTTCCAATTTTCAAAACATACTGTAGCTTTAAAACAAATAATATTTCTTCATTGTACAGGCAATCTTTTCCAAAATAATAACTAATTCTAATAGTCTTTTCCAATTTGTAATTAAATAAAAACAATAAAGAACTTGTTTCCGAAGCTTGAAGAATTGAAGTTTAAGTAGAGCCTCACCTTCAGATTCCAAAATTTTCAAAGCCTCTTCCAAAATAATCCTCTTTCTAGAAAGTTGAAAAATAAAACTAGAGCCAATTTCTTGAGAACTTCTTTCCCCCAATTTCCAACAACCTCTTCCAATTTTTCAACAACTTCTTCCAAATTCAACCACCCAAAATATCTTATTTTTTATTGCCGTGAAATAGTCTCTTTCCCTCTTTTAGTTAATGCAATAATTCTCTTTGAGAATTAATTCCCAACACTAGATATTAATTTTCTAACACATGTCACAATTCCCAAAATATCTTTTCAAAACAGATCACAAATATTTCCTCTAAGATATTTTCTATGATATTTGTTTATTTAATAATTCAAAATCAAATATTAATTATAATTATCCATTCATTTAAATTCACAACTTCATTTATTTAATTTAAATAATTAATTAAACAAAGGTTTTATAATCTAACAACTTAAATATCGAATTTAATCTAATTAATTTTAATCACTATGTAAAATAAATTTAATCTAATTAATTAAATCAAATTTAAAGCTTCTAACAACATTGATCATGATTAAATAAATAATCAATTAAAACATTATAAAAATCATTAATTTCCCACAAAGCATACCTTGCAAAATAATTAAATGACAAGGCAAATAGGGACAACATGACAACAAAGCATGACCAAAACAAGGATGACGACACACTGTGACTAGGGTTGTGGTTTGACAAAGAAATCTTGTTACTATCTCCCAAACAACTATTTTGTTGGGCAATGGACATGCTCAAACCTGTGAATCCAGGTGGAGTCGATGTCCTATACCTATAATCTTGCAATCAAAACATATGTCATACATGTATATAGATCATGAACAATCACACTGTGAAGAGAAAATCGCACAATCGTAGGGTGCTTGGAAGCGAGTGATGCAATCTCATTCCCTTCACCAATACAATGTCAAATCAAAACTGACGAAACTAAAACATCAAATAACTACAGATGAGCATATATCAATATCAACTCACATAATCAACTATGTTAACCAGAAAGCATGTCATAATCCATAATCATCAATATAGTGTACCATCACATCTCAATATAAAAACCATCATTGTTATAATGTCAGCAATCAAATAACAATATCATAGTATCATAGTCTATCAAAATAAAATCACTGTTTGAAAACATAAGCAAATCGGAGGGGTGCTACATGTATTTTTTCTAACTAGATCTACTTGGGATGAGTACTTGACAAACATTGTTGGTTTATTTTTTGATTCTTGCATTTCATATTTCAGAGACACTATTGATTGTATTCATCTTCTCTTTGATGGAGAGCATCCTTCTTTAATTGTTGTGATGGAACACTATGAACCCCTTATTCATTCTCTACATGATTATTCTTCATAGTTTGGCATGAGTGTGGATAGTTTTGGACAAAATTTGGAGGAGGATTCTTTATCTTCAGAGGAAGTATCTTTGTCTTTGGATTGTGTTCTACAATCATTTCTAGGAGATTCTAAATTTTCCTCTTCTGCATTATGGCTTAGAATGCCTATTTGGAGTGTGGTAGCTTTCGGCATAGACATGGAAACACTTGAGAATTCTTCAAATTTATCACACATCATTATTCTCCCGCCATCTTTCTTTCAAGAATAGGAATACATCATACATACCATCTTGTTTTTGTTTCTTCCTAAGGGGAGGAATGTTGTTCAACAATCTTGGATCATCTTCAACATTCAATGTCAAGCATCTTCCATCATTGTAGGAAACTCAACATTGAGGGGAAAATACATGGCCTCTCTTCTTCTCCCTTATGGGGTTTTTTCATGCTCATTCTTCAATGAGACCATTTTGTTTTCATCTTTCTTTTAGGGAGGATTTTTGTCCCACCATGTTTTCTCCTCTTCCTTATTTGTGAAAGATTACATTTGTACATGGGTACCTAACATGGACTTGTAATCAAGAAAGATCATCATATTAACATCATTTTCATAATAATCTACTCCCTACACTGTACTTAAGGGGGGTGTTGGTGTAAATAGGTGTTTTAACTAACTAGTTCATTAGTGGGTCATATTTATATGTGTTAAGTTTACTTAGGTCTTAAGAGATAATCTTTCTAAAATGTTGTTAGTTTTCATAAGATCTTATCTTATCTTTTGACATTTGATGATTGATTCCTGGGTCATTTAATATTAGTTGTCTCATGACATAGGATTAACACACTTGTCATGATATTGTCTAATCATATATCTCACCTTGGCTATATAACCAAGTGATATCATGCTTAAATCAACAAGCATACAACAAGAATATCATCATAATCTATCATTTACATCCTTTTATAGAATAACAATATTCTCTCATAGTTGATCTCTCTTGTGTTTTCATGAAGTTCCTAGATCTTGGGTGGCTATAATATTCAACCAAATCTTGCATGGTGTAGAGTATTCTATACCAAACCTTAATGCTAGTTAAGGGGGGATGGATGAATAATTTAGTGATTATGGGGACATTTTATCTAAGTAATATATTATGAAAAGAGAAACCTATCATTTTATACAACACAATATTATGCACCATGATATGATGGATCATGATGATGGTATACCATGTGCATGTGGACTAACACAAAAACACATGCATTAAAAATATCCTAGTGATCCAATGGGAAATTTTTTAAGGTGCATCAATATATGGATAATGATGGAAACTATGATGAAGTGTTGTATGGGTTATTAGGACTATAATCAGTAATAAAAACACACACAAAAATTAAAAAACACCTAGAAAATTATGATCTAATAACATGTTCAATGTTGAAACTAATTTAGTGAGTGGGGGCTATAAGATGGGGAAGGTTATGCATTAGGGAGGGTATGTGTGAGTTTATGATCCAAGGATAAATAGTTTGGATGGTATTAGATATTTCACATAGTCAATTTTAAAACCGTAGATGTATTTGATGGAAATGATGATAGTGTTTCTAATGATAAGAACATCATGAGTATATCTTTTGTTAATGATGAGAAAAAAAAAATATTGGGAATGATACATATTGATGATGATGATTGGGTTGATTTAGGATTAAACATGGCTGCAATAGGATAAATAATAGGGGCTATGAATTTTATTTTGGATGGATTCAAGATGTTGAGCAAGGTTTTCCTGGATTGAGAGTGTGTGTGAATGGATGAAGTGTTTTATGGATCATTCTTCAAATTAGAATTATTCTTATGTAAATTATTTTATTTTTCTTCTATAGTAGCAATTTTTTTGTAAGGCACATTTCATGCCACTTCTTTTGTACTTCTATTTACTGCTCATGCCTCCTTTATGCCCTCCTTTGTTGCTGGTGAATATGAGCTTGATAAGCCAATTCCTATTGTTGTAACTTTTATCCTTGCTCCTTCTCAATGGTCCTTAACTATTTTTCAAAGTTTAACCTCTTATATTTGATGCTCATATTCTCCAAGTTATCTATGTCTTGGGGCTAACTAGGATGGTAAACTTGTTGATTGGAAATATAATAGGTCACTTAAGGATGATGGTAGGCATGTGCAAGTTTTCAAGAAGGATGATTGGGGTGGGTGGGAGGTATTCATTAGGAAAGTGTTGATAATTTTTTGTAGTAGGTCTATTTGGGGTGAGGCTAGGAGCATTCCTAGTTTTATATTGCTAATGGGAGGGAAAAAAAATTGCTTGTCCATGGAATGAAGGGAAAAAGAAGGTATTTCTATTATATGTCTCAATATTTAAAGCATTTAAAAGAGCCAATATCTTATCTAACAATATTTTTGAAAGAGAAAATGGGTCTTCTCAACTAGATAAACTAAGAACATTCCAACATAATCACTAGAATATGAATGCAAAGTTGCTAGGTGCTTAAATAACTACCCTAAAAGGTAAGGTACATTGAAGAACACACCAAAACCTCACCGAGTGATGTAAAGCTCATGAAATTTTTCGCCAAAAACTATTGTCTCTTAGAATTGCACCATGTTGAACCTATTGTTCAATATTATAATAAACATGGGATTGATCACAAGGTGTGGGACCTTACTGATGAGATCAAACCTCTAGAGAAGTTTGCTTTCTTTCTAATCTAGATGCAGGATTTTTTGACCAAACCAAAACTATATAAGCCTAAAACTAATCATATCCTATTGATTCTCTAGGGAAAAGGGTAAGAAGGAATGCATAAAAAAAGGGTGGTGATGCATCTAGTTTGAATGAGTTTCTCCTCACTCACTACAACATAGGGAAATAAATGGACTACCATGGGAACTCACATAGATCTCTATTTTATCAGCTCTTAGAAGTGCATATGGAGGTTAATATCTCTAACATATATATTTAAAATGACACACAAACATGGAAGATAACAATAATCATTCTAACAGAGAGGTAAATACATTCACACAAAGTGTAAGAAGTGAAAAGAGGTGAAAATAGAAATATTTTTTATTCCAAAGGCATGGAGCTTGTTTTATAAAGGAGAGTTGTAGAGATGGTCTCTCATAGAGAAAATCAAAATAAGAACCCTTGAACTTAAAATAAAAATTGATTTATACTAAAGCATAATAGAAAAGATATTGTAAATCCTAACCCTAGCCACCTAGAGAGAATATGTGAGAAATAGGCACCTAGCAATCTCAAATCTCATATTTAGACAAGGGATGTTCCTGATGGTGTGAGTATGGCTCATCATTAATGACATCTTGGAAGAGTGTGAAATTTCCCATAAAATTTATTGCATAATCACCCATGAATTCTTGAGATGAAAAAAAAATATTTTTCAAGAGGCTAAAAGAATATTGGGTCATGGATTTTTGATCTACAGGACATGGCTAACATTGAAGGCATTACAATTTCCCTAGAAAGCCATGGAAATTAAATTTGCAGCCTCATCCAATGAAATCTTATCATTGGTGGTCATTGAAATACATTAATGGTGAATTTCATATTTGGAAACCTATTATCTAAGTTTGTGGTAGGAAAAGAGGTGATGTTGGATGAGCTGCAAAAATCTAAGCATTGCTTGACCTATTAGTGGGAAACAAGCTCCATCGGGTCCTCAAGAACTTGTAAATTGAACCTATCATGCTAAAAAACTCATCAATTTGGATGATCATCTATTAGAACATAATTTTATTAGGGGTCATACCCTTATAATAGTTATATAATGTTCTAATATAAGGTTGTTAAACCTTATATATATTATGCTTTATTAAGAATATTCAATTTGAAATCATTATAGTCTAATACTATTAGATTTTTTTTTTTTTATGAATGGTCATTTTGAATAGGTGTGACTTATACACCTTAAGTTATTATGTCACCCTTTCTCCTATATTTTAGGAGGTTCCCTCTCATTTGAGAGGTGAAGAATTTGAGGATTTATAGTGAATTATATTACTATGCACATGAGGTATTGTTGGTCATGTGGAAGTATGGATAAGTGTTCCCTAGGTTCAGTTTATGTTAGAATAGACCATTTTTTAAGTATTTTAATAAAATGATGTTTTATGGGGTTTTTTTTACCCGAAAGGGTTTTCCCCATATATATCTTATGCAATGTGTAAATTCTATGTGTATGATTCTCACTTTATTTATTTTATATTTTGTTTATAATGATTAATATCCTAAGATCCTAATTTGTAGCATGGTATTATAGCATGTTAGGCTATACTAATCATTTTTATAGGTCATACTAGAAGATATGTAGAAGTTGATGGAAAACATATTTATGCTCAATCAACACGTGCAAAGTCATTTTTTGAAATACATCTATTGTATTTTTATTTCATTATTTCATTTTCTCCAAGTAATTTTTTAGCCATTAAGTAGCTTCAAAATACTCCCTAGCTAATGTATTGAAATAGAAATGTTAACCCTTGATTAACATCCATTTTGTTGAGGAGGAAACAACCCTAAAATTCTAGGTATTTCCCTTGTAAGGGAAAGAGCTTGTGGTTATGCTACAAACATATCAATTACAAAATCAAGTGATTGTTATCTAATAGCCTCTTTATTGAAATCCTTGATTTTATTGAAATAACCGGTTGTACTTATGAGCTACAACCTCATTCATTAACACCATATTTCTTAGAATATTAAGAGTGAAAATTATGTTTCATTAAAGAAAAGCTTACTATACACTATAAGGAAATTCACATCACACCAAGAGAACCCCTCCAAAAATTTACAATAATTTATTTAAATTTTGTTTAAGCTAATATGATAACAAATATCAAATAGATGAAAGAATCCTCTATATAAATAAAAACATGTAACAAATTATACTTATAATACTTAACATTATTTCAAATAGAATTAATATGATTGTTATCCTTTAATAATAATAATAATATCCATTGTTTCAAAGAAGTTGAAGATTTTCAATTTTCCAAAATCAAAATATTTTAAAAAAAATTACAACCAAAATCAAAATATTTTGGGTCCTTTCTTCATCTACATTGTTGTGCCTTGTGAATTCATGTTAATCAATTATTTCTATGAATTCACTCTAACTTCATTGAAGTCAATCTTCACCCTTCACGTTAGACATTTAAGCTCAGCCTAACGTGTCCTATCCTACACCAATGGTACACTTATCTGTTGTCATCTTTAATATTTTTGAGGTATGTAGTCCATTGATCTATTTGGATGGTTCTTAATCTAGTGGAGACTCTAAGTTTTATATGCCTTCCTAATGGATGTTATATCTATTGCTTGTTTATTCCTATATTTTGAATGGTAGCACTAGATTTAAATGCTTTGACATGATCTTGGATACTAAATTGTTATTTAGTTTGTACTAGTTCATCTATATGACTTTACTATATTTTTATGGCTATTGGTTTGACCTTGGGTGGTTGCATGATCATTAGAAGGCTATAAATTATTTTCATATCCAATGGTTGGCATTCTCATGTATTATGGACTATTTATGCTCATTCATAGGCCTTTCTATGCTTTGGAGGTGATATGCTCGGGTTTTAACTCTTAATCTTTATACTTCAAATCAATTAAATGCTTGTACAAAGGAATTATGGTCGTGAGATCATTTAGAATGTTGTTGAAATGCCACTGAGCTCTCTTCTATAATTGCACCAACTATGCATAGGTTATTGCTACATGTCATTCCATTGGTGGTTATGACTACACATTTATTAGTGATAATTGTGTTTTGATTTGTTCACCCTATACATTTGCATTTAAATGTTAATGACAACTCATATTATGATTACACATTATTCATTTTATGTGCAATAATTTATGAATGTCATATTGTGCCTCTTATAAATGCTTAGGGTATGATTTGAAATGTTAGAATTATTTTCAGTATGTGGTCGTACAATATTTTTACCCATGACCATCTACATGAGACACACTAGATGTCTTTAATTTGGTCTTTTAGAAGCGTGTGTGCTATTAACAATATTTTTTTTCAATTTTTAATAGATTGATGTATTATAAATAGTAAGAAAATTTAAATTTAAATTTAAATTATTTGGCAATGTTATACTTAAATCTCTAAAACTCTCATTTTTTTATACATTTATATTTTAATTTGTATTAAACCTTATTTCTTAGCGTAGCATCATATTCTCCACACAAATGAGGAATTGAATCCTTAAAATCTTATTCACTTACCTTTTAAAACAAAATATATTTAGTTGTAAATGGATTTATAAGAATTAAGTATAACTTGATTGATGAAATAGATAAAATTTATCTAAAAAATGTCTCATGCTTTTTAATTCCATATCACACAATTTTTCATTTAGTTTAATAAATTGTAACATAATTTATATTCATGCAACAAATAATTGAGGATTACTCTCATCAATGGCCTATAGTACATTGGTGGATGATAGTAACAATTAATCATGTGACATGGTGATTCTTGTCAAATCACCTTAACGCCTCCAGTGTCCCTTTTTGGATATCAAGAAAAAATACATATTATAGCCACCTACCTCATTAGGTATTTGAAGTCATTGGCATATAATCAATCATATGTGATGAACTTACTAAGATATTTTTTATGACTCATGAGGTATCCACATACACATGTTTTTAGTCATAACTTTATTAGAGATGGATAAGTGTTTGAACACTAAGCTATCATATCCCAAATAATTTATGATATTATCATGTGTCATTCAAGAAAGACATATAAAAGGTTCAAATATATCATATCAAATTAGATATTTTTACATTTTAATGATCTCACATTAATATATGTCTAAGAAGAACATCATTTCTTTGGCATATAGCTAATTTTTTTAGTTCTACAAGTATTGGGTATAAACCATCTATTTAAATAGGGTAGTTATCGCCCTAATAAACTATCTAGGGAGAACCTATAAAGGATAGTTCACTCATTGCTATTTTTTTCTATGGATAATTACTATATGATTAGTAGCATGTCTTTTTTTCTTGAAATAAAAATGACAAATTATTCATACTTATGTTCATGAAAATCTCTTATGATCTCCTTTCTAATGATCATTAGACTATTTTCTAGATTTATATTCGTTGGCAATTGACAAATGCATATTAAAAATACTTTTTTACACAAAGAATCAAAATTATTTGATCAATGTGTTACTGACTATGCTAGTGATTCCATTTATAGAAAATATACCATCTATTATGCCTTCAAAATAGATGGTGTGGGTGGTCTTACATGGATGATTTAATACTTTTAAGAAAGCTATCTTCTATGGTTTTTAATCAAAGCCCAAAATAAAAAAAGTAGCTCCTAAAGAATGTAGCTTTGAAGATTTACGAAAGAGCTTCAACTGGATACTTGTAAAAGTACCACTTTACTGTATGATAATTGGAGATATTTTACTCTTTGTAGCATTGAAAATTGTCACCCTTGAAAATTTCACACTATGTTTTTCTCCTAAATAATTGAGCCTAATTGACCCCCTAATTTCCTAAATTATGTATTCTAAGGCCTATTTTAACCCTTTTTTGATAAATTGCAAACATAAAAAAAATGCATTTATTTAATGTTTTCCTTTGACACATAAATCCCAAAAAAATTGGGCCAGGAATGGGATGCCCTTGGGCATCTTTGTCCCCCTATTTTTTTAGGCTCAAAATTTGAATATGTCGATGTCGATATTTTAACATTTGAAATTTAGGTTTCCAATGTTAGCTATCAGGATCTAACTTTTAGGAAATTAGCATAAATGTATATAAATACCTAGGTATTGCATCATTTGAACATTAAGTAAAATTATCTATCTAGCAACAAGTGACCATTAAGAGTAAGAATTATTGTCAAGAAAAATTCAAGAGCAACATTTCAAAGATTCATTGTAGTAATTCAAGGTCCAATCATCATGTCAAATTTTATGTGAGTTAATGTATGTTCATTTTATCATTGTTTGTGAAGGCTAACCCTTGTTGTAGGTTTCCAAGCAATTCAAGCAAGCAAGATCCAAGACCTTGAGGTGATGTGCATGACTTTATTCCTTCAAGGAAGCTATTGAAGGGTGATGAGTTGCAGCACTTTGTTGATTCATCATTCCTTCCAATAATTCACCTTTTATGTCATTGATATTGCCATTGTAGAAGTGGAAACACTAACACATGGTTTGACTAAGGCAAGCCCCTAAATGACACAACCTTTCCTCTCTCTTTGAATGCACAGGTTTTAAGTTTGGAGAGGATTGAAGGAACTTCGAAGATCATTTGTCCATTTTTGCATTCAAAACCCTACACCTTGTTAACTCATGAAAACTCACCTATAGAATTATCCAACAGTGATTCGACAAATTTGCAAGGCAGGAATTAGGAGCTCAGATATGATATTAGAGGACTGCAAAAATAGATCTAGGACACTCGTATAAGGATAGAGACACACTTGAGCACCTGTGTCCTCCTATTTTGACTAACACCAAACTTTCAAGACAAGTACACAACATTCTACTCTTCTTATATTTGCATGCAAATCTTTGTTACAATCTATCAATTGTCAGGATCTTGCAATTTTCATATTAGGGAGCATAGTCTAATTAGGTTAATCAAGGAAAAACAATTCCAATCCATTTCAAGACTCAAAAAGATGTAGATCCAGATTTTATTAGCTCACTTTCATGGTTGAAATTCAAATTAATTACTTTATTGATTTGCATCCTAATGTACCCTTGAAAAAGGAGAAAATATAATCCTAGATTTTATATATTAAACTTAGGGTTCCCTTTTCTTTGCTACATTTTGGTGAACCTGACATTTCAACATCATAAACCTTCTAAAATCTGAATTAATTCAACCGTAGATCTAGGTTTAGCATTTCATTATTTGCATTGTTCATTTAGGGTTTCATTTTTTATCATAAAAGACACAAAAATTCAAAAAAATGTATACAATATTGCATCATAGGTTGCATTAGGATTTATTTCAGTTGTTTAGGTCAAATCTACATTCAAAATTGCATTCATAATTGTCACTTTTTTGTTTACACATTGGTATACATTTGCATTTGAGCCACATTATCTTAAATTGAGAAAATTAAAAAAAAAAATCACTTTCAGACCTATTTGCACATAGAAACAAAACCCCTAAGCAATCTAATATACATTCAAACTTTCAATATTCACCTACCCTATCTAGGACATAGACACCCTTAGGTGCCATTATCTTCATATTGGTAGCTCAACAAAATTTTGCATAATTCTCTGTCTCTACTTCTTCAGTCTATTTTTGCTTGCAAATCTCTAATTTGGAATTCTTAATTGCATGTATTTAGGAATATTTCATATAGTTCAAACAAGTGAAAAAAGTGCATTGTTTAATTTCAAAATTGCACCAAAATCATCATTTCAGATTTTGGCATCTTAGAATAAGTCAATTGTTGCATTTTAGATCTGGAAATTGCATTCAAATTTGTCAAAACATTTTCAACATTGTTGAACACTTGCATTTTGAATCACATTGGCATAAACTGAGTAAATTCTAGAAAAACAATTCACTGTTAGACCTTTCTACAAGCAGACTAGAGATCCTCAAATAGTATAGTACATAATCAAATTTTGAAACTTGCAAAAATCTATGCAAGACATAGACACCATATGGCGGAAATCCACTTATGGTGACTTAGTCTTGCCATTTTGAGCTCAATTTTTTTGTGGTAGAGCTCTCTCAGTGTCCTCTATCCAGATCTGATGTTGGTTTTTGAATCTTATTTTTAGACCTATATGTTTTGATCATTTGATCCATAGCATAGTAGCAATATGTTTCCTTTTCAAATATGTCATTTTGATATGGTAACACATGGCTTGTATAATTATAATATCCCTACTTATGAGTACAATCTAAGGAAATTAAATGAATTCATTGACAAGCATGTTATTCATTCTCTCGATATCTCTCCTAATTGTGAGAGTATCTTGGCACAAGATAATGAAATCATTGACACATTTATTAATCACTTTTCCTAATATGCATTCATATGCTAACATCTCCCACTTGTGAGAATTTTTTGGTGCAATAGGATGCAATCATGGAAAATCATGACAATCATAATTGTTCTCCTAATATCTCACTTACTTGTGAAGAAGGTATCTTGGTGGTAGAGGATTCAATCATTGAGTATCATGAGAATCTTGTTTGTTTCTCTCCCAAAACCTCTCCTACTTGGGAAGATATTATGGTGCAAGAGGATGAAATAATTGATACATTTATTTCAAAAGGTAGTAATAGGGCTTGCTTAGATGAATATTCTAAGGTGACATTAGATCTCCCCTCAAGAGAATATCATCAACAAGAAGTTAAATCTGTTGAGATTATGAATGCGCAATTGGCTATTAGGTCTCTTCTAGTTATTGGACCTCCTAATACTCCATTAATTATTGGACCTCCTAAAATTCCTCTAATTATTAGACCTCCTAAGTCACCTCTCATTATAAGACCTCCTAAACCTCATGGCCATATCTTAAACTTTACAAAATAACTCACTAGTAATCGTGTGTCGAAGAAACCAAGTTATCACATAGTTGCTCATACATATTGTACACACTTTTAAATGTCTTGAGTATATCGCACACCTATATTTCACTTACTAACACTATTTATATCATATTCACCTATTTTATCCATTTAATTAAATATTGTCCATTTTTTAGTTAAATTCACTTTATTCTCCTATTAATCAAATAATTGAGGTTATTTGATAAATTCATCATATTCATCATAATTTTACCATTTTCTCCCCTTTTGATTAAATAATGTCAAATTATTTAATTAAATACTAATAATCCCTCCTTGATTAAATAATTCATAATTATTTAATTAAGACTCCTAATCTTCCAACTTGCACAATTAAATGATTTTCTTAAATTGTTTAATTAACTAATTTTCCTCCAATCCTTCAACTTGCAGAAAGAATATTCTCATGGAATATTCCCTTTTCAAATTCAAATTCTTCCCTCCACTTGAATAATATCTCCAACATACTTCCTAAATTTAAGGGATTTATTGAATCCTTATGTATTATGGACCCTTGATTAAATCTTTGATCCACACCTTCATGGATTATTGACCCTTGATCCATCCATTGATCCACACTCACATCCTTAATTCAATTTCATCCCTTGATTAGCATATTGAATCCTCACCATTGATCAATATTTCAAAAATCTATAAAAGCCAAGCATTTTTACATGAAAAAGGATTCACAATCTTCATAGCACCCTTACTATCTTGAATTGTTGAGCCATTGTTGAGCATTTTGAGATCATTTATGAATCAATCATATTCAAATCAATCTTTTGAAATAATGGATTAGGAAAATTTGAGCACTCCACATCACTACACTATAATTTTGCTTCAAATCCATAATGGGATTGGGAGGTTTGCATCATTAATTAGGTTCAATTACTTTGAATTGTGTTTAATTGTGTCTTTTCTAATGTTTTAAAATCAAAATTCATTGAATATGACTATAATTGATCAATATATTTCTTAAATTTAGTTCATTTTTATTGTTAATTAATCATTTAAGTTACCATATGAGATTTTGGCAAATGCTCAATGGGACCCACGTCCTTGTTTAATCATTTTTTCTTAAGCTTTGTCAGCCTTGCAGGTTCCATAAATAGTGCAGTGCTTCTGTTTTGATAGTGCAATGCTTTTTTCAAAGGTCAATTTTTTGCAAGTTCAAAGATCCAAACTTTTGTCATAAAGATCCACGCTTTTGTCACAAAGATCCATGATTTTGTTACAAAGATCAACACTTTTATCATAAAGATCCACACTTTTGTCACACTTTTACAAAGCACTGCAGAAAGTGACACGATTTTGCAAAAGTGATATGATTTTGCAGAAAGTGACACACTTTTGGAGAAAGTGACGCACTTTTGCAGAAAGTGACGCACTTTTGCAGAAAGTGACGCACTTTTGCAGAAAGTGACGCACTTTTGCAGAAAGTGACGCACTTTTGCAGAAAGTGACGCACTTTTGCAGAAAGTGATGCACTTTTGCAGTGGCTTGCTTTTGTAGTGACACACTTTTACAGAAGTGTCACTCTTTTACAAAAGTGACACACTTTTGCAAAAGTGACACGCCTTTGCAAAAGTGACACGCCTTTGCAAAAGTGACACGCCTTTGCAAAATGACAATGCAACACCTTTGTTCTGAACTTTAATGCCTTTGTCAAGTAAAATAGTGCTTTAGTTTTTTAAGGTTTACAATTTGATTTGAATTCTGATTTCAACTAATTTTTAACAATCTATTGTTTTCCTAATGTTAACTAACAGTTTGCAGCATGTAGCATTTAGGAAAAAGGAGAAAATCTACTAACATTTGTTTTGTAGAGTTAATCCAGGATTCATTTTCCCTTGGTGCACCTAAAATTAACTCACATTTCATTTTTGTGCAAGTAAATGAACCCACAATCTTCACACTTCAATTTGGTGTTTAAAATTGAACAAGACAATCTTGATTTCTCCTTGGTGCCTTAAAATTGAACAAGACAATATTCATGCTTTCAATTGGTGCTTTAAAATTGAACCACACATTTCATTGGTGCAATTAAAATTAACTTGTTTGTCATATTTTTTGTGTTTGGTAGGCTAGAGTGTACATATATTCTCTCCCCTTGCGCTTCATGCGAACTTGGATGACGAGAAATACTTCTAGTTTTCACTTTTTCTTTGTTGTACACTGAAGGAGTTGTCTATGTATCCTCTCCCCTTGTGCCTAGTGCTATCTTGGGTGATGAGAAATAGCAACACTATTCCTTCCCTTTTTTATAGGATTCCTACCTAGGGATTCCATCACCTTAGGGTTTGAACTCAAGCACATTTCTTCTAGTAGGCTATATAAAGGGGTGAGAGCGAAAGATGTAGCTCAATCCAATCATGCATTGTCAAGCGTTCCTCTGTGGTCTCGGGTGATTCTGAACATAAGAAGATGATATTTCAATATCACATTTCTACATGTGTTGGTGTTTACGAAGTACCTCCACTATGAACCTTGTTATTAGAAGCCTAAGAGCCATTTGTAGATCGTCAGTTTAAAGAAGTACAATGTGATAGTATCGTCACATGAAGTTACTTGCTATGTGTTGACCATTGTTGAGGCAACAAAACCCCTTGCAAGGAACTTTTCCTTCCAAGGTAAGAGGTGTCAAGGTGGTATTTGACCTTGGCATACTCTATTTGTCCATTCAATTGGAAGGTATTTTATTATGTAGACCTATTTTAAATTGATAATCCTGATCTACCACTACAAATAGGATTATGTTTTATGGCATGTCTTTTTTGTGGAAACCTGTGATACTAATTAGTGTGATCTTGTGGAAGAAGAACACACAAAAAAATCCAACACCAATTGATTCAATTTACATGTTGTTTACTATTTTCCATAAATATCAAAATTTTCAAACACCTAGGTCAATTTGCACATCAAAGATCCTATGACAAACTGACGCTTTTGTCAAAAAAATGTGATGTCTTTGTGCAAATCAATGCTTCTATTTTTGTTAAATTTGTGTGTTTGTTTGCATATCAATGCCTTTGCACATCTCAATGCATTTTTCAAAGAAATAGGCATCTGTAGAGCACCGCCTTTGTTATAACAATTTGACGCTTTTGTTGAACATTGACGCCTTTACAGATAATATGATGATATTTTAAAAAATGGACCGATGCCTATGCAAAAAAAAAATGACGCCTTTGTATGAAACTGAAAACAAAGAACTTTAAAACATTTCCAGAATCTGCATTTTGATCAACAAGCACTAAATCACTTTTATTAGTCAGAATCACAACAAACAAACTTGTGTTCATTATTATTTTGAGATTTTTAACACACTTTATAGGTTATCATTAGGATCAACACAATATACCATCAAAACATTCCATTTCAAAAATTCAACTCAACATTTTGACATAGCACATTGGGATTTAGATCTTCATCATATCACCTAGATTGGCTCATGCTTGAAAATAATCTCTTTTCAAGTATTTGGTTAAGATAGCAAAATCATTATGAAAAAATATACTTTGTATTCATAAGTCTACTTTCAATGTTTGTAAGTTCATCATCATCCTCAAACATACCTAAAGATCTAATCTAAAATTTTGTCAAAATTAAAGGTTCCATGTCCTCCATCCATCTGCACAATCATTCAATATTGGTCCAAAACCTATCCAAGTTTCTTTATTATCAAAATTTGAAGCAACCAAACCTTTTCAACAAAGTCATTCAACATATCCTAGGGGAGATACAACTTGTATGGTCACAACAAGGTCTCAAAACAAAAATAATATGGAGTCCCATCCTAGTGGATCAAAAGTTCCTACCACCACAACTGTTAGTTTCCAACCTTATGGAATGTTTCAAACAAGTTCTAAAGGGTATGAACTTCCTCCATCCACAATAATTCAAACACAACCATCCCAAGTTGAAATGGTTTACATAGAGGACATTACCAACAAACGTCATGAATTCACTCTCGAAGAAATATTAGAAATGCAACAAGACCAATATTTTGCTAAAGTGGTAGATGCAGTGACAATTCAAGATTCTAATCAATATATGTTGATACTTGCACAAAAAGGTGCCAAAATTCTCACCAATTTTTATGTAAATCAACTTAGAGAACAACCAACAACATCAAATTTTGGAGCAAAAACTTGTCCACAAGGGAATGAGCCCTTAGTGTATCACATTATTGAACAAGTACCTAAACCATCTCCAAATGTATTAAGTCATTCCATGGTTATTTCTCAAGGGATAGATCAAAGAAATTTCTCAAATTAATATATCAATCCCTTGTACAATGCTCAAAGTCTAGGGAATACCAACAAAAATCTGGGCTTTCAGAATACAAACATCCCACCAACATTCAATGCTCAAAATTTGAACATGAAAAACTATGGGATGAATACACCTTCAAAAAATATGAACTTGAATGGTCTTAACACTCAACAACCCCAACATCAAAAAAATCAACAAACCCAAAAACAACATCAAACAGATCAACATCAAATACATCCCAACATGAACATGAACATCAACACCAAAAAAATATCCACTATCAACAATACAACACCTTACAAAAATTGAAATCATAAAATCAACAACAACTTGTTTAACAATAATTGGTGTCACAACAAAATATTCACCAATCATCACACATTAACTATCAACAATTGAATCCATCACAACAAAACATGGTCCCGCAAAATCAATATGGATCTCACAATGCATCTTCCCAACATCAAGGAAATTATCAAATGGGTCTCATACCCTAAGGTAATATTCAATATCAAAACTGGTTCTATACCTCCAAGAAATATCCAATATGAAATTGGTTCTTTACCTCATGGAAATCATCAATATCAAACGAGTTCATTTGGGATGAATGTTCCTCCATATCAAGATCAAAATTTATACAACACGTATAATCCATTACCAAATGTTCCACCTACAGACTTATCCTCACAAATCCAAATGTTAAAAAGATTTAGGATATTCAAATGGGAAAGGAAAATAAATCATACATGGTTCAAGACTTGTATCCATATCCATTCAACAGAAGCATAACTATGTTACCTTTTCCCCACACTTTGAAATGCCAAAATTCGATAAATACAAAGGATGTGGAAATCCTGAGGAACACATAAGAGGATTCTATGTGGCTTTCATGGAAGTATCTTATAATGACACATACCTTATGTGACTATTTCCACGTAGTTTGGGTGGACAAGCAATCAAATGGTTCTCACATCTACCTCCAGAGATCAAAACATTCCAAGAAATCATAGACCAATTTGTAGCACACTTTTCCTACAATATTGATGCTGAAATCACCTTGGAGGAACTATACACTTTGAAACAAAAAAACAGAAAATTCTTTGCTTCTTTCTTACAAATATGGAGACACAAGGCAAGCAAATGCAAATGGTCATACCTGAGGAATAACAAATTGAGATTATGGAAAGAAATATAAACACAGACCTTGCCTTTCAACTATAAATGCAATGTGTAACAAACTTTGAGGAACTTATATCTAAGGGAATTAAAATTGAATGAGCACTCATTTCCAAGGGATATGTACAAATTTATAACCAACCATCTAGTTCGAGCGACAAACCCCATATATGGTCTAAAAATAAGAACGTTACTAATGATGGTGTGGTGGATGTAAAAGTTGTTATCAAAGCACCCTATAAGTCACACACATAGTAGAATTCCCAAAAAAATGTCCAAAATGCAAATCCTTGATGAGAGCCACCACCAAGACATAACAATTCTCTTCAGTGAAAATTAACTCCCTTAGGGGAGCCCATTGAAACAATACTAGAAAAATTCATCCAATCAAAGCACATTGAACTTCCTGATTACCATAACAATCCTAAACCTGAAATAAAACCATCATGGTACAATGACGAGGATTTTTTCCAATACCATAGAACAATGGTCATAAAACAAAAATATTGTACCAAGCTTAAACATCTCATCCTAGACCTTATTGATCAAGGAGAAGTAAATGATGATCAACAACATGGGAAAAAATATATAGGAATCTATAAAGACCCAATGCTTGATCATGGGAAATCCAAAGATTCTAGAAAGACACCAAGCTATAAAAATGTAAATCATACCTATGATAATGTAGTAGGAAATATTTGTACTACTCATTCTTCACAAGATGAGGAATTGGACATGTATCAATACACTTTCCTAATGCATAATCAAGATCAATCAACAATGTCTATCAATGTTCAATTTTGAAATGATGGCATAAAATATGTCTCGGATTGCAACATAACTCTGTCATATGACTTCATGATCGGACATATTGAAGAAGTTCCAATAAAAAAAGAAGCCTCCATCACCTTATCCAAATCCATTAAAACTATTTAAGAGGACCTTTAATCTGGACTTTACCATCCACCCAAGGTTCATGTCAAGATGATAATCCTGGGTATAATGAAATTTTATTTGAAACAAGTCAACATCAAGATCTCTTTTCTCAAAAGAATTATCATGATCTACATAATATTTTCCAATCCATTAGTGATAGTTTCTCTGACATAAGCCAAGATGAAGAGCTCACTTCCCCAAAGTACTATCATGACTTAATGAATATTTTCCAATCCATCCAGGATTTCAAAAATGATGACCATGCTCATATACCAAACACTACCTATGAGATGCTTCCTTTTAATGGACATGTAGATGATTCTCCTTCAGAAAAAAGAGTCTCTTACTCTTGGCATCCTTACAAATGATCAAGAAATGACAAAATTCATAGAATTTCAGGGTGACAATCCAAACACAAATCATGAGGAAGACCCCTATATTGATTGTGGATCACAAACATCTGTTGAAGAACAAACAATATTTTTTTCTAGTACTAATTTTGAAGATTCCTAGCAGAGCATAGAAGAATAGCATCATGTTTCCAAGACAAATCATATTCAGTGGTATTTTGTTAGGGATGCACTATCAGGGAAAAGGATTATACCTACATAAACATATTATCTTGGAATAAGTATAGGTAGTCAATAATCTTGAGCAACAAAGTGTAATAGTGTGAATTTGCACCCCTCACAAATTCCACATTTACATACCTCCTACCTTAGAGAATTAAGTCTAATAATGCAATTTCATGTCCTTCATTCGCTTCCCATCCACTTGGCAGCTTTTTTATGTGTCAGGGGAGGATATTTTTTCAAGGATGTTAGCATTACATGTGGATGTTTCACATTGCATTGTCGTCCTAATAGGATTCCTACCTATGGAATCCATAGAGGCATTACAATTCTCCATTGGCGATGAAGTGTAACATCTCTACTCCCTTGGATGACCTCAAATGTCTCCTTTTCCTCCAATTTCACCCTTCAAATGTCTATCTCATTCATTCCTTCACACTTCTTGATCATTCACACACTTGGGACTATTATCTTCACTCTTTTCATAGAATTCTCAAGCTCTACCACCTCCATTGAAGCTGAAATTTGGTATTGTGTTGGCTCAATCTCCTCGTTGTTGCGACAACATTGGATTTTGAAGGCTTGCAGACTCACTCCTTCTCCCGTTTTCCTTGAGTGCACATGGTTGAAGGTGATACCCTTCCATCTTCCATTCACTTAGCATTATCATATTGTTTTTGTAGCATATTTTTGTTTAGCATAGTGCTTCATACTTTCATTTCAATATCTTTCTTTATCATATTTCTCCTATTGTTGCTATATTGATTGTCCATGGAGGTGGAAACACCAAAGCAGGGGACTGACTGCAGCAATCCTCTAAGCACAACCCCAAAATCTACATGTTCTTGTGTGTGTAGGTTGTTCTTCGAGTGAAGACCTTGAAGATATCAATTCGTGGGTAGGAAGTTGTGCTTTCCTCACCCTCTTTTGTCAATCCATAGATTAGATCAAGTTAAATTATTTTTCTTTGTATTCTATTATTTAGCTTTCTTCTAATTTTTTTATCGCATTAAACAATATTTTTTAGGTTATTAGTAGGTTCTTCTTGAATTTTGACTGTGCTTTATGCTTTCTGCCTATACAGATAACAATGCCCCACTGAGATTCCAATGTGTCACACTGTCATTTGTGTCCCACAATGTAGTCCTTTGATAGTGAGCTACCTAAGTTACAGTCCAGACTTTGAAAACTTACTCACCTGACTTCCTAAAACATTTGAGCTAGTTAAAGGATAGCAACAATGTGGTTGTTCTTCCTTTCATCCTTTAAACCTTTAACCTCTCCTAAAACAATTCCTTTAGCTCGAGGTAGATCAGGGCAGCCTATTGTTCTAGACCCTCATGTGACCTAGGGTCTTGAGTAGTCGGTCCCCCTCCTCTACATTTTGGTGAACTTGGCATGAACTATTTTGGTTTCATTTTGTAGTGTTTAAGGAATATTCTCTCGTGTTATAGGTGTGTGCATTGTAGGGCACTTAGCCTTGCAACCCAACCTACGAACCCTAGTGGCATAGTTAGAGGAGTCCCTAAATGTTGTGAAGCAAAATCTAGAATAGGTCATTGTCTAATTATTCAAATCTTGGAGGCTTCTGAGAAAGTATTTTTTGATGTACGTAGAAGATGGCTTCTTTCATGCATCTTCACATCTTTTTTGTGTAGCCTGCAAATGGGTCTCTTGTTGTAACCTTTACATCATAGGACTTTTCAATGAATGCTAATAGAGAACCCTCTCCTCTATACATTCCCCCTCGTATAAATGAGAATATCATGACTGGTGTTCTCTTTGATCCTATGTGTCGAGGTAATTTTATTACATAAGAGATTATACTAATAAACTGTTTACACAAATATGGGTATGATGAATCTAAAATCACAATATATACACATGATGGAATTTTCATCCCTCCCATCAGTTTCATCACCCTTTTAGTCTTGGTTGGTCCCAGGGCTATGAATGTCGTTTTTGATATTATCTAGGAGTATGACTTGTTCGGAGTGAGGCTAGGTATTCCTTGGCTAGTTTCCATGAACATAGTCCCTTCGATGATCCATAAATGTTTGAAATTATCCCATGAGGGCTTCATGTACATTGTGCATGACACAGGGTACAAACTCCTCATGTCATGTGGGGCCTATTCATTAGATCAATTTTGGCCTACCCCTATTGGCTCGCTTCCTCCAAGGATGGACCTATTATATCACACTTACATAAAATACAAGAATGGGGGCATAACCTTGAAAGTGACCTATCCTCCTTCCCCTTATGCTATTTTTATTAAGGCTTCTTTGATAGCATAGCAACAAGCTACTTCTTCCTCACAAAAGGGGAAGGGGAAGTCTACTCGTGCTTAGGATCATTTTTCTTCTTCTTTTGCAGTTCCACCTACTTCTATCTCCCATCCCATTGTGGCACCCTTGGCTTCCACCCCATGCATCTCTTGGGGAGTTTGATGGTGCTTGCTTGGCAGAAGGCCAAGCATTAGTTTTTCGACCTTCCTGTCTTTCCCATGGTGCCTTACGACATCCTATATGGTAAGGGTAAGATTCCTCATGTAGTCACCTCTACATCTCGGCCTCCATGGCCTCCTACTACTCTTTCCCCTAGGGTATCGAATGGGAAGAGGCCTACCATCGAGGCACTTGAGTCTTCTTCTCTTCTAGTTGTTATTTTTGTTCTTACATCTCTTCCTCTTGTTTCTATCCAAGAGTCACTTCGTTCACTGACAATGACTGTGATGGACACTCCCATGGCAGAAAGGAGCCTCTTTCTCCTCCTTAAGTTGCATCTTCTAGCTCTTGGATCTGAAGAAACCACCTTGCACATGAGCATAAGCATCAGAGAAAGGTTCTAATTTTTGAGTAGGCTGCTCTACAAAAGACGGAAGGGGAGTTGAAACCTCCTATTTCGGTGTCTCTTGTTGTGTCCTCCTCTTTTTCCCCTTTTGCTTCGATTCTCATCACCTTGATCTTGCTTCCTGCTCCCCCCGTGAGCATGGATGACCCTCACCCTAAAAGGGTGCAAGTGTTCATCGCTCCTTCGGTTGAGCCTCCTCTCTTGATGTCCCTTTCAGACATCCTTCCTTTTCCTAAGCCCATGGATATGTCGAATACCTCGATGGTGTCCACTATAGTTTTCTCCTCTTCTTCCTCATCTTCCACTTCCTTTGTGGGGATCTCAAATCCTCCAATGAAGCGCAAGTTGGAGGATGATCCTACTTCAAATGGGGGTCAAAACAAGGGATCTCCTCATTCAAAAGTTGATTTTGTATTGGCTTGTGTTGTGCTAGTGACGGAGGTTGCCTCGACATCCCTCGAGTTTGTCACTACCCCTGAGTATTTTGGTGAGCTCAGCAGTGGATCTTAGATGCCTCCTTCTTCACCCACCCAATTAACACATGGCACTCCTATCAAGTGCATGTTCAACTTAGTGGATGATGTCCCAACTTTGTTGGTGATTTTTACAAAATCAATGGTATTTACCTCATAGGAGTTGAGCGAAAAAGACCTCGAGGGGCCCTCTTCCTTGGCTCTTTTCATAGGAGAGTCAGAGGGTGCCCCCCTTGCTATCCTACCCTTGCAATCTCATCCACCCTCCTCTTATAATGATCTATATTGGGAGAGCGACAATATCTTGGTTGATGAGGACTAGGAGGACACCTCTTCTTTATCTATAGATTAGACTTGTGTGTGTGTTGTGTTTCCCCTATGCTTGTTTTATGTATTGTTGGAGGACCCTTGTGACCCTTGTAGGTGCTTGGATATAGGAGTGTTGTGTCATGAACTTCTTCTATTTTTTACATCATTCTTCTCTTTGTTATGCCTTGATCTTCAACAATTGGGGACGATGCAAAGTGTTGGGGGAATTTAGGCCTCCTTTCCATGTTGAACAATTTATTTTATTTTATTTTTTTTCACGTACCCTTCTTCATGATCTGATATAGTAGGGGATTGATGATAGTTCATATATATTATCATATTATATCTATCTATCTATCTATATCTATGAGCAAGTCTGATCCTGAAATATCAAATCCCCCTATCTCCTGATTTCTTCATCTTTGCCTATGTTTCATTTTCATCTTTCTCTCTTCTTTGCTTTTCTTGTGATTTTGTGGTGCCTATGTGTTGTCCCTCGCGTGTGCGACAATATTTCCATGCTTACATCTTGTCATGTATTGCGGGCCACAACATCAATTTTGTCTCTCTCTTTAGGATGTCACGTGCCTTTGTGTTCAACACACACCATCCTAAGGAGGGGCCATCATACTGCTTTGATTTTAAAAAAGGTATTTTTGGTGGCCAACAAATCCCTCATTGACAACTCCTTGTTTTTTCAAAAAATTGCATTCTTCAACAAGAACCCCTATCGGAATTTTTCTTTCATCACAGATTCATAAAGAAAGAATCTAAAAAAATTCCTTCGAGAAGGGAGTACTTTTTCTAATGAAAAAGTCTGAAAACTTGCCCTTGTGAGGGAGTATTCTTCCTTTTGAATTCCTTGATAAAAGGGATCTTTTGAAAGGATTCCTTGATGCTAGAATCATTTGCAAAAAAAATTCACCTTTTGAATAGAGCATCCCTTGAGCGGACCTCTTTCTTTTGAAGGGTTCCCAAGGGACCCCTTTGAAAGATTCTCCTTCGATTGTTGACTATCTGTGTGACTGTTTGTTTACCTGCGTGGATTTTTTATATCTAACATTTTTTTTCTATAGATTAACATGTTGCTTTGTAGGACCGAGCACCTGTGAAACTTCCTTTTCAATCAAGCTTGGATGAATGAGTACCTCGATCTTTCCTTGCACGACCAGGCACCTGTAAGGGCCTATCAGACTCTATGGAGCCTTTCACATTTGGCCTCCCTTAGGATTGAGCACCTATGGCACCTCCTCTATAGGACCAAGCACCTACAAATCCTTTTGTTCACCTTTTGTAGGTCCAAGGGCCTGCAACACATTTGTTCAACTTTCCTCAGGATCGAGTACTTGCGGTGCCATCTTCTCTTCCTATGCATTTGAGTGTGTTATATTGTGTTATGCTTCCTCAATGGTGTAGGCATACATTTCTCATCTTTCACTCTACTTTATCATGCATTCACTAACACTTATGCTCGCTAAAGTGGGGGAAAATTGTAATGGCATGAAATTCACCTATTGCAAATTCCACATTTACATACCTCCTACCTTAGAGAATTAAGTCTGATAATGTAATTCTACATCCTTCATTTGCTTCCCATCCACTTGACAGATGTTTTATGTGTCAGTGGAGGATATTCGGTCAGGGACGCTAGCGTGGCGTGTGGATGTCTACGCAGCACGCTGTCATCCTAACAGGATTCCTACCTTTGGAATCTGTAGAGGCATTACAATTCTCCATTGGCGATGAAGTGTAATGTCTCCACTCCCTTGACCAATCTCAAACAACTCCTTTTCCTCCAATTTCACCCTTCATATGTCTATCTCATTCATTCCTTCACACTTCTTGATCATTCACACACTTGGGACTATTATATTCTCTCTTTTCACAATATTCTCAAGCTCTACCACCTCCATTGAAGCTAAAATTTGGTATTTTGTTGGCTCAATATCCTTGTTGTTGTGGAAACATTGGCTTTCAAAGACTTGTGAGCTCACTCATTCTCCCATTTGCCTTGAGTGCATGTGGTTGAAGGTGATATCCTTCCATCTTCCATTTACTTAGTATTATTGTATTATTTTTGTAGCATATTGTTGTTTAGCATAGTGCTTAGTACTTTCATTTCAATATCTTTCTTTATCATATTTCTCCTATCATTTCTATATTGGTTGTCCATGGAGGTGGAAACACAAAAGCGGGGGACTGATTGTGGCAGTGCTCTAAGCACAACCCCAAAATTTTCCCATTCTTGTGTGTGTAGGTTGTTCGTCAAGTGAATACCTTGAAGATATCAATTCGTGGGTAGGAAGGTGTGCTTTCCTCACCCTCTTTTGTCAATTAGTAGATTAGATGAAGTTAAAGTATTCTTCTTGTTATTTTTTTATTTAGCTTTCTTTTGTTTATGTTGTCACATTAAACCATATTTATAGGTTGTTAGTAGATTCTTCTTGAGTTTTTACACTTCTTTACTCTTTCTATCTATACGAACATCAGTGCCCCACTGAAACACTAGTGTGTCATGTTGTCGTTCATGTCCCACGTTGTAGTTCTCCGATAGTGAGCTACCTAAGTTATAGTCTAGACTCTAGAAACTTTCTCACCTAACTTCCTTAAACATTTGGGCTTGTTAAAGGATAGAAACAACCTAGTTGTTCTTCCTTTCAGCCTTTAAACCTTTAACCTCTCCCAAAACAATTCCTTTAGCTTGAGGTAGATCATGGTATCCTATTATTCTAGACCCTCCCATGACCTAGGGTCCTAAGTAGTCACCCCCCTCCTCTACACAAAGTATTGGTTATTCAACAATCAAATAATCTAAACAAATAAATAATACCTCCATAATATTGGGGAAACTTTACCTAATGCAAACATGAACATGGGGGCATGAAGATTCCTTGTGATAAAACTGATACCAACACTTCAACCATCCATTTCATGAGTGTTCATTCTCACATCTTTCCACCCACTAATTGGGACCAGCACAAAAATAAAAATCTATATCAAAGACAAAATAAAGTCATTAAAGAAAAAGAATTGGAAAATCAAAATGGAAAAATAAAATTCAAATGGATTCGAAAGAAAAAGAAAGAAAACAATCTCTATCAAAATCCATTAGCTAAATAAACTATGGGGAAAAATAAAAAAGTGAATTTCATTCATCAAAGATGTCCACTGATGCAAAAGAAAGATTCAAGAGTGACATACAAATTATATCAAGAAGTTGGTCTTAATTCCACTTGGAATTCCATATCCACCCCTCATTTCTCATCATCCCAAGTTTGGAGAATCAAAGATTTCAAACTATCAATCAATCCATCTACATCTCATATCACTCATAGAAATCCTCCATCAACTTCAAAATCAATAATAACCAAATCTCGCATTGACCATGTCTTGGCAGCAACACTTTATCATAAGGACTCTAAGAGCACTCTATCGTGATGTGTACATCTAAACAAGGTTAACTCTGGTATTGATGAAGATAAGAACATTTAAGGGTTACATACAAGTGCCCATATCTTGTAAAAGAAACTCCTCCAAGAAGGATACCATTGGCATATCTTAACAATACCATCTACATAAACACCACAGGGTGGTCCAGCATAAAAATTCAAAAATACTAAAAATCAAATAAAAAAATCAATAAAATAGTAAAGAGAAAAATCATCCTTCAGCGAAAACCATTTCAGTGGTGCTTTGGGCAAGTACCATGATGAAAACTTGGAAAACAAGTGTCATGAGTAGAATCGAGCATCTACGTGCACCATTCCAACTGGAAGCATCTCATCCCCTCCATAATAAATCTAGTATTCCATCTATCATAATAAATTCTTGATCCATCCATCCAATCCATATTTCATCCAAATTTGTGAAGTATCTTGATCTTGACAAAGGTTTGAGACACACTTCAAAATTGCTTATAGAAAAATCTTTACATGAACCTTACTGTTGATCCTATTCTATCCCATGCAATCCCATAGCCTATATCTAGCACTATCCTGATTATCCTATCACAAGAAAAACTTTCACCATTCATGGAATCCCAAACATTACTAGACACTGGTGGGAGGTACTTACATATTGCTTCTGAATAAATATTGATCTATGTCCTATATTTCACAACATGATCTTGACATCATGATTTAGGTATGATTCAAAAAATCCAAAAACACTTGTAAAATCACATTAAAATATAAAAACATTCAAAAACATATTCAAAATCCAAAAACAAATGGTTTCAAAAAGCTTCAAAAACAACCATTTCACACCAAATTTGCACTCAATCCATAATGGAATTGGAGATTTTCTTGCTATTATATTCGATTGTTTAGAATTTAGATTTATTTCATAATAATTGAATCATTTTTTTAATGTTTAGTAAATTTCATTGAGCATGGCTCTTATTTTGGTTAATTACTTGTTTATGTGCTTTAATTTCATTCTTATTTGATCAATTGAGCTAACCATATGATATTCAGAATCCCAAATAGAATTATCCAAGTCCAATAATCAAACTCTAAAGCCTCTACGTAGTTGCATAGGCAAGGCCATCTCTGATGAGCCCTCAAGGCATAGGTCTATACCTTAGGTCAGGTGTTCTCTTGGTCAAAATGTTTCAAAACTTCATAAACATCCAAATAACCTGAAATCTCCAAAACATCCAGATTTCACAAAAAAATCTCAAAAAATTAATATCATATATTCTATCTCATCATATATTAATTTTTCTTCAAAATCTATTAATATATTCTATCTCATCACATATCCAATAAAATCTCAAATAATCATAGGTTTGTTGGTATCCTGATCAATCTTAATAATAATGCTAATTTATTCTATCCATCATCATTATAATCATCTTATTAGATCTCATTCTTCTATCTTTACTAATATTTCTATCCAAGTATCAACTCTGTGTGATATACATTAAAATATACATGAGGTTATTCATAGTCGATGAGTGTGTATACATCATAAAATCTATCTACATCAAATATATGAGCTTCTTAGGGCTTATTTTTCATCCTCTATTCAGAAAAACTATTCTCGTCATCATGTTCCACTCTCGACTTGAAAATTATTTTTTTTCGCTTGATCTCTCGAGGGAGCAACACACCACCATTCCTTTGTATGTTGGGCATAGTGGGGCATCAAAAAAATTAGAAATTTTTAAAGTTTGATTTAAGTAGTATAAGTTCTTTGAAACAACGCAACAAGTACCTTGCTTCAAAGAGGGGTAAAATGTTGACACTTGAAAATATCCTAAGTATATCACACACCTAGATTCCTCTTACTAACAATATTTTCTATCATATTCGCCGGTTTCATCCATTTAATTAAATAATGTCTAGTATTTAGTTAGATTCACTTTATTCTCCTATTAATCAAATAATTGAGGTTATTTGATAAATTCATCATCATTCTTCATAATTTTACCATTTTCTCCCCTTTTTATTAAAGAATGAAAAATTATTTAATTAAATTCTAATAATCCCTCTTTGACTAAGTAATTCACAATTATTTAATTAAGACTCCCAATTCTTCCAACTTGCACAATTAAATGATTTTCTTAAATTGTTTAATTAACTAACTTTCCTCCAATCCTTCAACTTGCATAAACAATATTCTCATGAAATATTCCCTTTTCAAATCAAATTCTTCCCTCCACTTGAATAATATCTCCAACACATTTCCTAAAATTAAGGGATTTATTAAAACCTCGTGGATTATGGACCCTTGATTAAATTTTTGATCCACACCTTCATGGATTATTGACCCTTGATCCATCCATTGATCCACACTCACATCCCTAATTAAATTTCATCCCTTTAGCATTTTGAATCCTCACCATTGATCAATATTTCAAAAGTATATAAAAGCCAAGCATTTTTACATGAAAAAGGATTCACAATATTCATAGCACCTTTACTCTATTGAATTGTTGAGTCATTCTTGAGAAATTTGAGAGCACTTGTGAATCAATCATGTTCAAATCAAGTGTTTGCAATAATGGATTAGGAAAATTTTGAGTACTCCATATCACTACACTACAAGTTTGCTTCAAATCCACAATGGGATTGGGAGGTTTGCATCATTAATTAGGTTCGATTACTTTGAATTGTGTTTAACTTTTCTAGTGTTGTTAAATCGAATTTTATTGAATGTGACTCTAATTGATCAATATCGTGCTTGAATTTAGTTCAATTTTATTGTTAATTGATCATTTAAGTTCACCATATGACACATACAACACAAGAAATAACAAACAACTGAGACAAACACAAGCCATTCCCTCATCAATATCATTTCCACAACCTATTTTACTTGGTTCCCTATGTTTACCTCAACATATTGGAAAGGAGTATGATCTTGTGGAACAACTTCGTAACACTCCTGCTAATATTTCTTTGTGGGATTTAATTCAAACATCACCTATTTACCATGGCATGCTTCAAAACACTTTGAAAAAAGTTGTGGTCCCTCCTAGTGCACAACCAAATGATGTAGCAACCTTAATTAAGGGTATGAATTTGGTTTATTTAGACATGGTTTTTCATTAAAGTGAGTTGCCCCCTTTAGAAACATAAAAGCAAAATGATGCCCTAATGATAATGGTTGTTATTAACAAGGTCAGTATTAGGCGTACCCTTATTCACAATGGTTTGGGACTAAATGTTTGTAGTGTAAATATTTTGGATAGAATTGGGGTGGATAAGACTAAAATTCAACTAGATAATTTTTCCATCTGTAGTTTTGATAATGTGGGAAAACAACCACTTGGTGTGATGGCATTCCCTGTTAAACTTGGTAAGGTTGTATTGCAAACTCCCATCCATGTCGGGCCCCCATGACCTTTCATACAATATTATTTTGGGTAGACCATGGATTCATGAAATTAAAGGAGTGCCTTCAAATATTCATCATCTAATGAAATACACTTACAACAATAGGGTTTACACGATAAAATTTGATCCTAAATCTGAAAATTGTTTACAAACTGAAACAACAATGAAGAATCCTCTTAGAACATTGACACCAATTGCAAAAGTGGAACCTTTACAAAGTGAGGAAAAAGAGTGATGTCTTTCATTGGCAAAAAATTTATTATATGATGATTGGGGTTCATTAGATTTCAGACCTAAATTCATGGGGGAATACAAGATGACACAATCAAAAAAAAAAAAAGATAAAGAAGTTGTAATGGTATCAACACAACCTATCATTGAATCATCAAAAACATCTAATTCCTCAACTTCTAGAAAAGAGGAAAACACAAATTACACATCCACTTATGATGAAAGTGATTGTGAAAAACCACCTTCCTTGAAAGAAATGGAAGCCATTTATGGAAGAGGTTATGAACTTTTGAAACAATTTGGCTATAGTGGAAAAGGTTGTGGTATAAAAGAACAAGGTATTTGTGTCCCCATAGATCCTAACACAAAAGAAACAATAAGAGGTCTTATTATTATCCTTCAAAAATAAAGAAAACATCAAAAATTCCTTCACTTAATCATACAAGCGACAAATAGCATTAGTTGTTGCTCCTTGCCATGTGGTAGTAGTAGTATCACATAGTTTTTACTACCATGCATGGGGGTATAAATTAAGTTTTATGTAATCATACTTCATTTTGCAAGGAGTTGTAACATGCCCAGTGTTTAACCCAAAGAATTTATCATGTTTTAACCCACATGTAAATAACATATGCTTTCGAAATATAGCAATAAAAAATTTCTTTTCATTTAAATATCAAGATGCACACTTGAAACATATTTCAAACTTTCCCATTGCATAACAAAGAATCTTTTCAATAATGCAAGTAATGATTTCACATTACATAATTTCAAGATGATATTTCACATTTAAAATTTGCATAGAGATGGATACATGATTACATACATAGCTTCAACGAGCTTACTGAAATAGAGATACGAGTGGTCTAGATGTCCCAATATTGGTGCATACATTCTAGTTGTCCTCAATACCAACACATACATCCCCAAATATTGGTTGCCAACTACATGAGGGGAAGCATCACTCAAGTGTTTTTCTACCAACCACGGACTTACTACAGTCCCCCACACATCTACCAAACTAGTAAGATGGCCCTACCCTTTGATGAACAGATTAGTTTGGTAACCTCATAATCCTGGCCTTCCTGAGCATAGTGTTGTGTCCTACATATCTAGAGCTACCATACCTTGGTTTCCCTACCTAGAATGCAATATGGATCACAATGAACTAATAGTGTAAACAATGGCTAATTACACTGCTTTTTCCAAAGAATTCATCACCCAATACTCCGAGTGATAGTCATCTATTTTACCCACCTTCCTAGCTCAATTTGGTTTTGACCATTCATAATATGTACATAGGTTACCCCCTTTCCCATGGATTATCCTAACCCCAGTAATAACCAAGTTAACCATATGGTATTCATAACATCACAACACTAAATGACTCCATTTCAAAAAGTATGATCTCATCAATACATGACCTCAATTTAAAAGTATGATCTCAACAATAAATGACCTCAATGAAAAGAATAATATCAATAAATGAATCCATTCAAGAGTATAACCTCAACAATAAATCAACTCCAATAGAAATTATAATCAAAAATAAAATGATCAATCAAATCATATAGGTTAATCTCAACCTATTTTCTTCAATCAATAATTAAATAAACAACCCAACTAAATAGGTTATTCTCAACCTAGGGTTTCAATCAAAAGTGATGTAATGATAAAGTGATCATAAACAAATCAGAAAATCTCCCTTTCAGTATACCTCAAATATTCACATGTTTACAATGTTCACTATATTAGTATATAATCTAGAGGACATTATCTTGAGAAGATTTTTGTGCTTCTGCACCTTCAAGTCCTCTTCTCAATACGGCTTTGGGTTGCTAGAACATATGTCCTCTTTTAGAATTTAGTGAATAGGAATAGACTCTAAATTAAAATAAGGAAATAACATAACTATAAAATACATTTCTCAACCCTACCATTGAATATTGATATAATCATCAAGTTTATACCCTAACCCTTGGGATAAGACTCTCTTCCTACTTTCAAGGATATTTAAGTAATCAATCAAGTATAGATTAACAATAAGGTTTGGATAACATCTCAACCTATCAATGATGACATGTCTATCATACCATCATTCCCAATCTATTACTAACCATATTTTCCACAAGGGTTTACCTAGCATTATAAGCTAACAAATTCAAGTTACCTAAAGACATCAACATATTCCATGTTTTACATTTTATGCTACATACGAATAGTATTGACAAACTATGTAAAGTATAAATAGAAACACAATCATTTAAATTCTCACATAAGGGTATGTAAAAGTATTAACCCAATAGATAGGTTCCACCAAAGAAAGAACAACTAAGAACATGCAATCTTATCCAAAGAATTATAACACATATTCAAATCAATCCGTTCCAGTCAACACAACCACAAATAAATAACCTTTCAAACATAAATAACAAGGGAATAGAAATCAACATGCTTGTACAAAAGCTCCAACTGATAATCCTTCCTTCCTAGCTTAATTCCTCAAGCCTGCTTGCTACTTCTTCTAAGATCAACCCAATTCCCACTTCTAGCTTCTTACCAAATATCTCAACAAATACAAATGCAAAATAACAAAGAAACTCACTAACTCTCAAGCTCTCAACTCACTTGCACAAAAAATACAGTAGAATAAAAAAAGAGTAATCATAATGAAAAGTGTATCAAATGGTAGAGATATCACCTCTATATAGACTAAAATATGAGCAACCAAAGTGTTAGAACCAAAATTTTCATAAAAAATTCTAAGGGGTTTTACCGGTTTGAACCCATTATTTTCCTACCTTTTCATAAAAAATCATTTCATACCCCCATCCATGATGTTAAAATACCTTTTACCACCATTGTTTACCCTTCATAGCATTTACCATTTTACCGTGGCCTTTTACAAAGTGGCTCATGGTATCACGGTTAAATGTTGTCATGTAACCATTATCGCTACGCCGTGCATGGTCAAACCATAGACCATGGTAGCACAGTGGGTGGTGGGTTAACGACGAGGAACACTCAGACCACCATACCCCAGAGGGTTAAAACATATCCGGCGGTTGAGCGGTAAGGAGATGGACGGCAAGAGAAGTGGCGCAGACGGTTACCGCTACAGTGCGGATAGTGAAAATGCAGACCACGGTAGTGCGGTGGACGGAGGTAGGCAATGAAGTGGCGGTCAAGAAGGGGTTACCACTGTACCACTAGTGGTCAAATATGAGACCACGGTGGTGCGGTAGACAGGGACAGTGACAATAAAAGTTAGCCACCGCAGTGCCGCTAGCAGTCAAGTCAGTGACCGCGGTGACGCGGTAGACAGTGAGCATGACAGAAGATGTTGAGTACAGCAAAACTGCCGACAGTTAAGACATGGACCGTGGTAGAGTGGTGGAAGGGACGTTGACTATGACAGACAATTCCTCATACCGCGGGAGGACGTGAAGTTGACCGCGATGGAGTGGATAAGGCATAAAGTGAAATAAAAGGCAGGATTATAATCGAAATATTTAATTTACCGATAAGGAAACTCAATTAAATATTTTACCTTTAGTCAGAGAAATACAAATGGTTATAATGAGTAAATGAAGATTCATGACTCTTCAGATGTATTGTATAAATATTTGAAAAAATTAGTTAGCAGAGGGGGGTTGAACAGTAATTATATTTTTCAGAAAATAATAAGACTGGGAATGCAAATAATGTATAGACTTTTTGAAGCAGAATCAATGGGAAAATTATTTTGAACTAGTGAAACCCATTCTGTATTTAGTTGTTGAGATGCTATAATTTTTGTATTTTCCTATCTGGTTGTCTCCAATTAGAAATCTTTAAATCATTTAAATCAAGATATAAAATATATTTCTGATTTATCACAATGCATTTTCACTTTGTGGGATTTGATTAACTGGTGTGTGCAAGTCAGAACTAAATTATTTTAAACAAGTCACAGTGATTTTAGGAATTTTTTTGGATGGTTAAAGAAGAAACTGGTAGGAAAATATTCCAGCACAATCTATGCAAGTCATAAATTTAGTGAAGTTTTATGCCATTCATAGAATTTTCAAAGTTCCTAACAACTAGAGTTAAGCCAAAGAGGGAAACACATACAGTTTTTGATTTTTGACTTCATTGCCCATGTGGATAGAAGGCACTAATCTATCACAACCCAGATGATAAAATTCATAATAAACAACATATTGAAATTATTTATTTTATGCAGTAGGAGTAGCAGTCATGATTTTATCTATTCACTTCCAATTGCCATTGTGAATAGATTGTTTGAGCAGGAAATATTTTTTAAATCTACATTATTCACATAGGTGCACTCGCCTAGGTTTAGCATATCCTGAAGAGCAGAAGGTTCAATTATGTTAATTGGCCTTGTACGTTGGCCAAAATGTTTATGAGAGCTTGGCAACCTCTCGTGGTTCAAACCTGCATTTTTTAGACCCAACACAAAGGCTACAAACAAGTTAACAATCCTGCCACCTTTTTACTCCCATGTAATGACTCGGCTAATTAGATTTGCAACACATGATAGTCCTCACATTTCCAATGGATGAGTCAACTTGTTTCATGAGACAACATGACTCTTTTATTGAATCAAGGGATAGGAATACCTTTTAGCACGTTTCCTACTTGGTTTGCAAGTTGACTACCCTCTTATATTGCTACCAACTTTACATTGACTGGGTTTATGCATATCTAATGGTTTAAGACTTCTTATTTTCTTCCACAAGCTATAGATTTGGTGCCACATATTCATGTTTTAGCACCCCAAATGATAGCATAGTCAATGACCTATTCTACTCGTTAAAATCGGCGTTCCTTCTCTTTCCAATGTATAAATTAAATTCCTATGTCCATGCATTGGTTAAAAAGTCTTTGTTGACTTAGGCACTTATGATTCATGCATTGTTTGGAAAGGATTTGAGACTTATTCTTTATGTGCTATATGCATGCAACTTTTGATCATTTAATGCCTTACATTACATGCTTTATAAACTTAGCTCATTTACCGTTATTTATGCTCAACTCAAGCATAGGTTTAAAATCCTTATCAAGCACTTTTATGCACTAGTAAAGGACAAAGTAATGTTGGCTTATGCGCAGCCTTAAACTATTATCTTATGTGCAACCTTGTGACAACCTATGTGTGGCTACTTAACCTCTATATTGGTTGTTTTAAACTTTTATAATATATAATCATATATATGTATTCAATATATTTATATTGACTAGATCATATTTTATATTTAAATACATTCAACTATATATATCATGTATTATATATATTAAAATATACATTTTTATATAAATTTTTATTGCGATACAAATGATTATACTAGTATTTACATGATAATTTTTTTCAGTAGCTATATATATTCTAGTAATATATATACAATTTCCTATCGAGGATAAGGGTATATATATATGTATGTATTGATATATGTATATATAATGCTCATTTTTAAATTATGTAACAATATATGTTTATATATCAGTATATATATATTTGGTACCAATATATAATGAATATACAATATATGAATATCATTAATATATTATATATATAACACTATTTACATATTATATATATATATAATGTAAGTCAAAAGACATGACTCAAACATTTTGATGCAGTCGAAGACCAAGACCCTGAATCAAGGTGTTGTTCTTCGCAACCACCACACCAATATCTCATCTACCCAACACAATAAAAATGATTCTTATAGGGAAATAAACAAACCCATAAAGTTTTGAAATATAAATCATCAATCTTGCATATAAATGCACTAAAAACTGTTAACAAACCACATTTTGAAAATTATTTTGAATGTGCAAACAACTTCCATTTCCTCTGAAAAATTTGGTAGTGAAAGTTCCCACCTTCATCTACAAGAAAACAAGTGATTCACAATTTTTCTACTAAAACAATTAGGTTGAAAACCCAAAAAACCCATTTCTGAACAATGGTGCTTGATCCCTTCCAAAAACTTTTAAACTTTCATAATTTTTTGGATTTTTGAATACACAATATGAACCACAACAAATAAGGAATTTGAAAACTTTATTACAATTGAGATTGCTTTCAACAACTTGGAGTACAAATATTACACCAATTACAAGACTATGCAATTCCTGCAATATCTATCTACATGTAATCAAAGAAAACTTCAAACATTTTGAAAATCAACTACTTGCGAGCCAAAATCAGCTTAAAACACTTTCAAATCACCTCCAAAATCCTTTGCAACACTCTAGATGTTGCTGGTATTTTCCTTCTCAACTTTTTTCTATCACTTCCTGTTCTAACCCTTCAACCACATTTCTTCACTAAACTCCTGGGCATAGGATTTCTCCCTACAATAACAGCAATAAAATATTTTCCATAGCTCCCCAAATGAGGTGTTGGAAATTCTCTAGCCTGCAAAATTAAAAATGTATTGAATTTAATAACCTTTCTTGACATTGTTGCTCATAACTCCCCCTGTAACCTCCTATCATAAACATGGCACTCTGATTGGCTCCTTGTTATGCATGGGTCTCCAGATTCTTTTCCAAATCATTTTCAAATATTTCAAAATAAAAATTCCCCAACCTAGGCATTGGGTTTTCCAATTTCCATTTTTTTGGATTTTAAACACATTAAATGTGCAACTAACAAAATCACCAAACTATAGATTTTGAGCCAATAAATAAAATATTGGTTACAATAATTTGACTCCATTTTTTGTCCAATTATAATATTTAAACATTCATATGCACAATCAAGTGAACAATTTTTTTTTTCCAAGCCCAGAGTGTGCCCAAATCAAGTGTTGAAAGGTTACCTACAACAAGAAACCACACAAGAAAAATTAAAATTAAAATAAAATATTTTTTTGGGGATTCAAACTACCTAGTACCCTTGGATGCTCTTGCATCAAACACCTGGGATAAGAAGAAATGTTCCATGAGTTGGAGCTCATGAACATTTGAAGATCCTATGTTTGTTCTTCAACCATTTTTCTTCCTTATCAACCCGTTTCTTCTCTGCACTCTGCTCTAAATCTTCCTATCTCTTCCTTCCTTCATCCTTTCTCTCTTTCTTCCCCTCATGAAATTAATTTCAAAATACTAATATTGTTCTTTCCACACTACTTATTCACTATCAACACCTACATACAAATTAGCATTGAAAAATTCATAGAAATCAAAGAATTTTGTTTGCACTTCTTTCTCACCTTGTCTTGCTTCCTCCTCCTCTTCTTCTATGTCAATAAATTTAATCACGCCTTTCTATTTTTTAATTTGTAACCTGTTATTTCTTCCCATAACCATCTTTCCCATTTCACTTTCTTTCACCAACTCATCAAAATACAAATTAGTTTGAACATCAACTTCAATAAATTTTGAAAAATCATCAAATATCTCAATATTCTCCTCTTTCTTTACTAGTGTATTAATATCATATCCGTTATTGTAAATCACGTCATTTTCATATAAATCAACCTCTTGTTTATCAGCAAATAATTTTGAAAATTCAAGCTTTACCTCAATGTTTGTTGCAACTTTTGTTTCACTTATTGTTAACGCAAGCCACTCCTTCTCTACTGCTGCAATCTACATTAATAAGTCATCTTCTTCTTCATTTTCTACTGCTCCTTCAATTTCCTTATTCACTATCTTTCCCATAAACTCTTCTTCACTCTATTTTTCCAAAAAAATTAATGTTTCCAAGTCCTTCAATGGAGCAAACTTCGTTGCAACTTCATGGTTATCTTCTACAATAATACTATCCTTTTCATGCACAAATGTATTTATCTCTTTCAATTTTTTTTTTTTTTCAAAAATATCATATGAATGACTATTCACCTGTATGTATTCTTGCTCCTGTACTGTTACCCCAACTTCACAATCACCATATTCATTTATCTTTTCTACATGCAAATCAATATTTACTTTGCAAAACTCAAAAGAAGGAGATAATACCCCTATTTTTGCTACTGCAACCTCTTTCCCTATGTATGCAATTTCATTTTTTATTTCTTTTATGTCCTCAAAAAAAATTACTTATATGTCCTCAAAAAATGCACTTCTATTGTTACCTCTTCCTTTCTCCATTCTTTCCTTGTGCCTTTATTTTGTTCTTTCTTTCTTTCAACTGCATTTTTGTGGGCTGCTCCCACATGAATTTCTCTCCATGCCCTTTCCATTATAGGGCTGCAACACTACACTTCAACATTCTTTTGTTCTCTGTCCTCTTTTCCAAACCTCTACTTTTCCTCTTTCTTATCTTTGTTGTCCTCTATTACAACTTTTTTTCCTTCTTCATCTCCTGCACACAAATTGTTACTTGCAAACTTGTTATGAAACAAACAACGAAACTCAACTTCTTCTATTTTTTTTATCTTCCTCAACTACAACTTTCTTCTTCATTCCCAAGCTTTCCTCAAGGGCATCCAATCTCACTTCAATCTTCTTCAACTCTGCAATGAGATTGTTTTCTCTCACTTTTTCCCAATATTTTTTTCCAAAATAATATTCTCATAGGTCTTCTAATGACCCATCTTGTATTATTTATCAAATTCATTTATAGAGACTCACAAGTCCCTCTGCAGTTACAAGTACTCCTTGCAACAAGCTCTCTCTCTCTCTTGTTTATCCTCTACCCAATAGATGGTTTCTGGAAGACACGCCTCTCTCTCGTGCACCTTCTACTCGTCCTTAACCTCTGCTGGAGGATAAAGTCATAGGTCCTCTTTCATACATGCAACAAAACTCACACTCACTTATTCCAACACACCCAAATCCTTTACTTTTCTTTCCATATCGAAGAAAAATAACTTATTGTTGCAACACTTCCCATCCAATCTTCTTGCTCTAATACCATTTAATGTAGTCAAAGACCAAGACCCCAAATCGAGGTGTTGTTCTTTGCAGCCACCACACCAATATCCCATCTTCCCAAAAAAATAAAAATGATTCTCATAGGGAAATACACAAACCTATAAAGTTTTAAAATATAAACCAACAATCTTGCATATAAATGCACTAAAAACTGTTAACAGGCCACATTTCAGAAATTATTCTGAATGTGCAAACAACTTCCATTTCCTTTGAAATTTTTGGTAGTGGAAGCTCCCCCCTTCATCTACAGGAAAACAAGTGATTCACAATTTTTCTACCAAGACAACCATGCTAAAAAATTAGGTTGAAAACCCAAAAAACCCATTTATGAACAGTGTTGCTTGATCCCTTCCAAAAACTTTTAAACTTTCATAATTTTTTGGTTTTTTGAATACACAATATGAACCACAAAAAATAGGGAATTTGAAAACTTTAATACAATTGAGATTTCTCGCAACAACTTGGTGTACAAATATTTCACCAATTACAAGACTATGTCATTCCCTAAACATCTATCTACATGTAATCAAAGCAAACTTCAAACATTCTGAAAATCAACTACTTGCAAGCCAAAATCAGATTTAAACCCTTTCAAATCACCTCCAAAATCCTTTGCAACACTTTAGATGTTGCTGGTATTTTCCTTCTAAGTTTCTTTCTATCACTTCCTATTGTAACCCTTCAACCAAATTTCTTCACTCAGCTCCTGGGCATAGGGTTTCTCCCTGCAATAATAGCAATAAAATATTTTCCATACCTCCCCAAATGAGGTGTTGGAAATCCTCTAGCCTACAAAACTGAAAATGTATTTAATTTCATAACCTTTCTTGACATTGTTGCTCACAACTCCCCCTCTAACCTCCCGTCATAAACATGGCACTTTGATTGGCTCCTTGTTATGCATGGGCCTCCAGATTCTCTTCCAAATCATTTTCAAATATTTCAAAATAAAAATTCCCCAACTTGGGCATTGGGTTTTCCAATTTCCATTTTTTTGGATTTTAACCATATTTAATGTGCAACTAACAAAATCACCAAACTATAGATTTTGATCCAATAAATAAAATATTGGTTACAACAATTGAACTTCAATTTTTTGTCCAATTATAATATTTAAACATTCATATTCCCAATCAAGTTAACAAATAAATTATTCTAAGCCTAGAGTGTGCCCAAATCAAGTGTTAAAAGGTTGCTTGCAGTAAGAAACCAGAGAAGAAAAAGAAAAAATAAAATAAAATACTTTTGGGGGATGCAGGATTGCCTGGTAGCCTAGATGCTCTTACATCATATTCCAACCTTCCCATAAGCTATGACCAAGGATTAACCTACTGACTCATAGCCCATTCCAACTTGACCAAGCTTGACTAACCTAAATTGTGTGTGATAGATCAAATAGGCATATTAGGGTTACCAGACCAAGTTCTTCTCTTGAGTGATACTTCCCCTCTCTTCCGAAGACTTGATTTATTTCTTGTATCAAACTTAATGCATTGCAATAGTAGTTAGCCGATAACATTTCATCCATTTGCATCATATATTTTCATCATTATAAAAAGCAATAACATCTTAATGCATATTTTCAAGTATTTCATTCACCTATAAAACATATTAAGGTTATGATTTACATTTATCATCATATTTACTCATGAACGTAAAAGTAACTTCGGTAACTAGGAGACGGGGTGTAACAAGAGCAACATATCATCATCCATTTTAGGCTCATATTTGTCCCTACACTTGGGGGACAAGGAGTTAGGTAGCCTTATGTTAGGTGCATTCCTTCTAGAAGGGAATCCCTTTGTGTCTCCTTAAAACATTAGTGTAACAAGTACACTAACATTTTAAGGGGGGGGCATATAGTCCCCCACTCATTGTTTGCATAGAAAATGGTCCCTTCTTAGTGATGATAACATACATCTCCTAGGAAGTGTGACCTTGACAATGAAAGTGTGGCCTTCTTGATCTATGTGAGTGTCTATTTGGTGGTGATATTAGGCTTGATATCCCCTAAGAGTGTGACCTTGGTATATGATGTTCCCCTTGGTGGTAATGTTATGGATAGTATTCCCTAAGGTCATGTGAATTCTTCTATTCTACAACTATTCCTCTCTTGGTGGTGATGTAATATGTGATATTCCTTAAGGTGTGTCATTTCATATATTGATCAAAGTCCCTTTGATGTTTTGTAAATCACTTTTTGTGGTGGTGTTGTTATAACACCCCTTGAGGTTTTTGCTTTATCTTTTCATCATTCATGTGCCTCCTTAGGCGAGTTTGTGCACCTTATTAGGTGAGTTTGACATTTTTGCTTCACTTTATTCACACACGTTGAACATAGTGGTGTGTTGGCATTGGCATGTGTGCTTCACTTTGTTCACGCGTGTTGAACTTATTGTTGTGTTGGCATAGCATCTTGATCATTTTTGTAGCACATTATCAAAGTTATCAAGGAGTATAACTCTTGGTATGGTTGTCAATGGGTTCACACCTAGTGAATAGCAAACTTCACTAGACCTAGTGTGTCTCTCATTTTGCTACTATGTATTGGGGGATTACCTAGTGAATATCGGACTTCACTAGACCTTGTGTTGCCTTCGGTTTGTGATTCACCTATTAAATATTGGACTTTACTATGGTGTGAGTCATGAACACCTTATCATGGTCATCGATCATAACACAACTTGATTGCCAGTAGGTCTGTGTGTTTCATGAGTTTCTAGCATAATGCAACTTTTTAGCCTTGTGGAACCCATCATATTGCATGGACACCCAGCATAACATAGCTTGGTAGCCAATAGATCCATTTGGCTTGTGAGTGATGTGGCATAATACAACTTTCTAGTCCTCATCACAGTATTCCTTTATTTGATGGAAGGCATTGGTATTTGAGATAATTTAAGACTGAGATCTCTTTACCTTACCAACTCGCATCCTTTAGTACTAACCTTCCTTTTTTGTGTGTGTCTTCTTCATGTTTACATTGTGTTTGCATCATGTTTGTGTTCATTTTTTTTATCATTTATATATTATGTTATTTCATGTGTTTTCATCATGTATGTTTGTGTATGTTGACTTGTTGCATTTCATACATGTGTGTGTTCCTTTGTGCTTATCTTGTCTTGCCATGGGATCTTAGATCTTGGGGGCGTGTGTGCTCCCCCTAGTTATGTATTCATCTTATCTCTTCAACATTTGGACAATCAGACCTCTCTTGACATGGATTTTCTACTATAGTGTGAGTCTGAGTGTAAGTTCATATTTTGACTAAAGTGGGGGCTAAATGTAGCATTCAAAATTGTCACCCTTGACAATTTCACACTATGTTTTTCTCCTCCTAAACTGAGCCTAATTGACCCCGTAATTTCTTAAATTATGCATTATGAGACCTATTTTTACCATTTTTTGACAAATTTCAAGCATAGAACAAATGCATTTATTTAATGCTTTGCCTCGACACCTAAATCCTTGGAAAATAAGGCCAAGACTGGGATGCCCTTGGGAAAATTTGTCCCCCTATTTTTTCGAGCTCAAAATTTGAATATGTCAATGTCGACATTTTAACATTTGAAATTCAATTTTCCAATGTCTGCTATTGAGATCTATTTTTTGGGAAATTAGCATAATTGCATATAAATACCTAGTTATTGCATCATTTGAACATTAAGTGAAATAATCTATCTAACAAAAAGTGAACATTAAGAGTAAGAAGTATTGTCAAGATCCAGTCAAGAGCAGCATTTCAAATATTCATTGTAGCAATTCAAGATCCAAGCATCATGTCAAATCCTATGTGAGTTCATGTATGTTCAAGTTATCATTATTTGTGAAGGCTAACCCTTGTTATAGGTCTCCAAGAAATTCAAGCATTCAAGCATTCAAGCAAGAAAGATCCAATACCTTGAGGTGATGTTCATGACTTTAGTCCTTCAAGGAAGTTATTGAAGAGTGGTGAATTGTAGCACTTTGTTAATTCATCATTCCTTCCTATTATATACCTTTTCTATCATTGACATTACCATCATGGAAGTGCAAACACTAACACGAGGTTTGACTAAGGAAATCCCCTAAATGGAACAACCTTTCCTCTCTCTTTGAATTCGCAAGTTTCGGGTTTGGAGAGGATTGAAGGAAATTTGAAGATCATTTTTTCATTGTTGCATTCAAAACCATACACCTTGTCAACTCATAGAAACTCGCCTACAGAATTATCCGACAATGATCCAAAAAATTTGTAGGTGAGAATTAGGAGCTCAAATCTAACATCAGAGGATTGTGAAAACAAATCTAGGACACCCCTACAAGGATAGAGACGCCCTTTGGTACCTATGTCCTCATATTCTATCTGACACCAAACTTTTAAGATAGGTACACAACATTCTACTCTTCCTAGATCTGCCTACAAATCTCTATTATAGTCTGTCAATTGTTAAGATCTTACAATTTTCATATTAGGGCACATAGTCTAATTAGGTTAATCAAGGAAAATCAATTCCAATCCATTCCAAGACTCAAAAAGATGCAAATCCAGGTTTGATTGGCTCACCTTCATGATTGAAATTCAATCTAATCGCCTTGTTGATTTGCATCCTAATGTACCCTTGAAAAAGGAAGAAATTAATCCTAGATTTTATATATTAAAATTAGGGCCCCCTTTTATCTTGTTACACCCTTACCAAAGAATCTCATTTCTAAAGAGATAAAAACACATTTAAGATCATGGGTACCTCACTCAAGAAAAATTATTCCATCATAAAATTTCTCTCCAATTCTATTCATCTAAATATCTAATGTATACTTTGATCAAGAAGAAATATATTGGAATCTTAGCCATCACTTATCAAAAAAATTGTGCAGTGATTGGCCTTCGGTGATTCCATTGAGGGAGAGTGTGCATAACACCACCCCATGGACAAATCCTAGTGTAAAACTTAACAAGAATAATGTAAGAACTCTAGGCATTATATGCTCCAAATTTAAATAATTTTTTGGCCTTAGGTGATGCCATTGACGAGGAGTGTGCATGTCAATTCCACCACCTAGTGGTTAGATCCTAGATGTATAAGTCCCATGGGAATCTATTGAATTTATTCTCTATGTAAATCTTCCACTTATAAAAGCATTTTATTAAGTCCCACGGGCACTATGTAATGAACATGGGGTGAGGTTGATTTGAAAAGACTCAAGATCCAATAAAAATATTTATAAGACCTCATATATAGCATCATTTTTAAAACATTGGGATTATAAATTGTGACAAAATAACTTTAATGTATCCAAAATACATGGTCTTCATTTTTAAATATATGTGTTTCCCTATTTATCATTGTCAAAGAAGACGTATGTTACTGGGGTTCTTCATTTTTTCTTTTATGTAAATTAACATGTGATTCCCCTTATTAACATTAATGGGGAGTGCTAGAATATAATGTTATTAGGGGTCATACCCTTATAACATTTATGTAATGTTCTACTATAAGGCTATTAAACCTTATATATTATATAAATTATTAAGCATATCCCATTTGAAATAATTATAGTCTAATAACTATTAGATTATTAATTATTTATGAATGTTTATTTTGAATAGGTGTGACTAATACCCCTTAAGGTATTATGCCACCATTTCTCCTATATCTAAGGAGGTTCCCTCTCATTTAAGAGGTGACGAATTTGGAGATTTATAGTGAATTATATCACTATGCATATGAGGTATTGTTGCCCATGTGGAAGTATGGAGAATTGTTCCCCAGGTTCAATCTATGTTAGAATAGACTATTTTTACAATTGTTTTAATAATGATTCTTTATGGTTTTTTTTACCTGAAAGGGTTTTCCCCATGTATATCTTGTGTAATGTGTAAATTATATGCCTATATGATTCTCATTTTATTTATTTTATGTTTTGTTTATAATGATTAGTATCCTAAGATCCTAATTTATAACATCATCAAATTCTCACAATTGCAAAAATTCAAGCCATATTGAAACCAAGAGTGAAAAATGTCTTCATTTGTACTTGTAGAAAAGTAGGCAACATCTGCACTTTCGATCAATTCACATGAAAAACATCACAAAAAATTCAGATGCAGAACCTTGGCCCTCATCGAGACCATGTGGGAAGATGGCCTCCATCTTCCTACAAAACCATACTAAGTCAATTTTTTTGCCTCAACAAACCCATGCAAAAATTTGGGCTCCACCCACCATACAAAAAATTGATCTACATCTACACCTTCAGATTGAATCACTTCACTTGGAGAAATCCATAAAACTAACCTCCAAAAATTTTCCTTCGATTTGAATCTATGCAATAATAGGGCCTCCATATTCCCACAAATGTATACTTAGTCGCATTTCACTCTATCAATCCAAATGAAAAAATTTGACCTTCATCCACTTCATGTAGAACTTCCATTTGCAACTATACCTGAATGATGTTCAATTCTGATGGGAAATCTCAAAAACCACTTGGTCACCTGATTCCCGTAAATGCAAAAAGTACATCACTATTTGCACATGCAGGTAAACGACTTTGTTTGGATGTGGGAAGTTGGCCCTCAAATTCTCATAAAGAAAAACGTAATGATTTTTACAATCGGGTTAAATATAAGAAATTTACCAACATTGGGATGTGAGGAGTTGCCCTCCAATTTCTTGCAAAATTTAAACTTAGTCAATTTTTTTATTTGTGTATCTTTGCAAAAAAACCAATTCATTTGCACTTGTAAGAAATTCATCATCATTTGTACCTTTAGTTCGATATTGTTCAAATGGAAAATCTCACCAATCCACTTGGCCATCCAATTTTTACAATATGGAAAATTAGTCTTCATCTTCTCTTGGTAGAAAAACATATTTGAACTGCACGTTACATAAAAATCCATATGAACTGCACCTTGTAGGAAAACCTGTTTAAACTACACCTTGTAGAAAAACCCATATGAACTGCACCTAACTTGTTCACTTGAGGTTTTCTGTAAAACCTGATGCACTTGAAACTCATACAAAGCACTACTTTGCAAGAATTTTTCCCACCATTTATATCATGCGAGAAGATGGCTTCCATCTTCCCGCAAAGTTATACTTGGACAATTTTTCAGATTTCAACTTGCTTATGAAAAAAATCCAAACTGAATCTTGTGAAAAAATAACTAACAAGCTCAGAACTGCGAGTCTTTTACAAAGATCTAGATGGAACTAATATCCCTACAAATCCACTTGGGGAAAAAAACTCGTAACTGCAGAACTTGGTCTTTTTTCTCAAAAATTCTTCAAGTTTTAGAATATTGGTACCCATTTGGGCACTCTACAAGATGATAATCTTAGAAATTATAACACAGTCAATTTTTTGAATTTTAAATTGGATAACGAAGTGGTGGGAAGGCAAGGGAGGACCATAACACATAAGTTCAATTGACTCATATACCCACAAATATCTCTTAAATTGGTTAGTAGTAGTGGGAAAACAAGGGTGACACAAAGTGTCAACAAGAACAACATAATTTATAGGGCCATGAAATGGAAATCTACTATATAAGCAATACATTAGTAGGCTATGAGCTTAACTACTCACCCATAGAACGTGCGTGTTTAGCTTATTTCTTTAGTACTAAAAAATTGTGACACTACATGCTCAATCATAAGATACAACTCATAACTCACATTGACCCACTCAAATACCTCCTTTCAAAGATAGTTCTCACAAGACGTGTGGAAAAATGCATAATATTTCTTAGTCAATCTGATATAGTATGTTGACAAAAATAAAATTAAAGGAAAAGACATGGTAAATCAACTAGAATAAGAATCTCTTACAAATTATCATTCTCTTATTGTGGGCTTCCTTGATGAATCCATCCTTACTCTAGATAATGAAGACTCTTGGAAATCATATTTTTATGGTTCATACACTCATAAAGGATCGGGGTCAAGGATACTTTTTGTCACTCCTCAAGGTGATTTCATTCGTAAATATTTTCAACTATATTTTCCATGCATGAACAACATTGTAGAATATGAATCCCTCATCAATGGTCTTAAAATTGTAGTCCAGTGGAACATAAAACATATTTTAGTCTATGGAGACTCACATCTAATCATTAGTCAAGTAAACAATGACTATCAAATAAAAGATGAGAAGCTAATCCCTTACAAGAGAATGGTCAATAATTTCAAGGAATAATCTATCTTCATTCAATTTGAGCAAATACCTAGACTTTAAAATAAAGTAGTTGATACCATGGCCATGACTCGATCTCTATTAGGTATTCCACAAGATAGTCCTTGTTGTGAATTCTTTGTTAAAAACGTGTTTTCCCCATGTATGATGTCCCAGATATGGAATTTTTTTTGTGAACTTGTTGGTCCCAATGATCCTTGGTACAATGACATATATGCATACCTCCATGATAAAATCCTTCCACCCAACCTATCTCATACCCAATGCAAACCATTTATACATTCTCTACTTGTTTCAATATCCTAGCTAATACCCTATACCAAAGGAGCTTTGATGATTATATACTTATATTCCTTAATGTGGTAGAGTCCTCCCTTGCAATTAAAGAGGTTCACAATGGTATATGTGGTACTCACACTAGAAGTATGGTCCTAGCTAAGAATCTCTTAAGGGTGGGTTACTATTGGCCTAATATCGAGCAAGATGCACACTAATATGTGAAGAAATTTTTAGCTTGTTAGAAACATGGAGATTTTATTCATGCACCATCACAAGCATTGCAATATATCATTACTCCTTATCCCTTTTCTCATTGGAGCCTCGATCTCATTAGTAATATTTACCTAGCATCATTAAATGGTCATAAGTTCATTATCATTATTATCGAGTACTTCACTAAATGGGTTGAATTAATTCCACTTAAATATACTACTTTTCAATAAATTTTCAAGTTCATCTTCCATTACATCATTTTTTCGTTATGGTATCCCTTCCACCATTATCATTGATAATGTTAAAAATAATGAAGTGCACATTTTTTGAGTGTTTTCACATCCAATGCTTTTGGTCCACCCAATATTACCCACAAAGCAACGTTCAAGAAGAGGTGTCTAATAAAACCCTCCTAAAAATCCTCAAAAAGACAATCAATGACGTAGGTCATGATTGGAACCTACATCTTAACCCTGCCCTTTGGGAATATCACCCTAGTATCTATACACCAACCAGTGTAACTCCCTATTCACTTATCTTTCGTTTAGAACCTATCAAGATCAAAATTCCATTATTATGTGTTTCCTTAAGCAATCTCATCAATAATGAGTAATATCGAGTTGCATGCTTGCATGAGATTTAAATTATTAATGAGTGGTGCCTCAATGCCCTTAATCATTTGAAATCATACCAAAATCATCTCCATTGTAGCTATAATAAGAAAATAAAAGCTCGCGAGTTTGAGGTTGGATATCTTGTGCTTAAGGAAAATTTAAAAAAATCTACAAAGTATAGATACGAAGGGTAAATTTGAGCCTAATTGGTTAGAGCCACATGTTGTCATTGCCAAATATAGTTCAAGAGAATATCAATTAGCCACTTTCAAGGGTGATTCACTTGATGAGCCTATCAACATCATCCACCTCAAGCACTTTTATGCATAATTTATGGAATATCCCAATAGAAAAAATGAAAAATACAAAAAAATGGAAATAATAAAAATAAAAATAATGCTCTAGTGAAAACCTTCTTGCAGGAAGCATGTGTAATAAACCCAAATCCACCATATTTTAGCTCCTCGCTTACCACCCATCCATACATCTCCTTTATCCACTCATTCCTATCATATAATTTTAAATAATGTTGTCCACCCTTCCGTCCATAGCCTTCATTACCTTGTTTTACACTGGGGCATGTAATTACCTCCTAATTATGAATAAATCTTGAGATATGCCTTTTAGCTCACTTAGGGATTTTGATCCTTTCCATAATAAGTGAGTTTCATGTATTTTCTCACTTTCCCATTGACACATTTCCATTGCCCATCCCATTAATAAAATTGTCTAATTGTCCAATAAAATCCCATTTCATTTTTCCATCAATAAACCAATCAAACAATAAACATGTGCTTCAATATCCATAAACATACACATTTGAAACATAGTGATCTCAATTCCTAATCAAGAATTAAAAATCATTTGTGATAACATGCATTTATCACATCAATTGTCAAACATCAAAATTTCCTATCTCATCCATCACATGCCTTTGCAGGATGCATCCTTCTTCACATCAAGAATAATCATCATTTCTTTATCTTATTAGCACCTTGGCAAGAGGTTATACAATTGTATGTTTGATTGTTAATTTTTTATTTCTTTGATTTATCCTTTGATCTTTGATTTATTGTTGATCTATGATTTGATCTTTTATTTATCATTGATCTATGATTTATCTTTGATCTTTTGATTGATCTTTTTAATTATTTTGATAAATTTATTTTGACCCATGCTATGTGTACTCATTTTTTCCACAATCATTATATATCATGGTTTTCTTTGATTGGCATATATTGGGGCATGGTCATTTGTTTCTATGTGTAGTGTTTGTTGGATGTTCTCTCACATGACCCACCAAGGTCAATCACCTTGAGATGTGATGGGAGCTCCTTTCCATGTTTGTTGTATTTCCTCCACATACCCACCAAGTGTGTCAAACATCCTGAGAGTGTTGAGGCATCTTATTGATTATTGGATTGCCTCCATACATACCCACCAAGTGTGTCAAACATATTGAGGGTGTTCGGGAATCCTATTATTTTTTATTTGTTTGAGCATCATTCCATGTATTGGATACATTTTCACCTTGGTCTTCCATACCATGGTGCATAAAATTCATTGCTACATCAAAATAAGTTTTTTCTTCATATGCTAATGTGTACAGTGAAAATCCCCTAGCCTAAAGTGCAAAATGAAAATGAAATGCAAGACAAAGAAAATACAACAACACCTCAAGATTGGCCTAAGTTGAACTTGAAAAAAATTAAATATAAAAGCTTGATATTACCTTGTTCAAGTTGATTGGTTGATTTTCCTTTTGTTGATCATTTGATTTGTGTGCTTCTAGATCGATTTTGGCAACATAATGGCTTGTTGTGCTTGATTTGGATGCAAGATGGCTATGGTGATTGAAGGCTTGAGAGATTGAGATTATGAATGCTTGAGTGTGAATTTGAATGTGAATGAGAGTGAAAAATGGTTGTCTTAGTCATTTAGCAAGGGAGAGATGAATGAATGGCTAAGATTCATTCTTGGGAAAGGATCAATGGTTGAAATCAATAGTTGACCAAAGGAATTATAAATTCTTTTTTAATGTGCATAGGGAAGATAAAAGGAATAAAATATTCCTTGGGAAACCTTGGGTGAATAAATAGAATTTAAATTCCATTGGAAAGTACTTGGGGATTGTAAATGGAATTAAAATTCCATGAAGGGTGTCGGAAGAATAAATTGGGGTGTGGGAAGAGTTGACTAAAGGGGGGTTGATTGGACTAGTTGATGAAGGATTAGAAGAAAGTTAGGTGGTAAATGATGATTAGGAGCCAACTTGCAAAATTTGGAGGATGTGACACATCCTAATCGTGGATTAGGGATGTGCACATCCCTAATTATGGAGTTAAGAGATGAGTTAGGATTAAGAAAAAGTAATGGAGGATGTGACATTTGAGGGAGTAAATTAAATAAATAGAAATTATTTATTTAATTTATGGGATAGAAAGGACATATGGTAAAGTATTTAATTAAATTAAATACCTTAGGGATTTAGAGGAATTTAGAGGTATTAATCAAATAATAGCAATATTATTTAATTAATGAGAATGAGAGGGTATTTAGACAAAAAAGGATAAATTTGACTAGACATAAGTGGTCAAATTTAGATGTCTACATTTTGCCCCTCTTTGAGATGGTGTTACGAAGTAGCATCATTTCAAAGAAGATTAAAAGATAGCACTGGGATGAAAATGGTTAGATTGGGAAAGATGCCCTAGTCATCCAAAGGAGTGACTGGGAGGGAAGATGATGGGAGTGAAGATGAAGATTAAGGATTGAGGATGCCCCCTCGAGGGGACATGCGGATTCAAGAGAACACGGGTGTGCTCTCGAAATGGATGAGATGATGCAAAATGATGGATAAGAGAGGATGAGAGAGATGAAGGGATAACATAAAGCACAAATGGATTCAAGGACAAAGGTGATGTTGCCCCAGTCAAGCTACAAGCCAAAATGGATTGATGATGGACGGAGTGTTGTTGATGAGGGGATGAGATATCCAAGAACAACACAATGATAGGGAAGGATACATCCCGATAATGATGACAGTGAGTGTTGTTGATGACGGTAGGATACATCCCAAAACAACACAAAAGGAAAGGGAAGGATACATCCCAATGATGATGATGAGAGTGTTGTTGATAAGGGAAGGATACATCCCAAAACAACATAAAAGGAAAGGGAAGGATACATCCTGATGATGATGATAAGAGTGTTGTTGATGAGGGAAGGATACATCCTGATGAGGATGATTAGATCAAGGCTTGTAGCAAGGCTGGAAACAAGACCAAGGATATGATTAAATTATTTATGCTAGATTGAATGGACTAGGATTGAATTGAGATGTGTGATTGTTGAAATAAATGAAAATAATGGAAGAAAAGAGGCTTAGAATAACATATCTCTATTATCCTAATCAGATTGAAGAGGTGATTAGATGATGAGAAGGATGGATTAAAAGATGCTTAGACTAAGAGATCTATATTAGCCTAAGTAGATTGAAAAGATGATGATATGATGAGTATGAAGATAGTGGAGTAATGAAAATAGCTAAGATAGATAGATGAGGGAGAGTGATGAAGGATGAATGGATTAGAAAGATATAGGGTGAATGGATGGGGGGTTTTGGATAGATGAATGGATGGGAGATGGTGAGATAATGGATAGTAACCAAATCAAACAATTTAATTGTTATTTTTTATGCTGCCATGTAATGAGAACTTAATTTGATATAGCATGAGAAACTATGCACCAAGATATGAAGAACCAAGGTGACGTTGTATCGCATGCCTAGGATTGACACAACAAACAAAAAGGTTAGTCAAACATCCCAAAGTCACAGGGGCTTTGGTTGGACCTGATGTTGGGATAACCACAAACACAAAGGATTCCCTAACATAACACAAGACCATGGGGATCTTGGTGGGTACTACACGGGACAACCAAGAAGACAAAAGCAGACAAAAAGATCAAGACACACCCCTATGTTGACCAGTCAAAGCACACCATGATATGATGGATCATGGTGACCCTGACAAGGTAGGATAGGAAGTTTAAATGATAAAAAAAATATCAAAAGCATCAAAAGATCAAAATCAAATTTTAGACATCCTTTGCCACAAGATCAAAAGGGTGGATGGGATTGATGTAGTCTATTAGGAAGGATGCATCCTATTGAGACCAAAGATGGAGACTAAACTAAGTGATCGACATGACGCGGGATATCTAAAATGCATTGAACCTTCGAATGTTGATGATTTTTGTTTGTAAGCACCATCTAGATAGGGATGTACCTGATAACATGAAGAGACAAGAAGACACAAGATGACAAAACGACAAGACAAACACACCCTAAAGACCTAGGGTCTCAGGGGTTGATCAAAGATTAGCCTTGCCTACGTGAAAGCGTAGAGTCCTCGTAGTTCGACAAAAGACCATGGATAAAATCGGAAAGAGGACAATGGAGACCATGATGGAGGACAAAGATGGATGGACAAATTCCCAAGGGCGTGGATCAAATTATTGCCCTTGCCTACGTGAAAGTGCAAGGGTAATGTAGTTCGACACAAGGTCAAAGACAGACAATGAACAAGGTATTATGAGATGATGATGATAAATAGATACAATGATGGCATCAATATGATGACACAAGATTGACCTTGTGGATAAGATGTGGATTATGTGAAGCTCGGGGATGGGATAGTTATCCAAATCATGAAGAGATGAATTGGGGATGAATTGGGATGATGCTATGGTGGATAGATGAGTGATGAAGAGTGATAGAAGATTAGAATGATGTGATAAATAGATAGGGGTGATGATAGTGGGATGAATTGCATTGGATTGTGTGGAGGTAGCCTATAGCCAGATACCAATGGCAAGGGATTATGAGATGGAAGGAAAAAATAGAGGTAAATGGATAAAGTGATAAAGATGGGGGATAGAAAGATGCTAGAATGGATGGATAGAGGGATAAGGATTTGGATATATGGAATGGATTACCGGATCGATAAATGGATGGAGAGATAAGGATGAAAATATGGAAGAGGACTAGTGGATGGGTGGATAGGAAAATAAGGATTTGGAAGATGGAAGGGATTACTGAGATGGATGGATGGATGATTTTTCCAAGGACTATATCACAAAGAAGGAGATACCCCACTCTAGATATGTCATGTGTGACGAGGAAAGAGGGATGGCAGATAATAGGATGGTGGACAATAGAAGATAGATAGATGTGGATAGGATGCATGGATAAGGAAATTGGATGGAGAGGATAAGGGATATAATGGCGTATGGATGAGGGGAATGTATGCCAAGAGGTGTCCAAAGAATGTATTTATATGTAACCTTGTCTTTATCAAGATCACAAGGAAGATGGAGTGACTAGATACAAATGGGATATGATGGATAGGATGTAGAAAATATGGTGGATGTAGGAGATGGAGGAAGGGGATACATAGACGGAAGTTGCCCCCAATTGTGGAAGTAAATTGAATGGAGGATTTACACATGATGCCTATTTTCCAGGTTTTCATCATGGTACTTATCCAAGGCACTTTTTTTCCAAGTTTTCACCATTGGACGAATTATTTCTCTTTACTATTTTTTGGATTTTTCACCTTTTTGACTTTTTCTGATTTTTTGGACTTTTTGGACAGAAATGCGGATGGCGATGGATAAGGATAGGGATGTGGATATGTGGATTTAGAAGATATTTTATAAGGATATGGATGGACTCAAGCATCAATTTCCATACAAGGTAATAATAGCCCATGTTTGAAGCGACTATTCGGATGTTGGTACAACCTTATTAGAATGGATTAAAGGGATTTGATGGGGGAGATATGGCCGGGGATAGTGGATGGGATGTTGGAAAGTATATGTATGGAATTATGGAGTGGATGTGTGATGGGGAAATGTGTTTAGGACCAACATTGGCACATGTGGTGGTGGATGTGAAAGGATAGGAGAATGAATGGATGGAGAGTGTGGGGATAATGGAGGAGTTGGGATAGTGAATTTTGGGACATAGGGACCCAAAATAGATTTAGAAGATGGAGGATGTGAATGATTTCTAGTTGGATTAGCAACTTTGGATGTCATTATGGATTTTGTATTTGTAGGTATTGCATCTTTTTTCTTTGGGATCCACATGGTTTTGATTTTTTCTTTGGTGGGCCTTGGTGGCCTATAGGATTGATTTGGCTTTTGGATTTATTTGATTTTTCTTTTGTTCAACATGTATTTTTAAGGGGACATGAGGAGATTTTGATTCATGTGGATGTTTGGATTTATGCATTTTTACTTTGGCATCCAAAGTGTTTTTAGTAGCAATGGGACAAGTATGAGGCGATGGACGATGTGGAGGAGACATAAATGGAGTGAAAGAGGTAGGATTTTGATGATGATTTGTGGGTGGAGGATTTGAGATAGCATGCATGGAGGGGTGCCTTTTTTGATCCTGATTAGGAGTTATGAATTTAGGATTTTTATGAGGTGTGTTAGGGATAGGTGATGGGTGGATGAAAGGATAAATAGGATGAGATGGAGGAGGTGATGTTGGGATATAAGGGCCCAAAATGGACTTTTTATATGGAGGACGTATTATGGTGGATGGAGAGGAATAAAGACCCAAAATAAATGTAGTAGAGGGAGGATGAGCAATGATGGATGAAGGGATATAAGGGCCCAAAATGGATTTAGAAGATGGAGGAAGATGGACGATTGTTTTGAGGTAACATGATGGAGGAGGGGGTATGGCGACGAATGATTTGGTGGAGCGATGAGAAGTGCCTCTTATTCTTTTGGAAGAGGATTGTTGAGGATGTATGGAGGTTGTACCAACATTTTTGGATCGTGAGCCTTGAGAGATATATCCAAGACCACCTATACACGGGTGTTCTTTGACCTCGATGGGCTCTAAAATACCTTGCTCATGAAGGCCTAAACCTTTTCCTTGATAGTTCATGATCTTGAGCATGCAATCTATGGTAGGATGCTTATTCGTTTGCAAGCATGATGTGAATCCATTAGCAGGTGGAGAAACGGTGGTGCATATGCTTTTTTTTTCTTCTGCAATAAAACCACCATGGAGGAGTGTAATGTTACCAAGGTGATATAACAGTGGTCTTGGTATGGTAGAGCTAGGCGGTGATGAAGGATCTTGCAATGGAGATGGTGGGATGACATCATCCTAATTAGGAGAAATAAGTAATAAGGGATCAGGAGAGGCATTAGGTGGTATGATAGGATCTGGTTTCGTGGTAGTAGGTGATATGGGATCATGAGATGGAGTGATTGGATCTTGAGTGCAAAGGGGATCATGGGATGGAGCAGATGAGCTAGTGTGATCTTGAGATGGAGTAGATAGGATGGTCAGATTAGCATTCAATGGAGGAGAAGGATCATGAGCTAGAATGGATGGGAGACTGATCTTGGGATGGAGTAGGTAGGTTGGCAGGATCTTGATTTGGAGGAGGGGATATGTTGGTATGCTTTGGATCAAGCTCTTGGCATGACTCGTCTTGTATGGGAGGCATGATGGAGGAGTGTTGGGAGGACTCCTCAAGTGGGAGAGATGGAAGGATGGAGGATTCATGAGGTTCATGGGAATGGATTTCGATGATACTAGGAGTGGGAGGTGGGGATTGGATTTTGGTGTCTCCAATGGATTGGGTAGATCTAGGAGTAGAGGATGGCGACTCAATGGATTTGTTGGGTTTGATGATTTCAACAGTTTGTATGGTGTTAGGAGCAGTAATAGAGGTGAGGGGTGTGGGATGGAGAAGGGCCTTATCACTAGTGACCATACATGATAGAGTGGGAAGGCATGGTTCCACAACATCAAGATGTGGATTTGGGGATGTCTCTTTTGTCATGAGTCCTTGGACGGCATTTGGAAGGAGATCTTTGGGCATTGTAGGTTTAGGTGGGGTGATGGGAATGGATGGAGGACTAGCATTAGGGATTGGTGGATTAGAATTAGACGAGTGGATGGAATTGGATGCAGGACTAGGAGTAGGTGAAGGATTAAGCTTGGTGGGTGGATCAAGATTAGATGGAGGATTGAGGTAGGGTGAATTGGCAAGAGGATTAAATTATAATGGAATGGAGGGGGAGTGATACAAGAGGACATGGATGCTAGATTAGGTTGGGAAGATTGGGATGGTGGATTATAGTAGGAATATTGGAATGGTGGATTAAAATAGGAGGGTGTGGAGGTTGAATTAGGATGGGAAGATTGAGATGATGGATTAGGATAAGAGTACGTGGGTGGTGGATTTGTGTAGGAGGATGTGGATGTTGGATTAGGATGGGAAGATGTGGATGTGGGATTATGGTAGAGATATTGTGATGGTTGATGATGATAAGGATAGGAGTATGGGGATGGTGGATTAATATAAGAGGATGTGGATGTTGGATAGGAGAGAGACGTAGCGGGAGGACATGATGAATATGTGGATGGTGAGGATATTGGATATCCCTTGTCAAGGGTAGCATAAGGATTGTTATTAGATGTGGATGAAGGCATGGGGGGATAGCTCGTAGGAATGGATGGATTTTGGGAGGCAGTCGAAAGAAGCTTGCTAGCAATGACAACATCAAGGGGATCTATATTATACTCATCTTGATCAACAAGACTTTCGTTATCGTCATCAACATAGTTGGGATTCCCGTTGACTACTAGTTTTTGTTGCACTTGATGAGCCAAGTTTTTGGCACATTTAGATCATACTTTTACAAACACTTTTTTGCTTTTTATTATGCTAAAACAAACATTTAGTGTTGATTATGGGACAAGACATGAACTTTTTATGCCTAATATAATAAGTATATTATGCTAAATCTTTCCATAATTATTACTTTGAAATGTTTTATTAGTTTGATTATTTCCTTATGACCTTGTGTGATGACAAACCCTTCCTACAGCCTCTACTGCTGAACTTCCTGCAGCCATGTCTGAAATAATGTTTGCCTTAGTTTAATGCTTAATGAATGTATAAATGAAGTGATGAATTGTCTTAAAGGTTGAACGTGTTGAGCTAACTTTCTGCCTCAGGAATAGTTGGCAAGATATTTTGCAGGTACCACGATTGGAGGAAGGAATTCAATTCCCACTTGAAGGATAGAAGACCAAATCAAAGAAGACTGGTTCAACAGCAAAAGAATAGGGAGGCAGCTCAACTCATCTGCCATGCAAGGGGAGTGTTTCATAAATCTAGCTCAAGTGTCTTGATGGTGCATAAATCTAGGATAATGGTACTTTAAGACTGATGAATTGATTTGACTTAGTTTTTTCATTTCCATCCACCTCTTTACTAAGTTAGTTAAATGTAATAAAGACTTCTTATTTTATAAGGGAAGGTTAGTTAGTAGTTGGATTCAGTTTCAATAAATAGCCCATTCTCCTTCAGAGAATGGGCTGGAAGATTGTTGTAATACATTTTCAGTTTTCAAAAATACAGTCAAGAGATTGTGTGTTATGTACTTGTCTACCTTGAATCAATAAAGTTTATGAAGTTTTTTGCCTAATCTGTTGTCTACTTTTGGCATTACCTAAGGGGGGGCACTTAGGGAACTGTCCATACTTTCATTCTGCAAGTTAGAGTAGCTACACTTCCTTTTCATAGAGGTTAATGTGATTGTTCTTGCAGCTGACAGAAACACAGAGTTGTCAACTGTTCCTGCAGCCACTAGATGCAGCATAGTTTTATCTTTCAGATTTCATTTCCAAGCAAGTTATCTAGTAAAGTTTCCAGTAATTCAAATTCCAGTATAAAGCATCTTAGGAAATTATGCATGTCTGGGAAAGGTGATTAGTGCATATATTGTGCTAACCCATTTCAATTTTACATCCCTGGGTTGATGATTAAATGAGGTTCTTTAGCAGGTTATGACTGTTGGTTGTGATGTTCAAATCCCTGAGTAGAGGAATTCATGTTCCTAGTTATTAAGCTGATTAAAGAACACTACATTTTTGGCGCCGTTGCCGGGGATGGTGTCAAACTAAGGACCTATTATAGGCATGCTAGTAGAGAGTTAAATTTCATTCTAAGTATTTAGTTTAGAATTCTACATTCTAGCATTTTCATAGTTAGTTCACTTTTTGTTGTATGCATAGAAGAAGAGACCAATTTGGAAGATTCCTTCCTGGAAGAATAGATATTCAAGAGATTGAACCAGACCTTTTCCAAGAAGACCCATATCTGGATGTTGGCCAAGATTTAGTTACCTCATCTTCTTCCTCAGAGCTAAGCTTTAACCTGTTTGAAGAGCTAGATGACCTTAACCCACTTGTTCAGCATCTGAATAATCTACAAACTTCTAACCACCAGGACCCATCAAATAATCTACTTGCCCTTGTCATTTATCAACCAGGAGCTAATCTAGGGGCACCACTAAGAATGGCAACTCCTACTTTTCCATTTCCAATTCCTGACCTGCATGACAATAATAACCTCAAAAACATACCTGCCTCATTAATTTCAAAGTTCTATGGACTTATTACTGAGGACCCTCATACCTTCTTGTTTGAATTTGACATCCTTTGCAGAAGCTATGACTATACAACCTCAACACACAAGCTGAAGTTGTTTCCCTCCACTCTAAAAGATTCAGCCTTGAGGTGGTTCATGGGATTGGGAAGCAATGTAGCTACCACTTGGGATGTAATGAAGGTTTTTTTTTGAAATATAAAGAATATTGTAGGGGAAATGATATGAGAGGAGATGACATCTTCAAAATTTCACAAAAGGAGGATGAAACCTTAGAGGATTATGTATCAAAGTTTTTGTTTAGTGTGCAGAAGAATACTCAACATGAGCTGAATGAGGAATCTCAAAAACTTCTCTTCCTAAGAGGAGTTAATGATACTTGCATGGAGGCACTAGACCTCATGGAAGGAGGTGATGTCACCCAAAGTGATTGGGATGATATCTAGAAAATCTGTCTCAATTACTCCATAGCAGTTGTAAAGAAGGGAAGCGGGTTTAGGCCCTTTGCTATAAAAGGAAGTGGCTCTGGTGTATCTAAGGGGGAGATTACTAATCTCTTGTCCGACTTCAAGCAGGGATATCATCAATGATGTAGCTACTCAACTAGACACTATGCAAGCTAGAAGGAAGAAAGAGGAGGTTGAGGCAATGCTAGCTGAATATTTCCCTCACTGCAGACAAAGAAAGAAGGATTGTAGATGCAAAACAGTGGCCAATTTGGAGGTGCAGCATCTTCCTACTGAGTTCAAAACCATTGAAGGAGAGGAAGAAGTGTTCTTTGTTGCTCAGCACAGGCCATGGGCCCCAAGACAAGGTATGCCTTAGGACCCTTTGCAAAATGTTGGTTCATATAATAGTCAATGGCAGAACTAGTACCCTCCAAACTATGGGCCATACTCCCAACCTCAGTGGAATAATCTTTGGCCAAATGCTCAGTGAAACCATTGGAAATCCCCACAAGGGAATTGGCAGTCACCATAGCAAAATCAGTGGCAGCCTCCACAATGGAATTGGTAGCAGTCTAACCAATGGAGGGGAGGCTAGCAATGGTCAAATCCACCCACTGGTTTCCTGCAGCAACCCCAGCAATAATCAATTATGCCACCTCCTGTAGCTAGTCAAATCCAGAATCCAAAGCCAACCCAACTGCCTGTTCAAGCAGCACCCAATCCAAATAACCAATAGCAGCAGCAACAAGTCTATTTTACTGACCCTAATCATCAGCCTGCCTATGCTCTCAACCTGAATAATATCAACTTATGTTCAGGAACTATGTTGCCCACACCATCTCCTCCCATAATCTTAGAATTGTCATCTGAGGAGATTGAGCAAGAAGAAGATACCAATGACCTAGTCCAACCCAATGAGCCAATTCAGACTCCATCGTTACCTAAGGTATCCAATAAATTGTCACCTCCTTTCCCATAAAGATTGGAAGTGATAATGTGAAATAACAAGAAGAGCCTACCTTTGACATCCTTGATCAACTAAAGCATATATGTGTGAAAATTCCCTTGTTCCAAGAAATCAAAGAAGTACCTATCTATAACAAAGCTATCAAGGAGGCATGTTTGAAGAAACCGGGGAGGAAAAAGAAAGACCCTCAAACTATACATGTCTTAGGTCAACTCTCTGACTTAATGCTAGGGAAACTTACCATCCCAAAATATTTAGACCTAGGCAGCCCTGTTGTGGAGATCAATATTAATGGGGTGTAAATTAAGAATGCTTTAGTAGATCTCGGTGCAACCATCAATGTCATGAACAAGGACCTTGTGGTAAAACTTAGTATTTCAGACCTAAGGGCTACACCTACAATACTGTAGCTCACTGATAGATCAACTGTTAAACTTGATGGGGTAGTAGAAGACCTGGTAGTCACCTTGGATTCCTAGGAGTATCCTGCTGACTTTATGGTTTTGTCTCCAAAAGCATCATTAGGGGAATACCCTGTTATACTAGGAAGACCTTGGTTGGGCACTAATGATTCTTACATTGGTTATAGGTCAGGTAATATGACAATATCTGATGTGTATAACACAAAGAAGCTTAACATTTGGAAGAAGAGGAGGGAGTGAACTCTGTGGCCAACCTAATGATGATTACTAAAGAGCCTTTCATTGCACAATAAGAAGAGGAAGATATATTGTCCAATATCCTATTGAATAAATATGGTACCGAACACCCTCATTGTGAAAAAAATCCATGCTCCTTGCAGAACATTCTTCCTCCACCTACATCAGCTCATTATCCTGTAGCAACTGACTGCTTGCACACCTTATTGCCCCATGAGGTAGAAATGCCTTTCCTATCTGAAGTGTCTATGGTTGAATTAACCTCACAGGTGGAGGTAGCTGCAAGACAAACATTGAATATCAATAATAACCTTACTAGTGAGCAACAAAAATCTATTGTCAAAATGCTTACTAGTCATAAGTCAGCTTTTGCTTGGCAATATGGCGATATGAAGGGCTTAGACCCAAAGCTATGTACACATCGCATATTCATTAACAGTGAGTTCAGACCTGTCAAGCAGCCTCAAAGAAGAATCAACCCAGCCTTGAGAGAAATTATCAAAGAAGAGTTGCAGAAAATGCTAACAGCTGGCTTTATCTACCCAATCTCGGATAGTCAGTGGGTCTCCCCACTGGTTATTGTTCCTAAGAAAGGAGGAAAATGGAGAGTATGTATAGATTATAGAAATCTCAACTTGGCAACAAAGACAGATTACTTTCCTCTTCCCTTCATTGATCAAGTTCTAGATAATTTATCCGGGAAAAAGTATTTCTCATTCCTAGATGGCTTCAGTGGATACAATCAAATCAAGATTGCTCTAGAAGACCAGGAAAAGACCACTTTTATATGCCCTTGGGGAATTTTTTCCTATTCATTTTTGCCTTTTGGTCTCTGCAATGCACCTGCAACTTTTCAGAGAGCAGTAATAAGTATTTTCTCAGACATCTCATATGACTGCATGGAGATATACATGGATGAATTTACTATTTATGGTGCAACATTTGAGGAAGCTCAAGCCAAACTGAAAAAGGTACTACAGAGGTGTGAAGATCATAACCTGTCACTAAATAGTCAAAAGTGTTTCATGATGATGCAAGAAGGAATAGTGTTTGGTCACTATATTTTTGCTGCAGGAATATAGGTTGATCCTTCTAAGATTGAAGTAATCTCTAATCTACCCTTTCCTACCAAGCAAAAGGAACTAATAATTTTTCTAGGACATTTTGGATATTATAGAAGATTCATCAAAGACTTCAGCCAAACAGTAGGCCCTCTATACAGTTTGCTGAAGAAAGATGCATATTTTGCCTGGACAGAGGAATGTGAAAAAGCATTCCTTAATCTGAAAATTTCCCTTACACAAGCACCTATTTTGAAGGGACCTGATTGGTCGCTTCCATTCCATATTCATACTGATGCATCAGATTATTCCATTGGTGTTGTATTAGGACAAAAGGGTGGTTCAATTGAACATGCACTCTACTACATAAGCAAAAATCTACAGGGGTTGAACTAAACTACATTGTTACAGAGAAATAAATGTTGGAAATTATCTATGCCCTCAATAAATTTAGGCATTACATCATAGGTTATCATATATTTTTCCATACTGATCATGCAGTAATCAGGTATCTCATGAAAAAAAGCTCAATTATAGGGAGACTGGCAAGGTGGTTATTGCTAATGCAGGAATTTGATATTACAATTGTGGACAAGCGAGGTAAAGCCAATGTGGCTGCTGATTTCCTGTCTAGAATTCAAAGGCAAGATGATTCTACACTTATTGAGGATTCCTTCCCTGATGAACTTTTTTTTTCCATCAAATTTATTCACCCATGGTATGCAGATATAGCAAATTATCTGGCTGCAGGAAGAACTCCACCTCAATTCTCCCCTAAGGAAAAGAGATTATTGGTAGAGAAAAGTTTTAACTTTTCTTGGATTGTAGATTGCATGTTTTATACAAGGCCAGATCAGATTATGAGGAGATGTGTACGAGAGGAAGATACTCATGATATACTGCATGCAAGCCATGATGAACCGTGTGGTGGACATTTTGTTGCAAAAAGGACAGCAATGAAAATCTTAAATATTGGCTACTATTGGCCAACTATGCATAAAGATGCAGCCAAATACACCAGAAGATGTGACAGATGCCAAAGGATGGGAAGACCAACTAGATCAACTGAGATGCCTCTATTTCCACAAGTTATTGTTACACCCTTTGACAAATGGGGACTGGATTTTGTAGGACCAATTGATTCGCCTTCAAATGGTAAGTCCTACATCCTTTTATGCACAGATTATGTGAGAAAATGGGTAGAAGCTAAGCCTATGAAGCATGCTAGGGATAATAAAGTAGCATAATTACTCTATGAGGAAATATTCACCAGGTTTGGTGTCCCTAGGGAAATAGTGACAGATCAAGGAGCACAGTTTACCTCTACACTTATAACAACCTTAGTAAATGAATACAACATAAGGCACGGGAAATCAACTCCTTATCATCCACAGGCTAATGGCCAGGTAGAGATCACAAATAGGAACATAGAGGCAATTTTGACTAAAACTATCGAATTGCATAGAAAAGACTGGACTGCAAGGTTACCAGAAGCTATATGGGCCTACCGAACTACATGGAAGACTGCTATAGAATATACACCTTTTGAAATGGTGTATGGTAAAACAGCTGTGATGCCAATAGAGTTTGAACATAAGACTCTCAGAATAGCATTGGAGATAAACATGGACATAACAACTGCACAAAAGGAAAGAGTCATGCAGCTCAATGCCTTGGATGAGCTCCGAAAGAATGCCCTGTAACACACTGAGATAATATAAAACTAGCGAATAAGGTGGCATGATAAGTACATCAAGGAGAAGAAATTCAAAGCAAGAGATTGGGCTCTGCTTTATGACTCATGGTATAAGGATAGTCAAGGCAAACTGCAAACTAGATGGTTGGGTCCATATGAGATAGAAGAAGTATTCACAAATGGTGTTGTACAATTGAGGACCATTGATGAGGTCCGATTCAAGCTATTAGTCAATGGGCATCGCCTAAAGCTCTACTATAAACCCATTGACAGGGAAGAATTTTTAAGCCAGTTTAAATTAGTGCAGGAGGCCATTGATCTTGCAGCCAAAAGAATTGAGTCTCGACGCAATTCCCTGGGCCATGCATAAAAGTACATGCAACTATCATAATAAAGGAGTCATCCACCGGATCCCCATTCCATTCAATCACTTCATCCGCAATCCGTACACTCACACTCTTACTGCCATATCATCCACCTGTCATTCTCCATATCATCCACGTTTCTCTATATCACATATTGCAATGAAGAGGGAGGTCACATCAGGTAATTACGGTGATTCTATCCAGGTGAGCTCCACTTCACTTTAAGATTGCTTAAGTTGCTTTATTTATTACATTTAATTTAGTATTAATTAGCACAAACAAATTTTCTATATGGTTGCCATTTCCTTCTGCTTCTCCGCATGATTGAGCACGTTTCTCTATGTCATAACTATCAGCCACGTCATTATTGCCGCCGCCACAAGCTTTTTCACGTCCATTGTCACGAACCCCAAATATTTGAAATCTACAATTCATGATCAAACAATATTTAATTCTTGCAATAATAAACCTAAATGTATTCCGTTTATCCATGAATACTTTCTCCTTCAATAAGATTGCATGTTCGACTTTCTTTTCCTATTTTTCTGCAACTTTTGAAGAGTGGTTCAAAAGTTTCAGTTGAGGGGAGAGGCAGAGTGCTCTAGAATTGGGTTGCAGGAAGTTCATTAGTTGGGTTACTGGAAGTTCAGTTTGGAAAAGCCAGGTGAGCATTTCTTAAAGCATTAAATTACATAGAACTAAGGAGATGGGAGGTCAGACGATTTGGCACGATCCTACAGACCATAACATCCTATTGCAGTATGTGCTACATGTGCCGCCATTCAGGCAATATGGGTGGCTCAATTACTTCCTGAAGCTCAGAGATTTTGATGTAGACATTGCAGAGGAGTTCACAAGGACATTTCAAGAAGGGGAAGCAAAATTTAGAGGTATAGCGGTGAATGCATCAATTGACAAAATTGTAGAGATAACGGGATTACCTCAAGTCGGTGAGCCATTTCCTAGAGGAAGGGATGCAAGAAGCGCCAGGGCAGAGTTTACTCGGTCGAATGACCCTCCTCTACGGGTAGATAAGCAAGGTGTACAAAGGATGATTCTGTCATAGGACTGGGTGTCATGGGCGAGATATATAATCAAATACATAACCTATGAAGGTAGGTTTTCAGTCCTGCATTCTCATCACTTCAAACTTTTTGTCTCATTTATGCCATGGATTGTTGATGAATATTCCCGACTTCCTTTACAATTTGCTATCCAATAGTGCTACTAAATTTAAAAAGGGTAGGGTTAACTCTGTATCTCACCATTGTCTTATTAAATTACTTGTTGAAAAATCTGTTCAAGATGCATCAGGGATGACCTGGGAGGAATTCATTGTCAATTTCAACCCTAAAATTCAAAATTTTGGACCTAGAGGGGAACCTCTTACCTTCAAGCAACGAACCTCCCAGTCCATAGGCTAGACCTCTGCTGCTATGTCCCCTACTCATGAATCATCCAATTCACAGGATGACATTCCTCTTTCTAAAAAAACTTTCAAGCAACCGGCACAAACCCCTATCAAAAATCCTGAGCCTTCTTCCAAATATAAGAAAGGGAAGTCACCCATTGTGGCAACCCCTAAACCTGTAAAAGAAAAGCAAAAGGAAAACTTCTATGTTCCTGTAGTAAAACCCTCCAAAAAGCATAAGACAATTCCTACTACCATAAAGAGGAGCTCTAGACTCTAGAACCAGGCAGCCCGCCAATCACTTGATGCTACTCCAGCCGCACCACCAACTTCAGACCCTTCCAGTCTTGTACTAGGATAAGAAGAACCTTTTGTTGAGAAGGATGTGAGTACACCTGAAGGAACCGGCCTGGATGAATTGGCTGCCATTGCGGAGCAACTACAGGAAGGAGTGGGATGTGTTGAAAAGGAGGAGGTAACAGTTGTGTTTCCGTCAGAAAAAGAGGGTGAAAGCATTGGCATGATTGATGAGATTCCTGCTGCTCAGGAAGAACATGAAGGTTGGCAACAAGATGGTAATTCAGGACAGGAAAACTCTGAACAATCAAATAATACAGAGATAATTGGAGAAGAAGAACAAGAAAAAGTGGATGTAACTGAAGAAATAGAGGGGTTACCTATAGTAAATTATAAGCATAGGCCTCTGCTCCATGTCACGAACTTTGTTGCAGGAATGTCATGTTTTGAAGAACTTCAGCATCAATAGACTACTTATGCACTTGAAATTGAGAGATTACAAAGGATAATCCAGAACAAGAATCTAGAAATTTCTAACTTAAATGACACTCTCAACCAGGTGGTAGAGCTTATTCCACAACTGATGCAATGTCGAGCACCTTCACCTATCTATGCAATGTACCTCAAGGAGCTATATTTGAAATTCCAACTAATTAAAGTCTAGAAAGGTAAAAACCCTTCTCTAAATACCATGGAAGAATTTTGTGAAGTATACAGAGATTCACCTCTGCACATTAGGAACCTCCTGTGTGAATTTTATCTACACAACTTGGTTGTACCCCAGGATAAGGAATGGAACCCCTTATGTTATGTTGGTGATATTCACATCAACGCTCTGATCTCCTAGATCACCAATGAGATAAGCAGGGAGGGAACAATTTCATAGTCATAAGCATGATGAAATCAATATGCCATTATCTGTGAGGAATGAATCTAGAAATGGAATGGGTATTTACTTTGATTGGAAGAAGTTGTGGAGAGATGAAAGAGCCAGGCCACTGATTGAGCCTTTGAGACAAGAGGTATTTTCTCAGTATTCCCAAATTATAAACAATGATCTTAATACTGTAACCCTGCACATTCAAACCAAATGGGAACAACTTCCATTTCAATTAAAAAGAACAAAACCACACACTCTCAATACCTTGTATGCAGCAACCAGAAGGGCAGAAAGATACATGAGGAATGCCAGGACAAAAAGGGAGAATTGGTTGCCCTTGGTTATGCAACCACCTATTCTCCTATGGCCATTACTGGCTATATAGGGGGACAACAACATATATAATAGGAGTTTCGAGGATAATAGATGGAAAAGGCTGGAGGCAATGCGAACTCACTTCTGGAGTTTCCAGCATGGAGAGTGTGGACAACAGCAGAATGCTGATTTGAGAGAATTTGCCAGAAGAAGAAATGCTAGACTTGTTGAAGGGTCCAGCAAGTAGATGGTTGAGGGGAATGATGATCCAATTTTTTGGCACATTTAGATCATACTTTTACAAACACTTTTATGCTTTTTATTATGCTAAAACAAACATTTAGTGTTGATTATGGGACAAGACATGAACTTTTTATGCTTAATATAATAAGTATATTATGCTAAATTTTTCCATAATTATTACTTTGAAATGTTTTATTAGTTTTAGGAATGCCTTATGACCTTGTGTGATGACAAACCCTTCCTGCAGCCTCTACTATTGAACTTCCTGCAGCCATGTCTGAAATAATGTTTGCCTTATTTTAATGCTTAATGAATGTATAAATGAAGTGATGGATTGTCTTAAAGGTTGAACGTGTTGAGCTAACTTTCTGCCTCAGGAATAGCTAGCAAGATATTTTGCAAGTACCACGATTGGAGGAAGGAATTCAATTCCCACTTGAAGGATAGAAGACCAAATCAAAGAAGACTGGTTCAGCAGCAAAAGAATAGGGGGGCAGTTCAACTCATCTACCATGCAAGGGGAGTGTTTCAAAAATCTAGCTCAGGCATCTGGATGGCGCATAAATCTAGGATAATGGCACTTTAAGACTGATGAACTAATTTGACTTAGTTCTTTCATTTCCATCCACCTCTTTACTAAGTTAGTTAAATGTAATAAAGACTTCTTGTTTTATAAGGGAAAGTTAGTTAGTAGTTGGATTCAGTTTCAATAAATAGCCCATTCTCCTTCAAAGAATGGGCTGGAAGATTGTTGTTGTAATACATTTTCAGTTTTCAGAAATACAGTCAAGAGATTGTGTGCTATGTACTTGTCTACCTTGAATCAATAAAGTTTATGAAGTTTTCCACCTAATCTATTTTCTACTTTTGGCATTATCTAAGGGGGCCCACTTAGGGAACTGTCCATACTTTCATTCTACAAGTTAGAATAGCTTCACTTCCTTTTCATAGAGGTTAATGTGACTGTTCCTGCAACTGACAAAAACACAGAGTTGTCAATTGTTCCTGCAGCCACTAGATGCAGAATAGTTTTATCTTTCAGTTTTCATTTCCAAGCAAGTTATCCAGTAAAGTTGTTTCCAGTAATTCAAATTCTAGTATAAAGAATCTTAGGAAACCATGCATTTATGGGAAAGGTGATCAGTGCATATATTGTTCTAACCCATTTCAATTTTTCGTCCCTGGGTTGATGATTAAATGAGGTTCTTTAGCAGGTTATGACTGCTAGTTGTGATGTTCAAATCTCTGAGTAGAGGAATTCATGTTCCTAGTTATTAAGTTGGTTAAAGAACACTAGAGCACTGATGAAGGATAAGGATTCATGATATTTGATTGAATGGATATGGATTGAAAAGATGGGGTAGATGATTAGGAGGACAAAATAGATGATGAAAAGATAAATAGGATGGATTGGAAGAAGATGGAAGAAGAGATCTTAAGATTTGTTTTGATATTAGAAGATCTCGGATGTAGATGGATCAAAAGCTCAAATTTGGATTTAGGTTAAGCTCATATTCGGATTGGATTAAAGCTCAGATTCGGATTGGATTAAAGCTCAATATTAGATTAGATAAAAGCTCATATTAGGATGAATGGATGATGTGATGGGATGAGATAGGATTGGATGATTGATCAGATAGGAAGATGAAACAGATTCTAAACCTAGTTCAAAGATTTGACTTAGATGACGTAAGGTGTTGACGATTGGATTGCGAATGGGATCATTATAACACTAAATCTACCTCAAGATGGAAGTAGATTGATTGGGTCGTAATGGTGATCAACCGACTCAGGATGGATGACAACCCTGAGTAGGTGCAAACAATGACAATCGGGATAAAACACCTAAGCCAACTTAGATAAAAACCTCAGAAACGAAGTCTAGGGAATTGAGATCAATGAACCCATGATGGATATGTGATTGAAGGATACCCTAAGACACTCCTAGATGATTTGATTGATGAAATCATGAGCTTTAGAAAATGTAGATGAACGAAAATGATGATTACTAGAAGACGGATGATGATAAAAAAAAATTGATTACGACAAACGACTTGGGGAACAATAGGCTTTCAGTGGCCAAAAGGATTCACGTTCTAGAATTTGTATGGAAAGCAAGGTCACCTTTGTAGGTTGCAAGGTCTCCTATGAAGGTTGAAAATTTCCCCTGTATGTGGAAAACTCACCTATCCAAATTGAGCAAATTCACCTGTGTAAGTTGCAAATTCGCCTATGTAAGTCGAAAATTTGCCTATGTAAGTGAAAATTCGCCTATGTAAGTGGAAAATTCACCTATGTAAGTGAAAATTCGCCCAAACAGCTACAAATTCTCCCAAACAGTTAGTAGGTTAACCCAAACAACTAATATGCACTAAAGAATGGGTAGGTGTGACTGAAGAACGGACAAGGGTGATCTTGAGGATTGCCTAGCAAGATGAAAACTTTCCCTAAATGGACTCAAAAAGGAGCTTGGATGGAGAACGGGATGGAAAACGGCCAAACGAATACCAAAACGGATCCGAACGAGGTCCTAGATGAAGAGAAGACCTAAATGGAAGGAAAATTCACCCCTGTAACAAGCAAATTAGCCCAACAAGGTGGAAAAATAACCTATGACAAGGGGATGGGAGAATTTGATGAGCAGGATGAAGAATGGACGTTGAAACGGACTTGAACGAGAACTCAAATGGAGAACAGGATAGCAAGACGAATGAATGGATTCAAATAAATGAATCTGGATGGAGACTCGAATGGAGGATAAGACCACTAATAGACAAATGGATACTATGCCTAAAGGGATCCAAACAGGAACTTGGACAAAGAACAGGACAGAAAACGGCCAAACAGACACCAAAACAAACCCAAACGAGGTCTCGAATGGAGAACAAGAGGAAAATTCGCCCATATACTAAGCAATTTCACCCCTATACTAAGAAAAATTTCCCTTGTACTAAGAAAATTCATGAAAGTAGGTGGCAAACTCATCGAAACAGCAAGCAAACTCGCCCAAATAGCAAGCACACTCGCCCAAACAACTAAAGACACAAAAGAACAGGTAGATGAGACTGTGAGGATCACCTAATAGGATGAAAACCTCCCCTAAACGGGTTTGAATGGGGACTCAGATGAAGAACGGGACAAAAAATAACCAAACAAACCCGAACAGGGTCTCGAACGGAGAACAAGATAGCAAACGAAAAGAACGGATTCGCCTAAACGGATCTGAACGGAGACTCAAATGGAGGATAGGACCACCAAAAAAAAAAAAGATATTCCTAAAGGGATCCTAATGTGGACTAGGACAAAGAACGGGACAAAAAACGGCCAAACAAACACCAAAACGGACCCGAACAAGGTCCCGAATGGAGAACTAGAGGCAAATTCGCCTATATGCAGTGCAAATTCAACTCTGTAAGGGGAAAATTCACCTCTGAAGGTAGGAGGTTGAATGTGGAAAAGGACTGAAGACACAACAAATAGCAAACAAGAGGTCGGACTGACTCAACTAAAAGTAAAAGTATTGGTATTGAACACAAAGAAGACATGCCAGACAACACGATCCTAGAATTAGTGATAAGGGTCTCTATCTAGGCTAAACAAGAATATCTCATGAGTCCCCAATATACGCACGGTACGTGGGGCACAACTATGAACACCATCCCGTCACAAGCATGAGTCAAGAGCCCCAACAAGGTGCTGGAAACTCGGACCAACTCTTCATGTCTTATCTAGGTATCACCCTAGCTTCGAAGCTTTGCCAAACATGACACGATTGGATTGGGGTAAAACTTTCATTCTCCCCCCTTTATATACCCCACCGGTAACACGTGGTTGGGATTGTACCCTGGGTGATGAAATCCTAGGCAGGTCCCGCTAAGGGAAGAAGACACTAGACGTCTCGGCTAGTCCCCAGGCTCGCATGTACCGCAAGGGGAGAGCTTAGATGCACTAGTAGCTCCTAGGTGGACTCAACTAGACTAGAGTGAACTATTTTTTGTCACCCAGGATCACCAAGTGGCGCAAGGGGATTGGATACGTCAACAACTCACTCACAAGCATAGAAAACAAGTGTAAATTGACCCTTTAATTAAAGCTATGTGTGTCTAGCTAGTATGGAAAACAACAAACAAACTAACCAATTGTTCTTGGACCGATAGTTCTGTAGAAAATGCTTTAGTAGTTTCGAACCACCGATCTTGGACAAACAAGAGACAGCTCGGATCCACCTCTGTGTGAAGCAACTTCGCCCCTCCTGACGAGCAACTTCGCCCCTTCAGAAAGCAAATTCGCCCATTCAATAAGAAAATTTGCCCCTTCAATAAGAAAATTCACCCCTTCAATAAGAAAATTCACCCCCTCAGTAAGAAAATTTGCCCCTTCAGTAAGAAAAATTACCCAAACTTTAAGCAAATTCGCCCAAACTTTAAGCAAATTTGCCCAAACTTTAAGTAAATTCGCCCAGACTTTAAGAAAATTCGCCCAAACTTAAAGACAAAATCGCCCCTCAAGTCAAATTCGCCTGAACTTTCAATTTCGCCTATTTTCTCGGAAAAGGCGAATTTGCTTTATCTGAGCTGAGTGCAGGTTCGCTTTTGTAACTGACAAATTTGCCTATTTTGTCAAGTTCGCTCATTCTCTAATGCAAATTTTCCCCTATAGGCTGCAAATTCGCCCCTTCGGGATAGATTCGCCCCTGTGTGTGAACCTTGACCTGCAAAATTCAAACAACAACAAATGTAAAATGTTGGACCTATGATGTGGGTCCCACTAGGCATACTAGAAATGTGTGCAATGAAAATCCCCTAGCCTAAAGTGCAAAAAGAAAATGAAATACAAGACAAAGAAAACACAACACCTCAAGATTGGTCTAAGTTGAACTTGAACAAAATGAAATAGAAAAGCTTGATATTACCTTGTCCAAGTTGATTGGTCGATTGGCCTTTTGTTGATCGTTTGATTTGTGTGCTTTTAGATCGATTTCAGCAGCATAACGGCTTGTTGTGCTTGATCTGGATGCAAGATGGCTATGGTGATTGAAGGCTTGAGAGATTGAGATGATGAATGCTTGAGTGTGAATGTGAATAAGAATGAGAGTGCAAAATGGCTAAGTCTTAGTCATTTAGCAAGGGAGAGATGAATGAATGGCCAAGATTCATTCTTGGAAAAGACTCAATGGTTGAAATCAATAGTTGACCAAAGGAATTAAAAATTCCTTTTTAATGTGCATGGGGAAGATAAAAGGAATAAAATATTCCTTGGGAAACCTGGGGTGAATAAATAGAATTTAAAATTCCATTGGAAAGTACATGGGGACTATAAATGGAATTAAAAATTTCATTAAGGGTGTTGCAAGAATAAAATGGAGGATGTGGGAAGAGTTGACTAAAGGGGGGTTGATTAGACTAGTTGATGAAGGATTAGAAGAGGGTTAGGTGGTTAATTATGATTAGTAGCCAACTTGCAAAAGTTGGAGGATGTGACACATCCTAATCATGGATTAGGGATGTGCACATCCCTAATGATGTGGTTAGGAGATGAGTTAAGATCAAGAAAAAGTAATGGAGGATGTGACATTTGAGGGAGTAAATTAAATAAATAGTAATTATTTATTTAATTTATGGGATAGAAAGGACAGATGGTAAAGTATTTAATTAAATTAATTACCTTAGGGATTTAGAGGACTTTAAAGGTATTAATCAAATAATAGCAATATTATTTAATTAATGCAAATGAGAGGATATTTAGACGAAATGGGATAAATTTGACTAGACATAAGTGGTCAAATTTAGATGTCTACAGCTAACATAATAAAGCATTTTGAATAAACATTTATCCATATCTCATCAACCATTATTTTCATTTCATCTATCCACTTTTCTTGCATCCATCCCTTTATCATTCATCATTCATCATTTGAGATCTCACTCGTGTCACTTTTTACATGACTAGCCTCTTGAGAGGGCATCATCATCTCATCATTCAATATTTCATCATTTTGTTTACATGACTGGGGCATATCATCAATATCCTCTAATTCATTTCCTCTTTCATCATTTCTTGCACATGACTGGGGTATATTATCACTTTCTTCTTATTCATTTCTTATCCCATCATTTATTCCACATGACTGGGGCATATCATCACTTTCTTCATATCACATCCATCTCATCATAAATACCTTTTTCTTTTCTTTGAAACAATGTTACTTTGAAAATTGTCTCAAAGAGGGGTAAAATATAAACACCTTAATTATGCCACTTTTATTTACATCATTGATCTCACTTGATTGCCATATATTTCATTTGATTGTTACCTAATTCATCCAAACATCACCTAATTCATTTATTCATCTCCTAGTACACCTGATCATTTAGTGCATCACTTTATCATCGCTTAATAATAATTCTACCACATCATCTAATTTTTGTATCACTTAGGTCCTGATTTTATCATAATATAATTTATTCCTCCATCGCTTAGTATGCACATATTATCATCTTCACCTAAGACACTCACTACCACCTAAAACCTAATATTTAATTAAATAATTCCTAAGATATTTAATTAAATTTGGCTAGTATTATTCATCTATTTAATAAATTAATTATCCATCAATTATTATTTGTTAATCTATAATTATTCACTTATTTATCTATTTAATTAATAAATTATCCATACATTATCCATTAATAAATTAATTTAATATTAATTTCCACCTCATGTGCACAAATAATCCAATTAATTGCCTCCACCTCATCTAGTTGACTCCTTAGTCTAATGAGTTCACTCAGAGTCACTCTCAGTCCCTCTCAGATGTCAATCAAATCCACTTCACTCACCCATGCAATCAGTTAACTCACTCATGCAATAGTCAACTCCCCCTTATTCTCTCATGTACTCAATTAACTCCTCTATATAGGAAGTTGACTAATCAATCAGATCTATTAATTCCACAATCATATTGAGTTGAGAAATATTAATTATTTTAATTAAAAATTAGAATAATGTGTAACTCACCTATGCATGCCACATCTCCTAATTAGTCCCCCAAATCATGGATTAGATCTTAGGTCTTAGATTCAATCCTAGTTATTCATCAGATTCTCCTCCAAATCTATAAATCAAACTCATCTCACATTCATTATCAAGCATTCTTTTTGTATCCAAGTTATATCAGTCTCATACTTGAAGAATGCTAATGTTATGTTGAAAAATTGAGCACCCACATCACAAAAGAGCCCAACTTTACATACACTCAATCAGAAGCTTGCATGTAATTTTTTAGTATTGAATTATTTTGAATTTAATGTTATATTGTTTTTTATTTTGCATGCATATATTTATATTCAAATATTTTATTTGAACAATTTATAACAATTATATAACACAATTTTCATTATGTTTATAAACCAAAAATATTTTGAAGAAATAAAATTATGAGAAAATATTTGAATTGCCTATGTAGTGTTAAATCAATGGCAAAAATTACCTTTTAAAGCTATTTGGAAAGTTTTGAGCTTGTCTTTATTGTTAGAGAGAAAAGTATGTAGGACCATTAGATAAGTGTAATTTTGGTGCACGTTAAGAGGAGAGAAAAATAGGTTGGGCCAATAGATTTAGATGTCTACAGGTATTACCAACATTTGGAATATCCTTCTTCAAACAAGTAATCGTAAACAAGTTGTATAATCATGTTCCACATGAAATGCATAAAGCAATAAATTGTTACTCACTTTTTCTTAAATTTTAATTAAAAAGAAACAAACTAATAAAATACCTAAGCTCTTTTTGCTAACAATGTCTTGGGACATCATTAGGCTCCAACCTAGACATGAGATCATATTAAAGGGGAATTTAAGCATGTTAATTAAGCCAACAATTTTAACCATAGGTCAAGTCTAAGGGATTTGGGTAAGAAATTTTTAGATTTGGTTTCTTCTATTTTTCTATTTTATACCAATAGGAGGGCTCACCAAGGTTCAGGGTAGTTATTTGTTTTCCTTCATTGATTATAAGGTTTAATATTATGTTGGAGTAGTTTTAGTGGTTTGTTTTGTTTACTATTTTTATAATATGTACATGTATTTTGAATATATAGGTGAGAATTTCAATAGAGCCTTTATTTATCAGTAAAAAATAATTTTAGTCATATTATCGTAACACAACATTAATGGTGAGCCCAAGAAATGTATGGTCTACTTTATCACAACTGAGAATTGAATTTGGAACTTTACACATACAAACACACCTAAATGGAATTTAACATACAAACATTATGATTAGTGACATTGATGCATATCCACCTCTAATTTCAAGACTTTGTGTCATAGTTTAGTTTCGACCAATTTGCATATATGTGAAGTGTGGAAGCATATTGAAAGGCATGAAAACTATTATGGTTTCTAAGTGTTATTTTAGACATGGATGAAAAAAGGAACTATTTCACAATATAGCTCAAAGAGTTGTCCCATGGATGGTAATGATTATAGATTCTTATACAATAAATGGTGTTTTTGATGAGGCTTGTATAATTAATTATCTTTTTGAAACTAATAAGCATGTAAATCTTTATAAGATTGCATTGAGAGATCTGTATACACATTCTTGTTTTTATATCTATTGATAGTCGATCACTACCATTTAATTAATAAATGATCAATGGCAAAGATCTTATGTTGACAAAAAAAATCATGAGAAATTAAGCATAAGCTACATTTTTCTTGAGCATATTGAGTTAGATTGATGATTTTCATTTTACTAGATTTTCACATGGAAAATAAGTGGAGAAATATTTGAGGTATTAAACACTTGAGATATCTAAAGGAAAATCAACGTCATTTGATTAATTGATTATCATCAATGTAGCATTTATCATAACAATAAAATTTTAACAACCAAAAATTTACAAAATGAAGAATGGGTTACATTTTGGAAACCACCATATTAGGTTATATCAATTTATCTTATTTTAATGTGAAGTGAAATTATAGTGAACATATGATAATTTTTTCAAAAGTATAAGCAACATACCATTGGTTTTCCACTAGAGCCACTGTAAAGAAGTTTCCACAACAAGGTGAAGGTCTTCACACTATTTTGAGTGTATATCAATATTCCAGTTACTTGCAAGATTAATAGTTGTGTACATGTGTCGAGGATATCGTTTCTAGGTGTAAATAGTTTAATAGATATTTAAAGCTTATAGATGGATTTGCTTCAAACCTTCTAGTTATTGACCAAACACCTCAAAAAGATGTATTGTAGGTTAAATTCATTGGAGCATATGCAAAAAGAAGGCATTTTTATGAAGCTTTAAGGATTCCCAAATAAGTGTCTTGACAAAATGTGCCTCCATGGGATGTAACAATTGAAGGAAATGTGCAAAATGAGCCTGATGTAATGTTGTTGGTAACTTTTATGCAAGGAATAATATAGATTGTTGATCAATTTCTCATACATTCCTTAAAATAGTGGGCATGGAGATTTGGAATGAATAAACCATTAATCAACTAATAATTTGAGAGTTCTTAATTGTCGGACCTATTTTTTTCTTTGTGATATATTTGGAGGATTAATATGCCATGTTTATTATTCTTCAAATTGATGGTAGTTCATACCTAAATAGGGCCCTAAATTCAAGTTTCTATGAAGTTGGTGAAACTAAACATGGCATTGATTAACAATCTAGTATCAATGGAAATCTTGATTCCCCGAAATATTTCTTATAGCAAGAATGAGTTTCCTTTACAAATTTATCAAGGAGTTACAAAATGAAATTACTTATTTTCAAGGTTCCTCATTAGATTTTATGTGTAGGTTTCACATGGCATGCTAGTTATTTGGCATTTTAGGGAACTACCACTAAAAGGGCATGTATAGTCCCATTATATGAAATGTGTCGAACAAGTTAAGTTGTAATTCCTTCCAATTAAATATCTACTATTACATGTATAATTCACAATTAAAATAAATGCAAGAATGAAGTCATTTATGTCATATCAAGTACTCTTCATAAATAATGTGTCATTGTTCTTTAGTTGTTGGGCACCTCTACCACTCATCATAAATAAAATTAATAATGTCATTTTTTCCTTTATTTGGAATACTTCTAAGATATATAGAAGTAAGAACTAAATTATCTCCACCAATCATTGCATAGAAATAAATTCAATTTAATTGTTATGTTATTTTCTCCAAAACTAGACAATATGTTAAAAAATAGCATAAACATTAATAAATCCACCTCTCTAATTTTTTGTTGAGTTTTTAATTACTTAGGCAATGTAAAGATTATAGCTTTTGTATTGAACATATAATGAAACACACTGGTTTATTAGTTTCCTTAATTTTCAAGCCTCCAACGGTTGAGCATGATTTACCTTTGTGGATTGAGAAGGTGCGCAATCGAACCAAATAATCTTTATCATTCATCTTAGCAACTTAATTGTTAATAGTTCATTTATAGGTGTGCCATCATATGCAATCCATATTTACTAAAGATTCTATTATGGAGAATTATATCCTTGTTAGGAATACATAAATAGAAATTCAAAACATCTATAATTAAATAAAATAGGAGATACAAGTTTTCTTGAATATAACATTTCATTAAATATGAACCTGGTTGCACAAGACATTCAAAATTGTAAGTTATTATTATAGAGTTAAGGTGTTTTTTACATGCATCCCATAAAAGATTTTACTACGGATCTATTGTAAAGTTATCAAGTGTCAAAATGATCTTGGTTAATCTATTCAAGTTCTTGGTTTTAATATACAAGATGACACTTTTTGACAAATACAAATAGTAATAATATGAAAAAATAGGTGTCTCTCACACCAAACACACCATTATAAGAGTTATAATTACACATAACAAAGTAGCAACAAATATCACCTTTCTCCAATTAAATCCTTGAAATGTTACAAATTAAGACAATAGTAAACAACTCCAAAAGACAATGTCAAACATCCACCATCTATATTAGGCCTTGTAAATGATAATATACATATGCACATTATCTACAAAATAAAACTAATCTTCAAATAATGAAAAGTTTGTTAAACAATATCTGCTTCACATCAATTAGTTTGAAGAGGGAGTGCCAAATTATTTAGCTCAACCAACCATTAGTCTTTCTACACATGAGAGAAAATATCAATTCAAACTTCAGCGCAATGTTTTTGTAGTCTTCTAATATAAATTCTTTATGGTTGTTTTGTATCGGTTTGTTGGTTTGGGATGCATGTATAAATCAAACAACAAACTTGTTAATGAATTAAAAAACTCTTAAATAAAATAAGATTTGTTATGAAAAATAATTTGACAATATGTTAAATCCTACTAAAAAATGTGAATATTTAAAAAAAAAATACAACCTCAGGATGTTTAGGATTTTATAATAGCATCTAAAAAACAACTCTTTATAACTTTATTAAGATGTGATTCTCAATATACATCAACATGAAGGACTACATTCATTTAATAGAGAGGGTCGTTCTAGATATTAGTGTTCCCAACTTACCATTGAGCCACATCCAAGTGCATAAAGAGGGCACAAGTCTTTATTTAAAAAAAGTTAAACATGGCCTCTTCAGAAATGTAAGAATTCAAAGAGGTTATAACTCCATGCAAGACTATCAACTACCAATTCAAATATTGTTCTCTCAAAATGGTTTTCTTATTATTTGGAATTGCTAGGGTTGTAATTGTACAATTTTCATTTGTAAATTGTGCTTCTATTTGTGTTTCAAAAATTGTTTCCCATTCCTTTGTATAGAAAAGCAAGCTTCAATCATTGAGTATTATTGTTAATAGTCAATATTCAAATGATCTTGTTAGTACATATAGCAAAATGTGATAAATTTTCATTTTGACATAAGTATGACAAGACCTCCATTCTAGTTAAGTTATACAAATGTACAAAATATCAAGGCTCTAATGAATAATTTTGTTGAGCATGACAAGCTGAGGGATTCTTCCTATTACTTTTATATATATTGTGCTTAATTGTGCCTCTATCATAAGAATAAAACATGTGCTGCCCAATTACAGAAACCTCAATTTTGAAGAGAGAAATATTAATAAATTTATTTAAAACAATACCAACAAAATCTCAAATTCGATAGAAAAAAATGGCACTCCAAAAATAACAAGAGAACTTAATTTGGAGAACCTTTTTGAGAAAAATCCAAAAATACGTTACTTCTTGTATTAACTCAACTACTCAATAAAATCAAATATTAACACCTCAACTACTCAATAAAATCAAATATTAGCACCTGTTTAACCCTCCATTTGTGAGCATTTAAAGCATATACAAGAAACCACTAAATGGTATTAATATAGTATGGATAAAACTCTAGACCAAAAACCACCTATAAGGGCCACCCAAAAAAAATCAGACACCTACCACTAAACCCCACATGGTGGGGACCATTTTGCCTGTACTCTTAGCTAAGGTGGTGTCCTAAATCCCATTATTGTTGAAGGGTGTACAATTTATAACAGGTGCAGACATATAAAATATACAACATATCCAACAAATTCTATGTCAAATTTTGTTTTTTAGGAAATGACTTTCACAACATATACCTAGATGCTAAATCAGAATATATTTCATATGTTTTTATTTTGGAAATGCTGCTTGCATGCTAGACATTCATAGGTCATCAAAATCACCCATGACTTACATTGGGAAAGGTTGGTTTGAATCACAGAGTGTCTTACACCAAAACAGTTTGATCGCCTCACAACGTGCTGATAGACCACAGTCATGGGTACATCACCTTTGAATCTTTCCTCACTTCATTGGCCTTTCAAATTCCTTCTATTAACATAGAAATAAAATAATGAATGAATGACCCGGTAAAAACAGATGGAGTACTCAATTCTACAAGCATCATCCATCGAGGAGTTGAGCTTCGTGGAAATTTTCATTTGCTATTTAGTTGCTCAAAAAGCAATTACAAATAACAATGTACTCAATTTTGATCTCAAAGAGATGGAAAACTGGGGCAGACCCCTAACAAACCTTCACTATCTAGATTGCATTGAGTGCGACGCACTAATGCACCCAACACATCAATGTTCTCTACCAAGACCTCTCCCATTAGAGGGCAGAACTATGCTCCAAAGCAAACTTTGGGTGGTGCTTCATTTTTGTTTATATAAGGCTCTAGCTACACTTCAGTATACCCTTTAAAAAGACTACATTGTTTTCTGAAACCCCATTGCATAGAAACAATTCTGGTCAACAGCGCATGTCAACAGAGACATGTCCCTTGCTAGATTGCTAATCATAGACAAAATACACAAAAGCAGAAGCAGGATAAGATAAGGACTTCTAACATTCCATTCAAAAAATAGCAACAGAGATGACGTTCCATCGGTTGTTTTGCTGCTTTGATCTCTTTTTTAAACAAATACTCTTAAGATGCTGTGGCATGTTATCCTTTTAAAAAGTGCAAATTCATTCATTGAGAAAACCGCAAATACTATTGAGATTAAATTTAACTTTCATTCTCTCACTTCTCTGTCAATATATAGACATTGCATCATAAAAAGAGAAAATACTCTTTGCAGAACCAAATAGTAAATACCCAAATCTTGGAATGCATGAATTGTTAACGGTTTAAAGAGTACTCCATGGTAAACAACTAGAAACTTGGCAAAGCTTACCGATGTTCCCCACTGATAAAGCCCCTTAGAGTCTTCTCTGCCTATTGTTTGCATATTGCATATTCAATGTAAGCATTACCATATGATGGAAATGAACAAGTAGGCCATCTTTGTTTAATCACAAATTATTTGTCATCTGATAAGTAAAGACACACCAACATCACATAAGGCATGCTTTCTGACCAAGTGAAGGTAATCCGCACAGTCCTCCTTGGTACTACCATAAACAACTCTGACAATAGACTCCCAAAATCCTTTATAGTTCAGCACATCTGAGGGGTTCGTTAACCTCTTTAATCTTCTTTTCATTCTTTTTGTATTAGAAAGAAAGTTATATGATAAACCTGTAAAAAGGGACCACTTTTCAATGTGGCTCTCGTTACTGGAAAGATCTGAGTTAGATCAGTATCAGTACCACTTCAGATAATTTTAATAATATTTTCATAGCTGACAAGCATAAGGGAGACTGATAAAGGTATGATAAACATACACTAAGGAAAATAAATAAAAACACATGGGGCGCCCATTGTGCTTTTATTAAATTTGTACCTCTTCAATGCGCCAATGATTAGCATATGCAATTGGCCTGACAAGAATCTAACAACGTCCTAAAGAAACATGACTGGTGAAAAATGTGCAAGCCCTGAATATCTTGCCATAACAGTTTTTTGAGAAAACTAAAAGAGGATCCCTGCATTTAGAGGTGTAATAGCTTGCCTATGGATCCAGATACCTTACTTCACGATCACATTGAGAAGAATGTTGGTTATTGTTTTAGAGGACCTTCACAACTTAGTTGTAGAACTGAAACTATGCCTTAGAAATAAAATGCCCTTTGAGAGATTGCTTATGTCAACAATATGGTCTAAGGACACAATCAGGTCTGCAAACAAACAGTTTCAGTAAGATAAGAGCCTTGTTTACCATAGTCACACTCACGATACCAGATTCCTCTGCTCTGCTATGACCATTTGCTGTCAATGGTTAAGTTGGAGAACATAATTGTTGCATTTTTTACGGAGTTTATAATCCCAGGCTTAAATCATGATAAAACTTCATTAACATCTTTAAAGGATTGAGCTACCACAAATGAGACATCATTCCTGTGAATGCAAATAACCCAAGTGTCATGACACGTCCCAGAACTCTGAGGAACAATATTGAACGGGCAAGAGCAAATGCACTCATAAGAAACAACACTGTTTAAAGGAATGTCAATTGGTCAAGAGGCATTATCATTCGTTATGGAGTTGCGTTGAAGCTTATGAATAAATCAGCCTGGTGAATAAATTCCATACAACTTCCTGTCCTACAACTTCAATTCAATATTCTGCGATCAAAATACATAATTCTTTTGCAGACATTATTTAAAACTAATTTCTGCTATTGTAATCATCTCTAAATACCTAATTATGTGTTCCTCTTTATTTAAGGAACCTCAATTTTCAAGCCCTGGATTCAAGAAACAGACAAACAAGACTGACAGACAATAGTCTGTATTCAGAAGACAATGATAGCTGACCTAGGAAAACTTCCTGCAACGCATCCCTTCCATAACATCATCAACTTCTAGATAATCGCCAGTATGTGCTAGAACACTATCATTCCAAAACTTTCCACTTTGGGACTCATAATGCAGCAATCTGCTAGCTAAGAGAGAGCATATTCCATTCTGTATTGTTGTGCCAATCTCACACAGTTTGATGAGAAATTATTGACATTGTAATTAGAAAAACATGTCATATTTAGACAACTAAGGGCAAACACAGAAAAAAAAATTAGAAGGCATCGATCATCTCCACTCAAGCGGCATTCAGGAAAAAAATATTAGAAGGCATCAATCATATGGAGATGATTGGAACCCAACAGCCATATACTACCATATTGCTTGTATTTACACGTTCACAAAAATATTATCCTCAACTACCCCAAGATTCAAAAAAAAAAAAAAAATCATATTAGAAAGGACAAAATATAAACAGTACGTAACAAGGTCATATTCAAGTTCAAAGCAGAATCGGGATGCATGTTGATTCTTAAAGCATCCAACTTAATTATCTTGAAGCATACAAACTTTTGTATGAAAATAATTCTTGTGAAAAGGGATATGATGAACTCCTACCAAGTGGATGAAAGTGAACTTTAAATTGCTTTCAGTTGGGCCAAAATATTTTCTATATATAAGTCTAAAACTCAGACCATTCTTCTTATTAACAATTTGCTTGCGATAAAGCAATACAAAGAGAATTAGTTTCAAGAGAGAAGCTTTTCCCATCATATCCAAACTGGCATACAGTCCTTTAATTGGCAGACAACATTTTCATCAATTTACTAATCAGTCTAACTAGTCATAAATAAGCACTGTAAGGTGACAGCACAATAAAAATAAGTTGAATGTCTGGGAGTGGGGCTGAAGCTAATCTGAATGAAAGTATAGAATATTGTAAAATAATGTGAACATATCGATCATCTCCTCCCAAAACAAGGTAGTGAGAGTAAGCACCCTAGATTTTATATCTCCCCATCTGTCCAGTCAGACAAATATGTATCTATTCATAGTTAATTTTATCCAACACCCAAGTCACCAAAGGATTTTTTCTTTTCTAACCTGTGATAAAAAAAAATGAAATCAACATCCAATTGACCTAATAAATCCATTAGTGATTCTCATTTAAACTAAAAAGCACTGAAACATGAATCTTACTTGCAACACTAGAAAATAAACCTGAAATCCATCCAAATCTTCAAATTTAAAACTTGTAGCACATTGGCAGTGAATGGACCAAGCCCACTCAGCAATTCTTGGACCAGACCACATGAAGCAAGCATTTTCCAAAGAGATGTTAATATCAAGTGAGATAATAAAACCAGCATGGATCCGTTGCTTAAAATAAAGGTAAAACTCTTTATGATGCGATCCAAGAATAAAAAGATCATTCATTCTTTGAAATTTTCAATTCATGTAAAAAAAATTGCAAAATGAAACATCTAAAATTACATTTGCTGTCCAGCTACGATAGGGAAAGAGCTTATCAGCTTGACTGAGGTCCAACTATACTCAGGTGCATTGCAATGCATATCCATTATCTACCAGAAAGATGGTCACCTGTACAAAACCTGTTTTCTACTTTCTAGTCTAGCTTCATCAAGTGCAAGGGATTTTTGAAATGCCCTCCACTCTTTTCTGATAACCAGGGTCCTAACTCCTACAGATTGAGGAATATTCTATACAATGTTTACCATGTTGAATGAGAAGTGATGGTAGAAATGCAAAGACAAAAGGGGGATCCTAGTTGAAACTTCAAACATTTATTGTAAACTGGAGACATCACAACTGCTTCATCTGCCCTCCACATTCTTTCAAGTGACTAAATCTTCAGCTTGGTAATAAGAAAGAACCAAACAGATGCTCACTCGAATATAACACGACTAACTAGGACTTATTCAATAGCTTCTTCTCATTAAATTCCATTCACATCTTGTTTACTGGCCTAAAGATATAGATATTACCGAAAATAATCTTAAGTGCCCAATCTCTTTTACTTTTAGCAACATAGAATTTTTGGTATAACCCTTACCAATATAACTCATAAATCCAAAAAATCACTGAAAATACATTTTCTGTTAAAAAAATCTTCATTACAAAATGAAAAGTGATACAAAAACTCAATGCGCTGCTTTTCAATAGTTATACAGTCCTACCTTGTCTAATAAAACTAGTTTCAAGAAAGAGAGTTAGTGCTAAGCAGGGACATAACTACCAAGGATGATATATGTTTTCCTGGAAATGTTCAAAAAAATGCAAGGAGAAAAATCACAAGTTCAAAAGTACATTACACTATAGAATCATATTTTGCACAACAGGTATAGAAGACCTAAAGCTGCAAAACAGCTTAGTTTCCTCACATCTCCAAGGTTTATGAGGAATGGAGATACACCAGAGCATTGCATGACGATACATTTTGTAGGGATAAAAATTATTCACAAACTAGCACTATTGAAAACCTAAACCAAAATAGTATGTCTTTCCAAAGTGCATTCAAACATGATATGATAATATCAGTAAAATAAAGACTTATATCTGCCGACACACCAATTCAAAGAGTTAACCATGACAATACAAAAGTTATTGATTGTTTTTTATATAGACCTTCCTGAACGAGTTTCAATCAGGAAGTTTGTGGTGAATGGAGAATGTTGACACATCATAGAGTTTTCTAACCGATACAGTTTGAAGGGATACAATTGTTGAAAGAAACACTGTTAATAACCTCAAGCAAATCAATGACTTTCTCAAAAATAATAGTGGCATTTACTGTTTGTCTTATTCTTCTGCCAAAGCAGCAATGCAAAAAACTTTACCATGAAATATAAGAATGACATAATCATTTAAATCTTCAACATACAAAACAGTAATACCAGAATAACTGCATCCACTCATGTAGGAAAAACGAAGAAATTACAATCAGAAACCAATAAAATTGAATACCATTCCTTAGGGAAAAGATAAAAACTGTTTTGCATCATGATATATTTTGCAGGAACACAAGACGGACAGCAAAAATGAGTAACGGGTAAAACAAACTCTGATTGCCGTTCACAAAAATAATAGGATTCATAATTCAAGTAGCGACTTCTGCAGTTTTATTCTATTTCTCCCAGTGCTGTAATGCAAATATCTTAACCATATAATATAAGAAACACATAGACATCCATCCATAGAAAACCTTGATACCCAGAATGTATCCATAAAAAGTCCTATCAACCACAATGCATCCACACTAATACCCAAACGGGTAGAACCCACACGCACAAACCCAATCGAATGACTGCCCTAGTTTCTTCTGAAAATATACCTTAGTTTTCTCAATGAACAATTACTAAAATCTCAAAATACAAATGACTCAAGTACAAATAGAACAGACCAATGTTTATTCTTCGTCTCCTTCTTCTTCTTGCAAATGCTATCTTGTTCCTGTCTTAAACCCTAACCCTAGAAACCCTAACAGTCCTTCACCTGCGGGTGTGATGGCAATCACACCTTGGTTCCCCTTCAACTTCCCTCCTGTGAAAATTCCTATGGCAACTGCAAGCTGCACATTTCAGAGCTGCAGGAGTCCCTTCCTCACCGCTAGGCATGAACTCTCCACAACCATCAACTGCATACCCTCCAATGCTTGCCGCATGATTTTTTCTGCACTCCCTGTACTTAACAGGCTTATTGAGCATGATACCATCTGCATTATTAATATTATTATTATTGTTCCTGTTGGTTTCGTGTTGTGGGTATTGCCTCCCTTGATTAACCTGATGTTGGGCACTCCTCATGTCCTCGAGGACGGGAGGAGGAGGAAGAGGCCTTGTTGTGGGCGTCACCGTTTCATGAACGTTATGAAGAAGAGGTTGAGGGGGAGGCCTCATGGCTTGAACCTGAGACCTCAGATCCTCAGGTGGACTCATTCCTTCCACAACTCCAGCAAAGCTTCCACCTTTGCTATAAATCTGTTGAATCCTTGCAGATTCCTGAATATGCTGCTGGTGGTGATAATTCGTTGACATTGGCATTGGCATTGACACTTGTATATCCCTGCTCATACCGAGATCCATATCTACCCCCTTATAAAAAAATCCCCTGACCACCTTAAAATAATACTACTAATATCACTAATAATCAATACCAACTCAACCCAACAAACATCATATCATTTAATTTTCCTTGTCTTTAATCCCTCCGAAATTGACTGCCCACCAATGGAAATAAACACATGAAAAACTGATCCTCCTTGATGCTAACCTGCACTAGAAATGACCTGAGTAGCATATTCTATACAAATGACCTGAACAAAATAGAAAACAAATGATAATGGATTGGAACAGAAGGCAAAAAGACCACAATAAATTATTGAATATAATAGAATACATTTTTTGTTTGCTTATCTGATAACAAACGCACATACCTTCTATTGTGGCCTGATATTTTCACTCAAACGTACTCGAATTAGCAGCCCCAGCTTTGCATAAGTATTATTGGGCCCTCCCATACATATATACAAAGCACTGTAAAACAAGATAAAAAATATATCTGAATACACTCAACCCAGAGAAAGAGATGAAGGATAATGCACCCTCAGAATGCTGGGATTTCCTGACTTGTGTTCCTAATTTTTTTTCTCCCAAGAAGCTTGGATTTTAAAGAAATAAAAATTAACGGCCCGTGTCGTCTTTAGACAGCAGTCTTATCGTGGGCTATGCTGAGTTTTTCTTTGGATGGATTCAGGGGTTTTGTAGGAAGAGGATAAGAAATTGTTTTTGAGTGGGTGGAAAATGTACACCCCATGTGAAAGGTCAGGGTCACCTACTTTATGTCAAAAGATGACATGTAGGTTTGGAAGTGTGAGTATTGGTTGAAAACATGGTGCCATTTTTCGAAGTCTGTTCAATTTGCCCTTATTCAGCTTGCTAACCCTTTCGTGGGGGAAACGGAGCGTACGGGTAACAGCCAACTCAAGTGCTCAGACAAACCCTTTTCTTCCCACAAGAGGAAAAAGGGAGCATATGAAATAGCTAGTCTAACAAGGAGAGCAGACTCACTATTGGGTATGAGAGATGAGGTTATGTATTTTATGGGTTATTAGACTCTCTCTCTTTCTTTCTTTTTTTGTGTTTATAATGATTTTAAAATTTCGAGAGTTGGTTTAAATGGATAAATGAATAAATGATAATAAGTTACCACAATCCATTTTGATAATGTTCAATAGATTTTTGGATTTGATTGTGTGGTAGTTTTTTGCATCAACATTTCGGATCACACTCTGTGATGCATCATAAGATGAAGAAGAGAGCATAAGAAATAAAATGAAGTTTAAGGTTTTAAATTAACAATTTATTTATTAAAATGGTTGAAAGATTAATTATTATGTAAGATGTAACTAATGTTTGAGGGTGGTTAGAGATCTAACTACTTCTTAAATGTATCAATTATGAGGAATGTAATTAATGTTTGAAAGTCTTCGATGAAATCTATTTTGGGAGGTCACATAGGAGTCCTACTATTGAAGCGGAAATTCTAATGGATTTTTAGTAGAATTGGACTAGATTGGTAAATGTGATCTCAGTGACTAGTTTCAAAGTGATTCATGTGTATTGAGTATTTATCCCCATTAATTGAGTATTACTCATAATTTCAACAATCTCATTTTAGATCTACTTCATATTATGTGATGGTGTTTTTTTTCTTAAAGATTTAGCAATGTGTTTTTTATCATGTGACTAATTTTAGTCTTCAATTTGTTAGGATAGGTGTCTTAACCTTGCATCTTAATTTTGAAATGTAATTTTTGGGCTATATAGATGTCCTTTTTACTGTTGCACAAGCGGCTATCGTTGCACCAAAAGATCGACCTGTTAATGCCCAATACAGCTGTTGGATTTATACAAGATCAAGATCCACATGAGGTGGTTAAACCATGTCACGAAGCCCAAGCATTGCGCTGGACTATGCCTACCATAGGAAGAGGAGACCAAGGGTCACACCTTGCAACAATCCCCCCCAACGCAAGTGCGGGATTTGAACTTGTGACCTCGGCTCTGATACCAATTGTTGCACAAGTGACTGTCATTGCACCAAAAGATCGACCTGTTAATGCCTGATACAACCGTTAGATTTATACAAGATCAAGATCCACAGGAGGTGGTTAAACCATGTCATAAAGCCCAAGCGTTGCATTGGACTACGCCTACCACAGGAAGAGGAGACCAAGGGTCACACCTTGCAACATTTACCTTAAAATTTATCAAAATAGGTTTTAACTGACTAAAGCAAGTTATGATGATGTAAGACTGTTTGAGATCTTCAACTTAAAAAAAAAAGGCTCTATCGGGTTCCTAGATAAAAAATTATGGCCTTTGAAAGTTAAGCCTCCCACATCAAGAATATAAGAACATCTATGACACATCATTATACCTGTCATGAAGTATCTTTGGAGGGTTTAAAAAGCAGAAATTGGAGCACCCAAGTTGGGAGGATAATTGTGTCATGTGTATGGCTATAATGCTCCAATATTTACATTTAAGACAAAATGAATAAAACATGGACCAACATTTTTATTTGCTACAATTACAATAAACATGTATCACAATTCACACTCACATAAATGATGTCAAAACTTAACAACATTGTGGCCAAACCACACTCCCAAATGCATGATGGAAAATGGTCAATAAGATCAAATAGAAACACATCATTTGGAGACTTATGCACACCAACAAAATTAAAAATTAAAGAGGTAGAGTCTCCTCAAAACTAATGATAGAGTGAAACACTCATCATTAGCAAAACCATAATACATGCTTGCACATCCAAGCCTATAAAAAACACTCAAAGAATGGATCATAACATCTAAACATCCATTGATTTGTGTCTTGTCGAAGAATATGGTTGTAGCGCGGGTGTTTGGAGTGTAGGATCGAGGCCATGAACAGGTTGTGGTATGCATGCAAGACCTTCCTCTTGCATGTTTGTGCAGTGGTTCATTGGGAGTTGGGGGTGGTTTTTAAGCTTCAGGGGGTATTTTATTGCTTTTGGGGGTACAATTACAGATTGGTGGGGTTGTTGTGTGTGTTTGAGGTTGGTTCTTTATGTGGTTTATTTTATTTTGGTGTTGGTTTGGTGTTGGATAAAGGGTAGCAGGGAGACATAAGGGTGTTGTTTTGTTTCTTTTCTTTCTTTCAGCGATGGAGTCAAGTGAAGCATCAAGTTTGAAACCCTCTTTGGATTTTTATGTTGCTTTTGGAGCGAAGTCACCTCCTTCAAAGAGGGGTGTTGAGAACAATTTATTGTTTAATGACTCGAGGATGGGAGGGTTTGCTCCATCTGAAGGCCCTCAAATCCCAAAAATTAATGGTTGCCTGGAGATGAGCAAGGAGAGGCTTATTCTAGTGATTCAACCAAAATCAATTGTTGGGGATGTTGAGCATTTCTCAAATCACGCATTGATTTGTAAATTTATGGGAATGTGTGACTCGCTCCCATTTTTGGAGTCATGGTCACAACGGACTTGGTCTCTGGAGGGTGAAATGGAAGTGATGTTATTGGCAATAGCTACTTTATGGTTATCTTCAATTGCATGGCTAATCCCAATAGGGTTTTCGAAGGAGGGCCCTATTTTCACAACCAGATTGGTTTATTCATCAAGCCTTTACACACTAGTTTTAATCCATTAGAAGAGATTTTGAATCATGTTTTGGTGTGGGTGTGTCTTCCTCGGTGTCCAATTGAGTTGGCGCAATGACATTTTGCAAATGGTTTCTTTGCTTTTGGGGAAACCAGTGGGTCCTTCTCAACAAACACAAGATATAAAGGTAATGACTTTTGCTCGAATGTGAGTTGACTAACCCTCTTTCATACTCTTTGGAGATTCATGTGGGTACGTCTTCTTGGATGCATCAACTTGATTATGAGACTTTTCCTTTTCGTTGTCGTATGTGTCATGAATATGGGCATCTGCAATGAAGATGTCCCAGGACCAAATCTTTCGAGTCTTTGCCTACTTAGCCTACTTGCAACCCTCCTAAGGTTGATAAAGGCAAGGCTCCCATTCTTGGTGATGTTGCAAGTATAGAGGGTTTTATTCTTGTTAAGGCTCGTAACATGAATGGTGGACAAAAGAGGACTCTTAAGGAGTGATAAAAAGGGGACACGTTTAATAGATTTGATGTGATGGATGACCTTGGTCAGCAGGAGGTGAACTTGGGTATGATGGTCTTGGATCAAGGTGTCTTGGAGACAGCTTAAGAGGGCAATATTTCTAAAAATCTTCATAATACATAGGATTTTGGCACATTGCAAATGGACACTTATCTTTGTTTGGTAGATTCAATGGCACCTGAGGCCCTTGTTGCTATGGAGAAGAGTGGGGAGGAGATATCTCCTCCATTGGTGAAGTTGGGGTTTGATTTGGAAAAAGGTAACAAGGCTTCTCCTTCTTTAGGGCTTCACCAGAAAAATCTAAAGAAAGGGGTTGTTGAGAAGGCTTCCAAGGTTGGGAGAAAGAAGGACTTGGAGAAAATCAAGTTGATGGGGGAGATGTTGGTGGAGTCAATATTTTTTAAGACTCTTGACTCACATTTTTACAACCCTCAGAAATGATTATTCTCTCATGGAATGTAAGGGTCTTGAACAATGGCCCTCAACAAAAATTTGTTCGTGATTTGGTGAGAAATCATTCTCCTGATGTGCTTTCTTACAGGAAACTAGGTTGTCTATAGAGACTATGTGTGGTTTGGTGCCTAAACTTTGGGGGCAAGATCAATGCTAGTGTATTGGTGCCCAAGGTAATGTAGGGGGTGTGGCTTGTTTATGGAATCCACTGAAGATTTTCCCTCTTTGGTGGATGTCTTGGAAGTCTTCTATTTCAACAGTTGCTTCGAGCCTTGAAACTAGAGAAATGATTCTTCTTTCTAGCATCTATGATCCTATTGATTTTCATAGTAAGTAGTGCATGTGGTCTCTCATCCAGTTTATTTGGAGCTTTGTGCCTCTATATCCTTGGATCATTGCAGGTGATTTTAGTGCCATCACTGATTTGAGTGAAAAAAGGGGTGGAAGTTTGAGGTTGGAGCCTTCTACTTTTCTTCTTCATGATAGTATCTTTGCCTTGAATCTTATTGAAATTAAGCCTAATAATGGTCAATTTACTTGGAATAATAGGAGATTGGGGGAGGATTGTATTGATGAGAAGCTTGGCAGGTTCCTATTCTCTTGATTTTGGATTGGTGGATCCTAGTCTACTTGTTCTAAGATTCTGGATTGGAGGGGCTTGGATCACTGGCCTATTAATTTTTTCACTTCTTCAGCTCGTGCTACCCATTCTCCCTCTTTTAAATTTCAGCTTATGTGGTTGTGGGATCCCTATTTGCAGGATCATGTTGTTGAATGGTGGATTTTGGGTAGGCCTACTTTTGGCACTGCTATGTATTCCTTTGCCAAACAACTACAATATGTGAGGTACTATCTCAAAAGGTGGAACGGGCAACATTTCGGAAACATATTCCATGCTAAGGTGGCTTCTCAAGCTGGTTTGGATGCTATCACCTGTAAGATTAGGGAGTTTGGACTTTCTAAATATTCTCTCAAGGAGGAGGCAAGGGCTTGGAAAGATCTGGATGAGTGTGAGTTGTGCGAGGAGATTTTTTGGAAACAAACGGCCCGAGTTGATTGGTTACAGGAGGGGGACAAAAACACTACCTTCTTTAACTTTGTGAAGGTTAGGAGACATGGTAATTTGATTCCTTTTCTTGTGAATGATAGGGGTGAGCATTTAACTTCTTTGAGGGATATTTCTAGAGAAGCCTTGCAGTACTTTGCTTCCTTATTTAGGGAGGAATCATGTGATGTGTTGGTAGAAGAAAAACATGTTTTTCCATGTATCCCTTCTTTGGTTACTATAGAAATGAATGAGCACCTCTTGGGTTGCATTTCCATGGAGGAATTAGAGGCTATTGTCTTTCAGGTGAAGAAAGGGAAGGCTCCTAGTCTTGATGGATTTTTGATTGAATTCTTTTAGGAATTTCAGGACATTATAAATCTAGACTTATTAGAGGTGGTTCAGGAATCTCATAGGAACAAGAATATGTTGATGGCTATGAATTCTACCTTTCTTTCTCGTATCCCTAAATGTGATAGAGCAGATCAGCTGAGTTTGTTTCAGCCTATTTCTCTTTGCAATGTGGTCTATAAAATTCTTTCCAAGTTGATTGTTGAGAGCTTGAAGAAGTAGCTTAGCAAGCTTATCTCTAAGGAACAGGGAGGCTTCATTGTTGATAGGAAAATCTTGGATGGTGTGGTCATTGCCACTGAAACTATTCACTCCATGGAAACATCTAAACAAAAATCTGTGTTCATTAATTTGGATATGGAAAAGGCTTATGATAGAGTTAAGTGGTCCTTCTTGCGCAAGGTTCTTTCTGATTTTGGTTTTGTTGAGGAGTGAGTTATGTGGTATATGAGTTGTGTCATGACCACTTATTTTTCACTTTTGATAAATGGTGAGTCATCTTCATTATTTGGGATTCTAGAGGTCTTCACCAAGGGGATCCTCTCTCTCCATATTTATTCATTCTTTTGGTTGAAGGTTTGGGGAGAGTGATTAAGAAAAATGTGGCACTAGGTCTTATCCAAGGATGGGTTCGGGGCAATGGTTTACCTCCTTAGTCACACTTGCAATTTTTTGATGATACTGCTTTGATGGGCATGGCCAAGGTCAGAGAGGCTACTAATTTGTGTAAGGTTCTGGACATTTATTTGGTGGCTTCTGGGCAGATGATCAATGAGGATAAATCTTCCATTTTCTTCTTTAATAATGCGAGGCTCATTCACTAGAGGATTGATCATATTTTGAGGTTTCACATTGGTTCTATGCCTTTGACTTATCTAAGTATTCCTATCTCTTCCAATACTCTCTCTAGGGGCTCTTGGCAAAATATTCTTGACAATTTTCATGCAAAGGTGAACCATTAGACTCATTGATGGCTTTCTTTTGTTGGTCAGGTTCAACTTCTTAAGTCAGTGGTGCAAGCTCTTCCCAACTATAGGTGTATGCTCCAAGTGGCTCTTGTTGGATTTATTAAAGATTTGGATTCTCTAGCTAGGCAATTTTTATGGGCTGGCAGCTTGTCATCTTCTAAATGGAGCCTTGTGAAGTGGGATATGGTTTGTAGTCTAGCATATTTTGGTGGTCTCAAGTTACGACATTCGACTCTAGCTAGGTTGGCACTATCTGTCAAGATTTATTGGAGATGGTGTTTGGAATAGGATCATGTCTAGGCTAGGATTATTTCTCACAAATATCTAAGTGGGAAATCGAAGGAGGAGATTCCCCGGTATCCACTTGTGGGGAAAGGTTCAGTAATTTGGGAAATGCTTAAAAAAGGTGCTAAGTTGATCAAGAGGGCTTGTTTTGGATATGCAATAGGTAGTTTGAGGCTCTCTTTTGGTTTGACTCTTGGGATGGATTTTCCCCTATTACGAGTTGGTATCCTAATCTACAAGATCTTTTTCAACTCTTCTTGGAGGTTGGTTGGTCTACGGTTATTGATTTCAAGACTTCTTACCTTTGTGAGCATATTGAGGTGTCTAGATAGAAGGATCCTAGTGAATGGCCTATGGCTGGCTCAGAGGAGGATTGTGTTGAGCTTCATAATATTCTAGCAAGTAGGCAATGCAACTCTCTTCAAGATAGGGATATTTTGGGTTGGAGTTTGGATCCTAAGGGTGTTTTCATGGTGGCTAGTGGGTATAAGAGTTGATTTCTAGAAAGTATGGCAAGTTGGACGTTACATGGTGGAAAAATGTTTGCAATAATTTTTCTTGACCTAAGTTTAATTGCTTCCTGTGGACCATAGATTGGAATAGATGTTTGATTAGGATAATCTTTGAAAGTGAGGATTCTAGGGTCCATCTATTTGCATTCTTTATTGGTGCAGTGAGGAGGATTCTTCCCACTTGTTCTTTCTCCATGCTTATTTGGCATTTTTGGTGGGGCATTTGGAAACATCCTTGTGTTCATGTCTCTTCTCTTGTTGAATTTTGGAGTAGCTTGGGGAGACTTCCTATAAAGGCCTCTTTCCTCCAGATTGTGCGGAGCATTGGCCCTACTTTCATCCTTTAGCAAATCTGGTTGGAAAGGAACTGTAGGATTTTTCGTGGGGATAAATTGATGATTCAATAGGTTTGGCGAATTTTTGGTATGATCCAAGAGACAATGGAAGCTAAATGTGAAGTGGATTTTCCTTTGGAAAGGGGTGATGATGAGATTGCGACCAAATTGGGTTTGCAAGGATTAACCTCCAAATCCTTTTGTGTTCAAAGAGGTAGGAATGCTAAAAAGAAGGTTCAGAGGGTTGGGAGATGGTCTCCTCTTTTGGTGGACCTTTTCAAGATCAACACTGATGGCTCATATAGGGGTAATCTTGGGCCTGTTGGGATTGGTGGAGTTGGGAGAGATTGTTCTGGCTTTTTTTTTTTCTCCATTCATAAAGGGTTGCAAACCAACAATCTTATGGAGGGGTTGGCAATTTTTTGGGCTATTGAGCATCTTTGTGCTCTTGGTTGGCGTAAGATTATTTGTGAATCAAACTCTCAGATCATTGTTAATCTGTTGAACAAGAAAAAATTGGGAGGGATTTATTGGAAACTTGCTCTAGTTTTTCAACATATTTTGTAGCTATGTTCCATGTTAGAGGTGGTTTCGTTTACTCACATCCCTCGGGAATGGAATAGGGTTGCAGATTTTTTGGCCAAGTGGGCTTTTGAGCATGTTGGTGACTGTTAGATGGAGGGATGTGAATATTTTTTCCCAGATTACTACCAATATTTAGAGAGGATTATTTTAGAGGAAATGGCTAGATAATGTGGGGTAGTGTTGGTGTGGTGGTGGTTTTGTGTCTTGGTTGGGCTTTGGTGATCATGTTTCTCTCAAGGATCCTTTATGATCCCTAATTTCTTTGTAATGGTGTTTTCTTTATTTCAATAAATGTTTTTATCATCTTTTTCAACATTTAAACATCCATTTGAATAAGCCATGAGAGGTTGATCGTAAGGGAGATACAACGTCTCACTTAGTTCTCACTAGATATTGACCAAACACTCCCAAAAGAACACAAACACCTTTTGACAAAAAGATGAAAACAACACACAAACACCTCAACCTAAAAATTTGGGAAGAAAGAGTAGATTATAAGGTTTCACTCTCATTTAGAAATATTTTCTAGATAATATAGGTAACTACTCCCTATCTTAGGATTTCCCATTTTTAGTAAAATTTCCCCCTATTACTAGTTAAAAATGCCCTTGGCCATCTTGTTATCACCCCTTTTACAAGTAGAATCTCCCTATTCAAACTAGCTATTTTTAAATAGTGTACAAAGCCTCAAATGGACATTGGGTTCTAGGAGACTCCAAAATTTCCATAGAGCTTTCCAAAGGGATTCCTAACAATCATAACAACAAAAAATACATATAGGAGTCTAAGTTTCAACACCAAGAAACATGAACAAGAACTTAAAACCCAAAATAGGTGCATGGTTATGCTAATGCAATATCAAAATGGATTAACACTAGACACACCTTAACTCTCTCAATTTTTGAGTTGTTAATGAATAGTTTGAACTAATGCATTCTAATATGTCTAAGCATCATAATTGATGTTATAAATTTCACAAAATTTGATATCTCAATTAGTTGAATTTTCTTAGTTCACATGCATATAAACCATAACAACAATACAATAAGGGAACACCCACCCAAGCTTAACTCCACTAATGGAAAATCTAATTAAAACACCCATACATTAATGAATTAAAATTACTCCAACATCTTAAATGAACATAAACAAGATCTATAAATCAAATTTTGACATGAATATTTATTAGGTCTATATATCACATAATCAAGACTCACAAATAATTATATTTCCATTCCAACACAAGGTATGATTTCAATTCAAAATTATAAAATGGTGTTCACATCCCAAACATGAAGGAACACACTCTAAAACAATGATGATCCAAATGTACCTATCATAATATAATTCAAGATTATAAATTTCTCAAAAGTTACATGATATGATAGTGAAAAGATATGAAGATTTATGGATACATAAGATCTATACGATCTTCATGTGAAATCCATGATAGTTTACCATGATCTCAACACAATTTTATTGATGATTAATACCACCCAACCATGTGGGACCCTAAGGCCCACCCCTCTAAACTAAGAGATGGTCTCCATGAATACCAATCATGCACACTCAAAAATTGACAAGTTGTCCACAATTAAACTTATTTCATATAAAGGTTCCTTATTAACAAGGTAGATTATGCTAGCATTCAATTTGATAGAGCTAAAATTATCTTGAGTCTAGGCCCCCATCTACAATTGGCCTCATTGTTACCTCATTTTTAATTGGTCCAAGAAATATCCAAATAAGTCTCCCTTGGTCAAATTTGTATAAAAAAAATTCCTCACCATCCTCCATATCCCTATCATATTTGAGAAGTTACAAAATTCCAAGAAAGTTCAAATTTTGGGAGTGTTTTGGTCATTTTCTACTAGTTTTGTGGAGTTGTAGACTACCAAACAACTTTAGCTTGTCCATGTCATGTTCTGATAGTTGATCTTACATGAAAGATCCATAATAATCATTAATCATTTTATTCCTTTCATTTCCTTCATTCCATTTTTTTGTAATGTTTCAATGGACATCCACACTTTAATTTATTTTTCTCAACCTCCCTTCCTTTCCTATATTCCTACAATCTTCCTTTTCCTCTCCTTTGCAGACTCTATGTAGTTCATCTAGAATTCTTTCATTTCCCCTCTTCTTTTCCACTTCCCTTCACTAATTCTATTTTATTTGATTTCATCTCTTCCATTAATTTTTTTTTTTTATAATTAGACATTTGGAATTTTATCCCCCTATCCAATTTTCACCTCTAGTCTCATAATGAAACTTTGCACATCTCATCCTTCTACATTTTCTTGCATTCCCTCCAATTTTTTCTTACAAACTTCTCATGGAATTCCAAACTTCAATTTAACAATCTTATCCTAATGTCCACTTCTACATCAAATTTTCTAGCAATGGGCTTGTGGTATTTTCTATAGTGCATTTTTTTGAGTTTTCTCCCAAACCGTGTAATATCCAAATGTAAACTCAAAATTAATATTTTAATGTGTAGATTTAAAATATTTTGAATGTCTCCATGAGTGTTATATGCATATCTAATGATATTATTGATCCTCTTAATCACATTTACTTATTTGAGTGTTCTTTTGACTAGTTTTGTCAATTAGAAGGTCATAAAACACCTTGTGAATATTTTTCAAGGTATCTTATCAAAGCAACACAATAAGTTATGTGTAGGTTTGTTTATAAATAACTAAGATAGATTCAATTGAATGTCACAAAATTTAATTTATCTAATTGTTTGCATGCATAAAGCCTAGATTATGTATACAATCTAGAGGTATGGTCTTTATTATTATCTTCATTAAGGTATCATAAAGTGAGTTTCATTCAATGTTCCCTCTTGGTAAAAGGAAAATAGGTGCCTTTATCCAACAGAGACAACAAAGTCTCAATTTAAGCATAAGGTAACATAGAGTGATTTCATTCAATGGTCCCCTCTAGATCATTCAATCAGTGACTTTGTTGCCTCTATTGGATAAAAGGCACTTTTCTTCCTTATGCTCAACTTCCCATCTTATCAACACATTAGAGACAATTAAAAAACAATATTTTGCATAAATGTGTCATTGTGTACTTTATATCATTAGGGGTTACCAAAGAAACATCTTTAAACTCTATACATGGTTTATCATATGCCTTATGAATGAGAAAAACCCGTACATTATCAAACCAACATATAGGCACTTGGTGATAGACAAAAGGAGTGTTCTATGTAATGGGTATATTTTTTTAAGGTTGATTTTCACTTTGTATAATTATATATAATACAAAGACTCAAGGAACACCCCCATTGGCCTAACAAAGCCTAAATCCAGAGAAGACATTACCCACCTTGGAAAATTGGTCCATTTTTGTTCATATATGATCATAAGTTATAAATCTTTTGCATTGATTTTGACATTCCTGACACTCAAAAAAGGACTTTCCTTAGGGATTTGGGGAATTAAAACTTTGAGCACCAACATAATGGTTTCATTGTTAGGGAGATAAATTCTTGGTTGATATCGTGAAGACTCCTATTGATAAAGGAAAATTTGTCTCTCCCAAGTGGAGAGTGATGATTTTGTGCTAGTCACAACTAGAAATAAGTTGTAGCTCAAAATAATTAATTATAGAAAGAGGAATTAATTCAAGGGATTCTCAAGGAATTGAAGATATGATATCTCAAGTAAGAAGACAACATACTACCTAAAAATTTATAATAAAGATACGCCTAATTAACTTATTCCTCAAAGAAATGATGTTGACACTTTAGGTAGAGAAATATCATGTTTGTTGATTTGAAAGATAAATATCCATATGCTTCAAATGACTCAAGTGATAGAATGGTTAGGACCAATAGGATAAATAATAGACATGAATATGATGTGCTAAGAAATGAAATCAATATAGGTGGAAGAAATATGAAACATGTTCAATGAGGATCATACTTAGGATATGAGTCCACCCAATTCTCCTCATGTAAGAACCACTAGAATGGTTTCACCCCCTGGTATTATTAGTTCCTCATTGCATGGAACTGATCATGAGCAAGACCTTTCATTCCATGATGCTAATGTAGCCACACAATCAAAGAATGAGAATAGTAATAAAGAGATTAATCATAGGATATAATTAATTGATAATTGAAGGCAAAGGAAACAAGAACTTTTATCTCAAATTGAGTTGCAACATACACAAATTGCTCAAAATTCCTACTATAAAAACCAAAATCATGCTCAAATATTCCCAATCAACAACAAAATTAATAGGTCAATATTTGACAAAATGTGAGAGGCCAATTTTGAAGACAAGCTTTGAGATTCCCACCACAAAGATAGTTGGTGGGATTGGAAAGATATAGGTAGCTAGAGTTTTATGGTATCCCTAATTATCCTAATCAAATACCCAATAAAATTGGGAAAGAGTTCTAAAATTATAAGGTAATAATGTTTTCACTAGGGAAGAACACTTCATATGCTTCATCAATGTCATTAATGAATATAAAATTAAAGATGAGGATGCCATGATGATTTTCTTTGTAAAATATCTGGAAGAAAGTGCAAAATCCTTCCAGACAACAACATAGATACATGGGAGGAATTTATGAGGGTCTTCAAGTTATAATATGAGGAAAGGGTTAACCTCAAGTTTATAAGTCATGAACTAATAGCCATCAAAAAGGGGGTGAATGATGTTAGCGTAAATAAAGTCATTACTCACCTAGTCAGCTAATCACCTTTCTAGATTAACCTTTTCACACTCATAGCTAAAGTTTACTTAGGTTTATTTTGATTATGTCTCACTTAATAGCATTGACACATGTATCCTCATCACTTGAGACACATATTGCCACTTGCTCACACATTTGTCAAGTGACCTCACAAGTGTCCCATCTTTGGAGGGTTAGTCAGTTGATCAGTCCTACTTGTCTACCTCATCTCATTGTATTATACACTCTTATTTTATATTAATAGACATACTATTGTGCTCATATTTTCACTTATGAAAGGTTATCAATTCAAGCTCTTTGATCTTGACATTGTCCAATATGGTATCAAAGCCACGAGAGCACGTTCATTCTTGAATCAAAGTGACTCCCACAAATATCCCCATCAATGAATCAGCTTGGAGCTAAACAAATAGTTTCATTGCGTTTGAAAGGTTCAAGAAACAAAGAAATACCTTTCGTTTTGTTAAATCTGGTAATTTTAAATTTTTGCAATTTTTTTACCATTGTACAAAAAATTATAAAAAATATTTTTTTGCAGAGGGCCAATCTACCTTTTGTCCATCTGCTGTTTTGGTCAAATTTGGCCTATTGCAATTTTTTTGTAGCTTATTTGACCTATTTTACAAAGATTTTGGCCAATTTGGTTTGTTTCAAAAGAAGACTCTATTGTTATTTGCAGGTGTTTTTTAGGTCCTTTTGGCTTGTTTTGGGGGGTTTCTTAGCTTTGTAGGAGATTTTGTTGGCAATAGAGCACTTCCATTCAACCTCATTCACATACCTATGCCATACATACCATTTTTTGGTTAGTAGATTGAAGTATTGTACTTGTTGGGTCTATTTTTTGGTCTCATCCAACTAAGGCATGAAGGGTTTTCTCCATAACAAAATAGCCAAGCACCATGCCCCTTTCAAGTCTACAGCCTCATCCACAGACTTGCACTACACCATACATCTACTTTTGCATGTAGACCTAAGGCATTATTATTTTTGCAAGTTTATTTGAATATTTGGCTTGTGCAAGGTGTTAAAGACAAGTCATGGTTTTTGGGCAATCTCATCGACTCCACAATCCCTCACATGACTAGCTAATCTCCTCGCTGATAGAAGCCACCATGCCCCTCTATCAACTACATATCAAAAACCATCTTGCATGGTTTTTGACTCAACCAACCTCAATTTCCTTGTGCTTCTCCAAAAAACTCCTACATTTGTTTCTTCCTACCATTATAATAGGCGACCTCCATCAACCTCAACAACAACTAGTAGAGGCTTATTCATACTTTCTCGGCCTCCTAACTCACACAAACGATGTCCATCACTAGTGTGATACAACATAATTATATCTTACAAGTTATGAATGATACACTTGCACAATAGGAAAATTGTCTTCTAAATGACTTCAATCTTGTCTCCACGTGGCCCCCATGTCATACCTTCCAACAACGTACTTCCCCTTTGACTCGGGCACGTTTGTATTTGCATTTGAATTTATTTGTCTTAGATATTGATAGAGTCGCATGCATGGTACTTATTGCTACCCTTTTGGCGCATTTAGTTGTTCCTCACAATATTTTAATATTATTTTAACCGCTAAAAAGACTACCATTTTATGTTAATTATCACATAAACTATCGGTTAACTATCAAATGTTTGTAAAAGGGAGGGAGGGACTTTTTTTTTTTTGCATAACTTGCAAATAGGGAGTAATGAATTCAACTATGAATAGTCAATATAAAGTTGGTTCTGTCGTCAAAATTTTGACGGCAAGACAATTTGGAAATTGTGTTGTTTTAATGTATTTTTAATCTTCTAAAGTAAAAATTGTAAGCGAATTTTGATGGGGCATAACTTTCACCCCACTTATTGAAATTTTGTATCTTTTTTTGTTAAATTTCGCAAGGAATTCATTTTTGCTTGTATTTTCAGATTTAGATAGCCTATTTTGTAAAAACGCCGTGTATTATAAACGAATGATTTGGCATATGATCTTCACAACTCGTTAAAATTTTCTTGCATTATTTTGGGGGGCCTATGTTTCATAAGGAAGTTAAGGTACCAGAACAACTTCCTACACTAATCTTGAGAGGAGGATAATACAAAAATTTACAGATCTTTTCAATAGTTACAAAATCTTAAACAAAAATAAACATAAATATCATGCATACCACAACATAGTGATTTACATGGGGAAAACCCTTTCAAGAGAAAAAACCCAAAATCCAAAGGCCGCCAATATATTACTCAAAAACCATGAAGATTACAATATACTTGTAGAGCAAGCTTCTCACAAGAGTATCACCAACCAAAGATCCAGAGGCAACATGACCACTATTAGACTCTTCAAATAAATCACAATACATAATTGTAATACAATGCCCTCATAAAATAGGGTTACCTTCTAGGATAAGTCAAGCCAAAAAAATATCAACCGTTAGATCTTTGAGACCTAATGATGAATGGTCTAGATTTACAATAATAAAATACACATAAAATTTAGCTTTTAAGAGCATTGCCCCCAAGTGAACCGAGGCGCGTAGTCCGTTGAGGGGATAACCCCCCTAGAACCCTCGTGGGGGGTACCCCCCAAACGCCCCTACAATGATATATCAATAACTTACGTTATGTAATTGCAAGGTTGAGACATAGTTTCTCAACATGTTTCAGCACTAATCATTCTAGGGGGTCAATCTTACATTTCACATTGATTTTTTCTTATAACTAGACCATGTCTAAAAAATGAAAAAATGAAGTGCAAATATTATGGGAGAAATCAACATGTGGATGAATTTTTTCCTCATGTCTCACATCAAATTATTAACTTACTATTAAAGCTTACAAAAAATAAACTCAGTAAGACATCTTGTGAGACACCATCATTTGTGGATGAGCAATGCAGTCACATGGATTGCATTAAGATCTCATCTCCCACATTATTTGTTGCTATATCTGAATCGAGTGTTGACTCATTCATGAGTTCCATTGATTATTTGCATAAAAACATTATTATCGTCATTCCAAATCCACCACATTGGGATTCGCATCTACTGAACATCACATCTTTATTTGTAGAATCCCACCTTGTAAATTTGGATAACACCATTGATGACATTCATCTCCTCTTTGATGTTAGCTTATGTGAAGTTGCATCATTATTGTCATCTTTAGATCTTGCTCTTGTCTCGCCTACATCAACTTCTATCATGACATATTGTGCATATATTCATGAGTTGACATATCCAACTCATTCATCATCTCTGTTGACATCATCTGCAGTAGTACCAAATTCACATTATTTCAATTATCATCATTCATTCATGGTCCATGTTCTTGAATCACATATGGTACCTGATCCATCTTATCAACATCTGTCACACATCAATATTGGCTTGGAGATCTTTGAGCATAATTTGAAGGCATCATTGACATAATTTTAGTCTTTGGATCATGTGTAGAATTCAAATACCTTTATTTTACGTCCTGCATATTCCTATCAGGAATGGGAAGTCATCTTGCACATATTTGTGGTGTTGTTTCTTCCCAAGGGGAGAAATTGTTAGTGTAAATAGTCATTATCATACCTAGTTAGCTAATCACCTTTCTAGAATTGAAATATTCATCCTTATCTTAGGTTTACTTAGGTTTCTTTTGCTTTTGTCTCACTTCATAGCATTGAGACATGCGTCCTCATGACTTGAGATGCCTATTGCCACTTTATCACACACTTATCAAGTGAGCCCACAAGTGTTCCATCTATGAAGGGGTAGTTAGATTTTCACTCCTAACTTCTCACCTCCTCATCCTTGCTTATATATGCAAGGCTTTATCATTTTATTCACACTCTTTATTTATATATTGATAAACATGTATTATTGTGCTTATTTTGTTCACTTATAGAAGTTTGTTTCATGCTCTTGATCTTGGCATTCTCTAACATGGTATCAGATCCATGAGAGAAAATTCATTCCCAAATCATAGCCCTATCTAGAGCATCATAAATCCAAATAGACATTTCCATTGCATCCAAAAGGCTCGATAATTGAAAAAATACCTTTCGTTTCGTCAATTTCGATAAATTTTCAATTTTTACAATTTTTTGGGCCTTTGTGCTTATTTTATGAAAAGTTATTAAAAAAAATTGGCAAAGGGCCAATCTTCCCTCTACCCATCTTGTTGTTTGGGTAAATTTTGCATTCTGCAGATATTTTGGCTATTTCAGTCTATTGTGTAGAGTTTTTGGCCTATCTAGCCTATTGTTGCAAGGCTAGAAACTTATAGTTTGCAAGTAATTTTGTGGCCATTTTAGCATGATTGCAGGTTATATTTCTCTATTTTTGGCCTTAGGTTTGAGGATCATTGCTAAAGGTCACCCTCGACAACACAAATTCTATGCCATTATTCATTTTCTTCCATTTGATTCAGGCTAATTTCATGCTTTTTAAGTTGCACTTAAGGTGTTACAATGCACTAGCACTATTGATATGTGAAATTTTTGGATTCTCTCATGCCTCTAAAAGATATAACATTTTTTTTTCATCTTTACTCAAGGGAATGCTCATAACCTTATCGAGGCTGAAGGCTCTACAAAAAATTATAATGTTTGCAAGTATTGAAGATGCCCCCACGATCACCAAACTTTCCCATGATTTCGAGAAGCTCACACATGGAGTAGGCATCCTATGTTTGTTTGATTTCCATTTTTTGTAGGTGAGAATTGCAATTTTAAGAGTTTCATTAACCTATTTTTTGTCCTCTCTTCAACTATTTGCACTCATTCTCATTGATACACGACCATTATCATTTGTTAAGTGACCTTTTTAACTTTCTTCAAAGGCAAGATTCACCTTCCAAAGGTGCCTCCAAACCAAGCATATTGCATGACCTGTGCTTCTTTTGTATAGGAATTTATTTTGTAGACACCATAACTCTAGTCGCCCCATCAAACACATTCGGTTTTTGGGATGTTAAGCATCCAATCATCTTAGGTGTAACATCTTCAATACCCTATGACTTGGTTTTCATACCCATCATGGGGATTTAATCTTCAACTCCTTTTCGACCCATCATGCTTTATTTAAGGGCTTTGTCAATCGATGAAGGCCATGGAAATTTGAATGATGGCTAAATAAGGGGTGATCTATGCTCATTATGACCTACTTCAACACCATTACTCCACAACTTCTACTCACAAGACATCACCAAGATATTCACCATAGTTGGCTTTCAATTCATGGTTTTTTGTCAAAGCATAGATCATGGTTTATCCTCACAGGCGACTAGATTATGAAAAAATCCTTCAATGACATACCCTCCATTTGGCACATGGATCTACTCAACTCCCACCTCATAGGCAGTTGGATTATAGATTTGTATACCATTAATAATTTGCATTTTACGCTAATACAATTTATTATAATTGTTGTAGTTAAGTTGTAGGTGCAATGTATGAATTCGCATGGCAACAAAGCAGTGAGAAGGTGAGGATAGGAGAGCTACAGGCACGGTGTGAAGAAGGAGAGTTGCAGGAGTGGTGGGAAGAGGTCGCATGTGGATGAGTTCGTAGCCTAAAGCAAGTGTTGTTGGAATAATTTGTCCTCTCCTTCGATGGAGCTACTGGACCATGGCTTCTTCCTAGTTTCCTTTCTCAATTGTGACGATTGCAGGTTTGTCTTGGACAATGGGCCTTAGTTTTTTTTGGGAAATCTGGCTTTTTTGTGGCTCCATGGTCTCCCTTTTTTGATCCTACAAATGTTCAAATTACTTCCATTCCAATTTGGCTTCGACTTTACAACCTACCATTGGTCATGCGTGATGTGGGGAAAATTGAATCCTTGATCAACCAAGTTGGAAAATTCATCAACACCAAGGATGTTTCCTCTTTGGCCCCAAGATGATTTACCAAAGTCTATGCCTTGATGGATATCTCCAAGCCTTTGCCTCACATGATTTGCATCAATTCTTCTTTGAGTTTGTGGCTGCAACACATAAACTATGAAGGGATTCCTGAGTGTTGCTTTAGATGCAACAATCTTGAGCATAAGATTGTTGACTGTCAAGAAAAATCTATTAGTGGTCTTTGTGCCTCAAATCTCAAGAGGTGGGTCCGCAAGGAGGGTAGCCCAGATGCTAATTTCATTTGGAGAAATCATGGTGTCTTCATGTACCTTTGGTCTTCTTCCCCATCGGAGTCTGGGATTGTTGTTCATTGCTTTGAGAGCCCTACCCCTCCTGTTGTTGAGGTGGCAATTGCTTCTAATCGATAAGATCATTTAGATTCATATCAACAAGAATTTTCAACATCTGATGATGAAGATCATTGGTTAGCTCTTATTGAAGATCATGATCCTCTATTGGATCAGGCTAATATTTTGGATTGCTTTGAAATTCACACCATATACCAAACTACAAGCAAAACCACTAAGCCTAACATTCCTAAGAGTGGCAAGCATAGGGGGCAAAAATTTGAAGCAAAAAAATTGAGATTAGAAGCATTGGATTCAATTGATGAAGGAACTCAATGGACGATGGAAATGCTCCTAATCGGGAGAAAAAAAAAAAAAAGGTTGATATGGGGCCTTGTTAGCTTGAGAGTTTCTTCTACATGGTTTTGTTGTTTTCTTCCTGTAATCTCTTCTTGTTTCTTTCTTTCTGTCTTTTTTCTCCCAAAATTTGGGTCTGAAGCCTTCTTTTCTTTTGATAATTATGCTATAAGGGAGTGGACCCTCACCCCACAACTTACCAATTAAAAGAAATAAAAAATTATAATTTTTAGTATTTAATGCTAACTCTATAGTGGTTGGTTGACTAGCAACTCATCAAAGTGTTGTAAAAGGGGGGATTTTTTCATTTTGGAGCAACTTACAAACGGGGGGAGGGGGGTGTTTTCTCAAGTGTAAATAGTCAATGGGAAGCTGGTTTTAGTGTTGACGTTTTCGAGTTGAGATGTTTTTGATTTGAATTTTTTTAATAGAAATTATTAACCTTTGAAGTCATATTTTTAAGTGAGTTTTGACGGTGCATAAATTTCACCCCTATTATCAAAATTTTACAAAAAAATATTTCTATCAGAATTTCACAAGGAATTTGATTTTACACATGTAAAGTTAAGATTTGGATAACCCATTTTGCAAAAATTACCTTGTATTATAAACTGACAATTTGGCATCTAATCCTCCAAACTTGTAAAAATACACTTACACATTGTTCTGGGGGGCTACAATCAACACTAATCATTTTTCTTTTTTGGGGTCAATCTTGCATTTCTCATTGATTTTTTGCATATAATTAGACCATTCTAGAAAATGAAAAAAGAAGTGTGAATATTGTGGGACTAATCGACATGTGGATGAATTTTGTCCTCATGTCTCCCATCAAATTATTGACTTGCTATTGGAGCTTACAAAAAATAATCTCACTAAGTCATCTTGTGAGAAACCATCATTTGTGGATGGACAATGTAGGCCCATGACTTGTATTGATATCTCATCTCCCATATCACTTGTTGCTACATCTGAATCTAGTGTTGACTCTTCCATGAGTTCCAATGATTCTTTGCATTAGGACATTGTTATCGTCATTCCAAATCCACCACATTGGGATGCATATCTACTAGACATCACATCTTTGTTTGTATAATATCATATAACATATTTAGATGAAATTATTGAGGATATTCATCTTCTATTTGATGCAATCTTCGATGAAGTTGCATCATCATTGCCATATTTGGATATTACTCTTGCCTTGCCTACATCGGATCCTATCATGAAAAATTGTGTAGACATCCATGAGTTGACCTATCCAACTTAGTTATCATCATTTGCAATAGTATTAGATTCACATTAGTCCAAATATAACCATATGTCCATGGTCCATGTTCCAAATTCACATATGGTACTTGATCTATCTTATCAATATCCATCACACATCAACATTGGCTTGGAGATATTTGAGAATAATTTAAATGCATAATTGGCATTATTCCAATCTTTGGATCATGTGCAACATTTAGAGACATTGATTTTAACTCCTACACATTCCTATTTGAAATGGGTAGTCATATTGCACACATTTGTGTTGTTATTTCTTCCCAAGGGGAGAAATTTTGTTCAATGATTGTGGATCATATTCAACATCCAGTGTCGAGCATCTACCAACACTACATGCATCATGTTGAGGAGAGGCTATATGGTTTATTTTCTACTATTAGTTTTAAAAGGAAGCATTTCCTCACATGGAGTTCATGACTTCACTTTTTTTGGGGGATTACATGACCTCTCTTTTCTCTCCTATGGGGGAACAACCATTGTACTTTGTGCTAGAATAATTTCTTGAGGGGTCATCATGAGTCCTTTTATCTTCTTCACTTGTACATTTCATTTCATTACATCATTTCTCTTTTGGAGAGGGGTTTTTATTTCCCATTAGGTTTTTCTCCTTTACTCCACTTTATGAGAAATTTGTACACGAGTACCTAACATGAACTCATATCTAGGACTCATCATTAGTGCATACATTACTCCCTAAGTTGGATTTAAGGGGGGGTGTTAGTGTAAATAAATGCATTATCATATCTAGTTAGCTAATCAACTTTGTAGGATTGGCCTATTCACACATAGCTTAAGTTTACTTAGGTTTCTTTTACTTTTGTCTAACTTCATAGCATTGAGAAGTGTGTCCTTGTGACTTGAGATACCTATTGACACTTGCTCACACACTTGTCAAGTGAGCTCACAAGTGTTCCATTTATGAAGGGGTAGTCAGAGTTTCACTCCTACCTTTTCACCTCCTCGTCCTTGCCTATATATGCAAGGCTTGGTCATTATATTTACACACTCTTCATTTGTATATTGATAGAAATACTATTGTGATTATTTTGTTCAATTGTGGAAGTTTGTTTCATGCTTTGATCTTGGCATTATCCAATAGAAATGTTATTCAACGATTATGGATTATCTTCAACATCTAGTGCCAAGATTCTACCAACACTATAGGCATCATTTTGAGGGGAGGCTACATGGTTTATTTTCTCCTATCAGTTTTTTGAGGAAGCATTTCCTCATATGGAGTTCATTACTTCACATTTTATAGGGAGTCACATAGACCTTCTCTCTTTTCTCTCCTATTGGGGCAATGTTTCATGTACTTATGTGATAGAAGTAGTCTTTTGGGGGTCATCATGAGTACTTCTATCTTCTTCACTTATACATTTTATTTCATTACATTTGCATCATTTCTCTTTTGAAGAGGGGTTTTTTTATTTCCCACTAGGTTTTTCTCCTTTACTCCAATTTATGAGAAATTTGTACATGAGTACCTAACATGGTCTAGTATATGAAACTCATTATTAGTGCATAAATTACTCCTTAATTTGAACTTAAGGAGGGGGGTGTTAGTGTAAATATAGCCATTATTTACCTAGTTAGCTAATCTCTTTTCTAGATTGGCCTTTTCACACTCATACCTTAAGTTTACTTAGGTTTATTTTGATTTTTTCTCACTTCATAACATTGATACATGCATCTTCATCAATTGAGACACCTATTGACAGTTGCTAATATACTTTTCAAGTGATCTCACAAGTGTCACATCTTTGGAGGGTTAGTTAGTTGATCATTCCTACTTTCCTACCTCATGTAGCTTGCCTATATATGCAAGGCTTTCTCATTGTATTATACACTCTTAATTTTATTGATAGACATACTATTATGATCATATTTTTACTTGTGAAAGGTTATCAATTTTAGCTCCTTGATCTTGAAATTATCCAACAAATGATAGTACTGTTGATTTTAATAATAGATTTATTATAGAAATGTAAAAGGTGCATCCCAATTTGAGGCCTAATGAATCAATGTATCTTGTTCTCTATTATGGAGCAAATGATGCTAAGTTGGGATATTGTCTTTGTGACAAGAACCCTCAAAATTTGAGATAGGTTTATACCATAGAACCAACATAGAAAACAATATAAGAGAATCTAACAAGCATGTTAAAAGATCTAAAAATAAACAAATCATATGTAGGCACCTCTATCAAGCCTCTCACAACTAATGATAAAATTAACAAAATGATGGGAGTAATAAAGGAATTATCATATAGTAATGTAGAGATGGATTTAAACTCACAGAATCATCTCTGAATTTGCACAACAAATGCTCAAATAGAATAGAGAAATTGTAAATTAACACATAGAAAATTGCTTGCACAGGAAACCATGAAATTTCTCCATTAAAATAAATCATATTAAAAGATCTTTTTAGTCATCAATGGACTGATATGCTATAAATAAAATTCTTATAGGAATCAAATATGCAATGAAAAACATTCAAATACAATACTATGCTTAGCTATGTGAGCTTTTGTAAACAAAATTCATCTCCCAACACTAAAACACCACTTGCAAATTTTGTATCTTCAACTCTATTGTTCTGAAGCCTTTATGGATTGTTGTAAATTAGTCCAAACTTGAAACAAACACCCTAAAAAAATTCTCTAGAGAAAGCTACACCCTCCTCTCCTCTACCTTCAAAAATCCACTTCAAAAGTCTTTCATTGTTTCATTAATTTTTTTATTCTCCACCACTCTGTCAAGGGATTTATTTCATATATCTAAATTTTGCCTTCCCCAACCAGGTATGCCATCTCCTATAGCTAAAATAATCAGACTTCAAAAAGATAATTAAAACTCATTTAAAATACACTTACAACAACCTCACAAAGATAGGCTTTTTCAGTTTTCTTTCCCTCCTCTTTTGGCTCTCGAAAAGACAAGACGATAAAAACCAATCTTGGGAACCCACTTCTCTAGTCCCTAATTTTTAGGGATCATGATGAAGTGTTGTAACTCCCCAATTTAAAAAATCCAACGCCTCAATAAGCGTTTGAAATAATTTGTAATTAAAGATGTAAGCTACTTTTCTTTGTTTTTCACCCCGCTAGCCAACTTGTCAATGTGCTAGGAAAAATATAACAAGTTTATTTAAAAAAAGATAATTCATTTGCCACCTATTAACATGAATTTCAAACCAAAATTGAATCACATGAAAAATTCAAAAATTCTCAACAAAAATAAAATATTTTTGTTTGACACAGGATTGCCAAATGCCATGGATGCTCCTGCATCAGACACCCACGATAGAAAAAAAATGTTTCATGAGTGTGACTCATAAAAAAATGTAGATCTGATGCTCATTCTAATTCCATCTTCCAACCTTATTCACCTGAACCTTCTTTCTCACCTATTCTTATAACTTGATGTCTCTTCCATCTTTCATTCCTCCTCTCTTCCCTTTATCACAAATTCCAATTCCTACCAATTTGCACTATGAAATGTTGGAAAACAATAATAACCAATTTTCTCTTCATCAATAAAATAAGGAAACTCATGCATTACCTCTCCCTTTGTTATTTCTGCAACAATCAATTCATTTTTAATCTTTGTTTGTTCCATGTGTTCCTCCTTTCCTTTATCTCATGAAAAATAATTTTCAACTGCAAATTCATTATTAGTAAGACAATCAAAATACTCATCCCTTCCATCTCCTTCCTCTATATCCATTTTGATGCTCATAACACAATTAAAATATTCTTCCCTTCCATCTTGCATTAAACTATCATCCATACAAATCTCTTTATCAAATGAGAAATCAATAATTGATGCAAAGGGCATCTCACCAAACAAATCAACATTCACTTTCTCACCTTCTTCCTTTCTTACAATTTTAAAGCCTTCTTTCACTAATGTACTTATTGCTGCAATATCTTCCTCTACACAAATATTATCACGCTCACATAAATCAACAACATTATTTTCACAAAAATCAGATCTTACCCCTTCTTTCTCCACCAAAACCTTCACTTTACCTTTCTTGAGTGCAACCCATATTGCTGAAACTTGCATCAACAAATCAAAATATTTATCCTCATCCTCTTCCACTAATTATTTAACTCCATGAATCAAACAATTTTTCAGTTTTACTACATACCTTTCCTTCTTCCTTACTCAAGGGCTTCAACTTATGTTTGATTTCATCTTTCGTCAAGGAGTATGTATTGGCATACCCATCATGAACTTCCCAATAACAAGTGACCAACATCCATAAACATTATATCACATAAAAATTCATCATGATAATCATCTATCTTAAATTCTACTAGACATTGTTCATTTACCATAACTTTATTATCATCTTGCACTGAAGCAATCATGTATGGATGCAGGTGTCTTCTTCTTTCCAAATGCAACTTATTAGCATTTTTTTAGAAACAAGATTGTCAGTATTACCACCATCAACAATAAAATTCCAAACTTTACCTTCACACTTACATCTTGTTTTGAACAAGCTCTTCCTTTGATTTGGTTATTTTCCTTCATTCATCAAGCTCTTCTTAAAACAAGTACTTCCCCATCTTTCACCTCTTCTGAGTGTGATGAGTGTGCATCTTCTCCATTTATGTTTGCTTCTCTATTATTATTTTCAGTTATTCTTCTTGGTCTTTCCTCTTCATGAGGACAGTCATATGCCCTATGACCTTCTTCCCCACATCTAAAACAAGTTATTTTGTAATTTCCTCTTCCAAATCCTCTACCCGATCTTCCTCTTCCTCTAAAATTTTGATCATGAGACTGATTTGAATCTCACCTCTTTCATCCTTGTTGCCCTTGGTATCTCCAATCTTATTTTTATCCTCATTTTTTTGCACATTAATTTTACACTTTTCTCTTTGCTTATTATCAAATTTCTTGTTCAATCTTTCTTCCACTTTTAATGCAAACTGGTATGCATCCTCAATGGTGTATATTCTCACTAATGCCAACTCCTCTTGTATGCTTAGTTTTAACCCATTAATGTAATGGGCTACCTTTTCCTTGTTTGTTTTAGAATGTTCGGTTCTAATCAAAATCTTATGGAATTCTTCTGTGTACTTCACACTTCTCATTCCTTGTCTCAAATTTTGCATTTTTTTAAGAAGCTCCAACTCATAGTCTATTGGAATGAATTGTCTCTTTATCTTCTCTACCAGTCTATCCAATTTGAATATCTTGTCTTTCCTCTTCTTCCTCTTTCAAGCTACATTTCCTTCCACCAAATGCTAGCATGAGCTTTTAGTTTTGCTTTTTGTACACCTCACCCTGTGAGGGTCTTCAATCTCTTCAAACTCAAAGAATTCCTACATGTCATTAATCCAAATTATCAAGTATTCTAGATTCAAGCTTCCACTAAATTTTGAAACCTCCATCTTAGTAATTTTTCCAATTTGTGCAATATCTCTCAACAATCTGATTTCTCTAGGGTCCACTGGTTCTTGTTCTTCCTCTTCAAATTCCTCTTCAACTTCATCTTCACTATCATCTTCTCTATGCAGATCTCTTCTGCGAATATCTTCCTGCAAAACCTCAACTTGCCTTCTTAGAAATCTAAAATCATCTCTTGGAGTATCCCTTCCTTCTCCTCTACCATGGTTGGCAACTCTTGGAGGAATTTTAATCTTCACCCACAACTCACAGTTCCTGTTGCAAACCACCTCTCTTTGATGCTCTGCTTATAGACTCAAAATAACATGCTCTGATACCACTAATGTAGAGAGGGATTTAAAATCAAAAAATTCTCTCTAAATGCTCACAACAAATTCTCAAACAGAATAGAGAAATTGTAAATTAACACACAAAAAATTGCTTGCACAAGAAACCACTAAATTTCTCCATTAAAATAAATCTGATTACAAAATTTTTTCAGTCATCAATGGAATGATATCTATAAATAAATTTCTTACACGCATCAAATATGCAATGAAAAAAATTCAAATACAATACTATGCTCAGCTATGTGAGCTTTTGCAAACAAAATTCATCTCCTAGCACTAAAACACCACCTGAAAATTTTGTATCTTCAACTATGTTGTTCTAAAACCTTCATGGACTATTGTAAATAATTCTAAACCTACAAAAAACAACCAAAATTTATTCTCTAGAGAAAGCTACTCCCTCCTCTCCTCTACCTTCAAAAATCCACTTCAAAACTCTTTCATTGTTTCATAAATTTCTAATTCTCCACCACTTTGTCAAGGGATTTATTTCATATATCTATTTTTTTACTTCCTCATCCAGGTACGCCATCTCCTGTAGCTACAAAAAACATACTTCAAAAAGATAATTAAAACTCATTTAAAAACCACTTACAACAACCTCACAAAGATAGGCTTTTTCAATTTTATTTCCCTCCTCTTTTGACTCCTGAAAATGCAAGAAGATAAAAATCAGTCTTGGGTGCCCACTTCTCCAGTCCCTACTTTTCAAGGATCACGATGACATGTTGTAACTCCCCAATTTCAAAAATCCAATTCATCAATAAGATTTTGAAATAATTTTTAATTAAAGATGTAAGTTATATTTCTTGCTTTTTCACCCCACTAGGCCAACTTGTCAATGTGCTAGGAAAAAATTAAAAAGTTTATTTAAACAAAGATAATTCATTTTCCACCTATTAACATGAATTTCAAACCAAAATTTACTCACACCAAAAATTCAAAAATTCTCAACAAAAATTAAATCTTTTTGTTTGACACAAGATTGCCAAATACCATGGATGCTCTTATATCATATAGGGTTTCAAGGAATGAGAAGGGGTTACCTTATAATAGTTCTAATACACACTTGGGACAAATATTACACAAAGAGCCTTATAATATTTATTATTCTAGAAGGCTAGGGAATAATTATAAACAAGTGATTCCTAGGCAAGGAAACACAAGGAACTAATACAAAGACACTCTTGTCCTTTTAGGAAAAGTTATGAATGTTTATGGTGATTTAATATGATGTGAGGCATGCTATTTTCCTCACAATCTAGCTATTGTTTTATTTAAGTTGTACTTTTAAAAGAGAAAGGATTCCCCAATGAATATGGTACCCTGAAGTTCTATGAAGATGTTGATGTGGACTAGCATGATTTATGAAAAATGATGAATTATTTCAATGTGATCACGATAACTATCAATTTTAGTAGAAGTTACCAAAAATTGATTTTAAAAAACTCAAGGAACTCATGTAACAAAGATACAAAGGAGAAAAAACTTCAAATAAAGATATTAAGGTTCTTACTAATGTAGCTATCATGTAGGTGTAAAGTGAATATCAATTCAAGGGTAGATGCATGAATGTAAATAATAAACATGATAACACTAGGAATATTAAAAGGTACCCAAACATACCTAAATATCATATTTACTACATCCAATTATACTCATCTAGGATTAACCATAAATTAGCTAAGGATTCCCACTACTTAGGAAATGTATGGTCTTGTACATATCATAACATACATAAAACTTTCTGCACTAGCATAAGGTACTATACTCATGTCTATATCATTAGGATAAAATGGTCATTGCTTAATAAATAAAAATTTCCTTTTCATAATAGGAACACACAATATCCAACAATCTATCATGTTAATCGTCTCCAACATTGAGTTCACATACTTATTATGGACCAACCAAAGTTTTCTATTCACTTTATTTCTACTTATCTTCATCCCTTATATGTGCCTAGCTACCACTAAGTCCACCTCAAACTGTGCTAAAATTTAAGACTTCAAATCATAAATCAAACCTTTCCGTTATCAAAAAATAACATATCATCAATATATAATATAATATGAGAAAATGATCAATGTACATCTTATAACAGATGCAATGATTAGATTTAGATCTCAAAAATACCTAACTTAACACGAAAGAATCAAAATTTTGGTACCATGTCCTAGGAGATTGCTTGAGACCATACAAATAATTTTTTAACTTATAGACCAAATTTTCTTTGCCTTTATCAATGTAGTGCTTTAGTTGTGTCAGATAAATCTCTTCTTCCAAATCACCATGAAGGAATGTTGCCTCCACATCCATCTGCTAAACCTCAAGATCATATACTACAATAAGAGCCAATAGAAATTGAATGAATGTTATCTTTGTTGGCAGGAAGAAGATTTTACCATAACCTATTCCCTCAATCTAGGAATAACCCTTGACAATAAATATAGCCTTGTACTTCTCAACACTACCACCTTGAGACTTATTTTTCTTTTGAACACCCATTGGTATCCAACAAGATTTCATCCATCAAGAAAAGATAATAGGTCCCATGTATTATTTTATTCAAAGTAGTCATCTTAGCATCCATGGTCACCTTCCAAGACTCTACATAATCTATAATCATAGCCTCCTTTATAGTCCTATGGTCATTAGTGTTAGTAATCAAAGAAAAAATATATATCCAATTAGAGAGGGCATACCTTTCTAGTTGTTATCTTTACTAAGTAGACCTCCTCAATGACTAAGGTGGAGGTTCTATCTCTTATTTAGAACTATTTAAGCTCTCTTCCTCTTCAAGTCATTCATGGGATTCTAGTTCAACCTTCTTGATCTATGGGGTTAGTTGAACCACATATTTCTTTCCATTTTTCTTTGGCTACAATATTATGGAAAAAGAATTAACTTCTCTAAAGATAACATTTTTTCTATACAAAACTCTCTCAGACATAGGGTCCCAAAGATTGTATCCTTTCACACCAGCACCATGGACAATGAAGATACAGTTTACAACATTGGTATCCATCTTTGACCACTTTTCCCTAAACACATGTGTATATGCCTTACAAAAAAAGACTCAAAGCTGTCACATCGAGGGTATTTTTTTTAACCACACCTCTATTAGAAATATGAAATAGATTGAATAACCCAAGGAACTTTATAAGAAAAAAAAACAAAGTTGCATAAATTGGAAAATTATAAATAATGCAAACCAAAAGTATGGGAAATATACAATATCAAGATGATAAAATTGCATTAAGAGATCTTACAAGATGAAAAATACAAGCTAAGTAGCGAGTTTATATGAAACTAAGGAGAGAACGGATGTGTAAAATCAACCAATAGGAATTGACCACCACTAACCACCAATATTGAATAAAGTCACGATAAATTAAATACTTCACCCTTAAAGGGTGGATACACCTCATCACTTTATCTCCTAGTTATTAAATAATAAACTCACTTTATTATCCTAAGCAATCTTAATAAAAGTTTAGGAAAAACTAAGGGAAAATAAATTAACCCACTAGGAAAATAAAACCCTACACCAACACCCCCCTAAGTATAGCTTAGTAGGATATAAAGGTTGATGGATCCTATAAAAATAGGCCATGTTAGGTACCCATGTACATATAAAATTCCCCCAAAGATGAAGAATCTCCCCCATAAATAGAGAGAGAAACCCCCCAAAATAGAGAGTGAAAAAGAGAAGGAATATGTAGCCCCCCAAAGAGATCCAATGATAGGTGCTCAAAACTAGATGCAGAAGATAGCCCACGATCATCAAACAACGTTCCTCCCCTTAGGAAGAAACAAAACCAAAGGTGTATGCAAGCTACCTCCCAAATATTAAAAGTAACATGTAGGAAGAAAGTGAAAAATATATGAAGTCTTCAAACTTGGATCAAGTGTCCCTATGTTGATGTTGAAAGTAATCAAAATCAAATCAAGCATTCTCAGCCACACTGTTGAAGATAAAAATTTAAAATCTCCTAGAGATTGATATAGAATATAATCCAAATACTCAAGTATCTCCTCTAAAGATGTATTATCCAAATTATGATCAAAAGTATCCATAATCATGCCAAATTGTGATGAATGATCATGTAGAGAATGAACTAGAGAGTCAAAGTGTGAATCAACTCTATTAAAGAGAAGATGAATGTAATCAATAGTATCTTCTAAATTTTTAATCTAGCTTTTTCATTCAAAAATTGAAGAACGTCGACATTATTGTGGAGGGTAGATCGGTTGACTTTGACCATAGTTTCCAGATTATCATGGGCCAAGTAGTCATTTTCTCTTCCAAGATCGAGACTCTATACTCAAATTCCCTCTTCATTTTGAGCATCTCATTAGTAACCATCTTCAATACATCAAACAATTGATTAACCTGATCTCAAATCGAAGACTCGTGATAATTATTATTAACTTCTACATTATTAATCAAAGAATGAACCTTAACATTGGTAAGGTTCAGATCACTAAAAAAACATTTGAAAATTCTAAAAAATATGATCGAGCCATCCTTTTCCATGCCCAACACATTAGAAATATCTTCATGGTTGTAATCAAAGATGTCCCTTTCATCAACCAAACTATCCTCAAGGGCATCCTGATTCTCCTGCACATCCTATAAAATCTCTTTATCTTTATTGAGAGTATAGACACCATCAAGGACCTTAATTTTACACGTGGGATTCTCCACCCCAGCAGGCACTTGACCATCAGAGTTTACCATCTCCTTTTCCAACTCAAAACCTTTATTAGTAGACACTTGATGCTCTCCATTAAAACTCCTATCCAAAGATTTTCTAGTGCCTAGCATTATCCTCCAAAGACCGATCCTTCCTACCAACAAACTATTCCTTACCCTTGGCCTTCTTTGAACTGTTACCACCATGCAACTACTTCTTCCTCTTCTACTCTGAAACAAGGGAATCCACCTCTTCACAAACTTCATCTTCCACATTCAATACCATATTCTTCTTATCAGAAGAAGGGCCCTCACCCTTATCCCTCAACTTCTTATTCCTCTCAATACCAGGGGCTAGGAATTTTGATTTCTTCACCTTCTAGGTCTCAAAGAAAAAAAATCCTCCTCCTTGCTACCAATAGGGTACCCTTCTGACCAAGAGGGTTGTTGATATTTTTGCACCTTCTTTTTCATTTTAGGCTTTAGGGGGCTTCGAGAGCACCTCCAATGAGTCATCTGGCCCATCTTTAGTTTCCTTAGACTCAAAACCCATATCATAACCAAACTTCAACTATTTTAGATGACTTTTATAAATTTTCTTAGGCTCTTCCAGAATAGTAAAGGACTTAACATAATCCAGAATAAAAAAAAATAAACCCTCATGAAGAATGGGGTTCTTTTTAAAGTCCTTAATGCCATTTTCCAAAGAATCCAATAGACAATACAAAAAAGACACTCTCTTCTTATGTCTAAAATGGTTCAATAAAAAAAAATGGTAGCCAAAGAGAATATAAAATCTACCATCAAGGGTTATGTACCTCATTATATCCATAGACAGGTCACCCCATATGATTTTTATGGAATTGCGATCAAAACCACCACATTTAGCCTTTTGCAATTGTTCCCTTTCCTTCCTCTTAAAGAAAGATGCCATGGAAACATTGGGCTCCCTTTTATCCCTGAACACCTTTCTGCCATCAATTTCCAAGTTCATAATGATTCCTATCAACTCCTATGTGATGTTGAATTCTAGACCAAACACCCTTAACACCTTGTTCTACCGACCATTAAAAAAGTCTTGTGACACCATAGAATCAAAGCCATGAATATTTTCAATGTAAGGGGTAATACCACCCTCCTCCAAAAGACCCCAAATATTCTTATTGCTCTTAGTAGCATCAAATGAGATAGGCTCAATTTGATTCCTTTCACCACCCATTTTGATCACAGACCAGCGCCACAACAACTATAAGAGAAAAATGAAAAGAAGAAGATGTCTCGAGAAGGAAAAGGCTCTACAGGCACCTATAATCCGTGTGGAATGTTGGAAGATGATGTTGTTCGATAACATGAGCATAGTATGTACATGTTGCATGATCCAATTTTGTCATTGATTTCAACATTATTATGGATCATCCTAGCATGATTTAAAAGTGATTTTGAAGATATTTGTCCATCATAAGTTGGTCTAAAAAGTACAATTACTCAAAAAAACTCCTAAGTATCAAATCTGCTATATAGTGGTTTAATGCATCAGTTTTTCGGTCTGCACTCCACCGCCAATAGCGATATCAATCTATGGTTCTAACAATAATTTTGTGATCATTAGTTACATCTAAATCTAAGATATTTTGTTGTTTGGTAAATTATCGTAGAAGAAATGAATGACAAAATTTAATTTTGTATATTGCAGTTATTTCCTATACAAGGTGTTGGCGTGGGAGATTTTGCATTCCTTTGTGGATGAATATTTTGTGTTGCGGTGTTAAAGATAAGCTTCAAGATTTTGATTGAGTAGGAATTCCATATGGGATTGAGTTTTGAGTTTCACGCGTGGTGAATTGGGTAAACAAATGAAGGTTTTTATGTTTAGGTCTTATTTGGGGCTGACCTACCATGTTTGAGGGATTAATATGTGTTGCAATATTATGTAGGACCTATATTGGGTCCATCACAATCTATCTTGAGGTAACTTAAATTTTGAATTAAGAAGCGAGATGTTGATGAAATGATTTGAGGAAAGCAACTTCAAATTTTATGTGTTACATTCAATTAGGCCGGCCTAATTGATGTTACACTTGATGCTGATATATATAGGATTTTGTTTTCAGTGTTTTGATGATGAGTGAGCGATGAGATATAGATATGTATTGTGTTCCACCTACATGTGTGTAATGAGAATGTGATCAGAATTGTGCAAATTATGTGAATTCAGAGCAAAGCAGAGCATTGATCCAAATCAATGTAAAGATGGTTTTTTTGTACTTCATTGGAACTATAATCCAACATACTCTAGATGCAATTATAACAGTTCAATAGGTTGTGAGCCACCCCTTCTATATTTTATCTTATTCTTTGTGGGCAGTGAGTCCACTGGACAGTGAGTTCACCTGTAGTGAGCATTTTTGTAACATACTATATTTAGATATAATATATTGTGAGCTAACACTCATAATGGTTTTTCCCTTTTTGGGTTTTCCACGTAAAAATCTTGGTGTTCATGTGTTATGTGATGTTTTATGATTTATTTTATTATTTTAGTTGAATGTGCTTTGGTAATTGGATGGATAATTTTAGAATGGTTTAATAGAATAATGATTCACCCCCTCTCTTAGTATTTTGATTTTTCAACAATTGGTATCAGAGCTTGGTTCCCTGGAAGGAGCTTGATTGCTTTGAGAAGATCTTGGAGATTTCAAACACATGGCTGATATAGAGTTTCCTATTCCCATGAAAGAGATTCCTACTATTGGATATACATAAGAAGATTACATGCTTGACAAATATTGAGAACTCAAAGTTGTTCTTGAAGATCTTAACAAAGTTGAAGATGAAAACAAATATTTGAAGGAAAATATTAAAGAGGAAAATGAGTGCATTAGAAAATTGAGAGAGCAGATCAAGAAGTTCAAATAAAGAAATAAGGAGGTCAATAAACAACTGAAGCAAGCAAATGAAGATCTCACTGGATTGAAAGTGCAAGTGGAAAGAAGAAAAGAGTTGAGGAATGCTTACATGTAATGGTGGAAAGAAAATCTAATGAATACATGAGGCTTGAACAAGAAGTGGTAAATCTAAGATCAGATATGGAGAAAGAAAGAAGTCGTGACGATAAATTTAAGACAAGTTCTACAATGCTTGATGATTCTATTGCAGGTCAAAAATCATCTATAGACAAAGCTGGTTTAGGACTTGAAAAATGAGAAATCTCTAAAGCAACTCAAAAACTTAATGCAGAAAAGAAGATCAATGAACCAAAGAATATTGAAGACAAGAAGAACAAAGGCAAGATCCAAAATTAAAGAAACAATGATAGAAGACCTCCATCCAGACAACCAAATGCTCAAAGGTACCCATCTTTCAATGGTATTTTTTATTCTTGTAATAAATATAGACATAGAGCAATGGAATGTAGAAGCAAAATGAATCAGAATGTTCCATGCTTCACTGGTCAATGCTTTACATGCAAAATATTTGGACATAGAGCAAATGAATACAAAAGTTAAATGATAAATGGATATAACAATGATAGAATGATTCAATCCTTCAATGGATATCGTTACACTTGCTATGGATTTGGACACAAATCTAATCAATGCAAATCCAAAATGAATAGAAGGAATAATGCTCAGAGAAATGTCATATGCAACAATTGTAGTAGGCCTAAACATATTGCTGAATTTTGTAGAATTAGAAACATAAGGAAGGATAATTTGGTAAAGAAGAATGAACCAGTCAAAAAGGTTGATCCGGTTGAAGTAAAGAAGGAAATAAAAAATATTTGGAGAAAGAAAGAGGAGACTAAGAACAAGGAAGAGTTTGTACCACCCTCTGGTGCAGATGTTTCCTAAGGTAACTAAGCCTATAGTTATGGCTTAGGGGGAGCTTTAATGGATATCTTATGTCCCCCACTAGAAAAGAGGTGTTGAAGCCACAACATGAGGATATTTCATGAAGAATGGAATTCTTAATCTGTTGGAGAAGATTGCGAAAGGAAATATGCTAATGTCAATATTTTTGGAGCTTGAGATGTTGACTGTGCATACAGTTTAAAGTTTGCTAACTTTATGGAATGAGGCATTTATTATAGAATTAGGTCGAATGGAAGAAGTTAAAAGTGAATTTTCCTTAGCAAATTCATTCCATCAATTTTTTTTGAAGGAGAATAGAGGAGCAAGAAGTGAATTTTAAGAGTTCAAAGCATTTCCAAGTTGTAGAGCATGAAAACCTTAGTTCGTTGAGCAGAGTAAAAGGTATCTAGCAATTCTTGCATACCCTAGTTTTCTGGAATTGTAGTTTGAAGTAAATTTGAATACATTTTACTATGGAAACATTGAGGATTGTAGACGTTTCATATAAGCTACAACCTAAGTTCAAAAGATACCTCACTAAAGCCATATAAGTTGATCCTTTAGGCACATTTTCATATATACCTTATGGGGTTTTGTAAACCAAAGACATTAGGGCATACATTCATGGTAGTATGGATAATCAATCTCCCAACAAGTTACTAGACCTATGGATGAATGAGTTAACTAGATATGATTTTTCCCTTAAGCTAGAATACCAAAACTTAGCCAATAAGAAGTTGGATGTATGAAAATGGTTTCTAAGTTTTAGCTATGATGAGAAGTATATCAGAATGTCCCTAAGTAGAATTCACGACCAATTTATGTGGACTGATGGACCTCATATGATTACTAAGGAGTTAATCAAGGAGATAACTAGTTTATGGTCCACCAAACCAGTTCCAGTCTTGAAATCCATAAAAAAAGGGATGTAATAGAAATAGTGGGTGCTAAATTTAATCAAAGATCCCTCATAGTAAATCCTATTAGGATACCAACAATTATATATGTATCTATGCTTATTGGATACAAGATTTACTATACTAATAGAGACAATTTGGTCTCTGCCACCACAATTCATGTGGTATGAGGCATGGTTGAGAACAATGTTGATCATGGCCTCTATGAGTTACTTCAACAAAAATTGATGGAGAATTTGAAAGAAATTAAAAAGAAGAATTATGTTTTCAAGTATGAAACATTGGTAATGTGTTTACTCTTTTAATTCTTGAGGGAATTTCCTATGGTAGGAAAGGTCAATTGGTCAAGTGCAAGACTTTTTGCACACCAAATAAGAGATTCTATGAGAGGTCTTAGAGATATGAATACCCAGGATGATGCCCTTGCAACCTTCTTTGCAATTTTCAAAGGAGAATGAATGAGAGATAGATAATTCCAAGAAATGTAGTGGAAAGATTAAAAAATGACACCAATTTCCTAGTTTCCATAGATTTTTGCATAATGGAAGTAGCAGAACCTAGGACCATTTGGCTTCTGGAACTAGGTTATGAAGTCTTAGAGGAAAAAAGTTATTGGCTATGCAGAAGTACTGTTGAATAGTCCTAAAGATCCCAACAAGCTAGGGTATGGGAATCATGAAGAAAAGTTAATGGAAGTTCACTTATATTTTAAGAAACCAATGATTAGAAAGAAAGTTGATGAGATGCTTAATATATATTCACAATAAATTGGTCTTTCAATGGAAAAAGTTAACTATTCCAGAGGTAGAGCTAGAGTTGATATGAGTGTAGTAGAAGCCTCTAGTAGCTCAAGGAGATCAACAAGATCAGCTACCACATCTCTTCCTATAGCTAGTGTGAAAAGGAAAGCCACAACCACCCCTTTGATAGTTCATGACACCAAGAAAGAAGCAAAGAAAACCACTACCAGAGTACCCCTTGTTGCTGCTCCAAGGAGAGTCAAGTAGAAGGTCACTAGACAAAAGGAAATTGGAATCAATGTTGTTGAGGAAGAAGACATGGAATAAGATGAATCCCCTCTGATTAGGAAAAGAAAGAGAATTAATATTGTAGATACAAAGATTGATGAGGAAGATGAGAAAGAGAAAGAAGGATTCAAAATTCAGAAGAGATAAAATGTGAAAGAAGCCAAGATGGCTCCTTTGGAGAAGAAGTATAAAGAAACAAAAAAGCCTTTGGTAAGAGAAAAGAAACATAAACAATTTGAGAGACCTCACTCCCCTATGAAGTTTGAAACACTTTTCAATAGTATATTGGAAAAAGAGATGCTAAGGGAAATAGTAGAATTGTACACAGAAGCTCATGAGGTAGATCAAGCTAACATAATTGAAGTTGTAGTTCAATACATTATTGCATTTGATATAGATTTGAAAAACATGTAGAAGGATATACCAGATGGTGTTTGGTTTATTTTACTAAAAAGAAGAGAGGATGAAATTGAACCACCAAAAAGATATAAAAACTAGGGAAAGAGAATTCCCCAATTAGGCTCCTAGGGTTTTTCACCCAAGGAGCTCTTGATTGTGAAATGAGCTCTCTTTCCACTTAATGATATGCTTTTTTGGGTTTATTCAAAGGATTTGGATTGGATTGGGGGTTGTGAGGTGTGTGAATTGTATCTATCTAAATGAAATGAACTGGAAATATAAACTAACTATTTCATACAAACTATTGAAATCTAAGTGTTGGAAAACACACTATGTTATGCAAATAACCTAGGAAATGTAAACAAACTGCTACAAAAATGAACAAAAAGGAAGATGTGCACCTGGAGGTCAAAGAGGGATGGCATGAAGGTCTGGAATCTTGGAAAAAATATTGTAGAAGATGAGAAGGAAACTTACGCCATTCTGGGTGACCTAGTCCTTATGTCAAGAAAATCTGTTGGGACCTGTTTCATGCAAAATGGTACTCAGATCCACCAAAACCCCAAAAATGCATGTATGGTGGGAATAGGTCATCCCTAATGGAGAGCTAGTCCCTTTCAACCTTTCTAGAAGTTTGAATGTGGAATTTGGAGGTCTCGGTCTTTGTTTTTCTACTCCTCCAAGTGTCCGGTCCCGAAAGTGCAGAATCTGATCTGAGGAGGTCTTCCAAGCTTCAACTAGGGTTTCTTCAACCTTAGTGATCTTGGATAAGTTGTTGAATGATCTTCTACCTTGATTAATTTCCAAATCTTCTTACAAGACCTGCAAATCACATAAATAGAGAAATAAATATTGGATGGTAGGGTATGGGGGCTTGCCTTGGTCAAGCCCCTTTTAGATAATCAAATCAAATGAAGAAAAAATGAAGTAAAGCATGAAGCAATGGAGAGTGATGAATTTTTTACCTTGTCTTGATGATTGATATTGATTTGTAGCAATGGAGAATTCATCCCTTGAGTGCTTCAACAAGATGTCTTGTTGACCTAGAATCTGAAACCCTAGCTTGCTTGAGAAGAAGAAGTGGATGAGGAGTGAAGAGTTGTGTGAGAGAGGAAAAATGGGTGATTTATAATAAGGAATTAGGGTTTCTAGGCTTATTTATACAAGTTATGCCCTAATTTTCTTGAAATAACACCATACTGACCGACCTTAGGGTTTTAGAGACCAAAATCCTAAAAGAAATTAACTTAAAATTGAAATTTAAGCCACATGGGACTAGGTCGCTCTAGGAAAATTACATTAGTTTTCGAGGATTAAAATATTATTATTGTTACTTTTTAGGATTGTCTCATGAAAACTCATTAAGATAAGATTTGTATGTGTATTAAGGGGTCATTTTGGCATAACAAGGGGTTAATTTGGTGATGACAAGCCTAGGACAGTGTGAAAATGTTTTACAACACCTTACAAAACTTCAACACAAGGCTTGGAAAGAGGTAAAAAGAGGTTGAAAATGGTCCAAAATCCATAGGCAAAGGTCGAAATGAGTGAAAAGTGTCAAAATCCTCACTTTTTGGTGACAAAGCAATAATGGAGCATGAAAATATGAAAGATGAAGCTCTAGAGAGAGTTGGTGCTCCCCTAACTGAAGTAGACCGAACCATATTGACTGCCATCTATAGAAAGGAGCTTAGAACTAAGAAGAACACAAATACTGTTATGGGAATGGATAAGAATTATCATGATATGATATGGAAATAATGCAATGACAAGCCTGAGGAACTTGTATAGAAGTTAGGTTTTCTCTTGAAAATTGAAGGACTAATTGATTATTCTAGTGCCCCAAAATTAAATGTGGAAGGAGATGTGTACACCGATGATGCTCAACATGAGCATGGAAAATCTTGACAATGCTCTGAACACATAAGAACCAGTTGAAGGAAATGATGATGATGAAAAGGTTGTAGAAGAAGGGACTGCAAGTAGAGAATAAACTACAAAGGATAACACTTTTATTCCTCCATTTACTCATGATACTATAGAGGATAAGACCACTCCATCGGTAAGTAATGATCAAGGCAACCCAAAGATAGTTTTTCCTCTAGAAGACATAGAACCTACCACTTGTGAAGGTGAAAAGCATGATTAGAATAAAGAACAAGAACAATAGAAAGAAGAAAACATGGAAATAGAAGAAGATGGTGAAAGGGAAGAAGAAGAGGAAGACAAGAATGCGGAGAATGAAAAAGGAAGGGATAAAGCTAAAGGAGATGAAGAGAAAAAGGATGATGAAGACAAGGATAAGCCCTCAAGTGAAGAAGATAAGGTAGAGGAAGAGGAGAACGGTGAGTTTGGGAAGAATGAAGAAGCTGAGAAAGAAGAGTTACCTAAGCCTTATAGTAAATCTTCCTCCAGTTATCCTCTAAAAAATATTTTATCTAAGAAAGTAAGATTCCAATCGGTAGTTTCATCTCAGTTGGTGCAGTAGCCCATGCAACAAGGTAGTGGGGTCTTCGACAAAATTTATCCCATTCATAAGTTGCAACTAGGTGATGCATTTCACACATTAGCAAGAAAATAGATCATTGAAACATACCAAAAGAGTAATGAATTGATGTATGAAGTTGTGAAAGCATTGTAGGAGATAACCCCTGGTACAAACATTGATACATCATTATCTACAATGGAGAATTTCAAGTTCTTGATTGATTCCTTCAATGAATATGCCTCTAGACTAAAACTTCAAGTTGAAACAAAAATTGAGGCAAGGTTTACAAAGAAGAAATTATTGGATAGTATAGAGAAGTGTGCATCTACACACAATAAAGTTGAAGAAAGTTTGAAGGATGTATAAGCGTGTGAGGAGGAAAAAAGACTTTATTTTTGTATTGTATGAAGTGGTCAGATGCCATACAAAGTATAAAGGATTTCATGGAAGCTATTAAGACACAAATAAGTAGAGAATTGATGCCTATGATCTGGTACAAGATAGAGATGATTAGACCTAGACTACTATAGTGGACTTACATGACAAATTCTTTACACTGTAGAGCCAAAAAGAAGAAATAATTAGGTAGTTTAAGAAGCTAAGAGACATGGTGAAAATGAAGTATATACCTATCTCAAGTGCCCTTACCTCTACACATCATATTTCAAAGCTAAATCTTACTCTTGGTACTCTAGAAGAAGGAGATAAAACCTTAGTTGAGCTTGATTCACAGTATAGAATGCTTGCAACAATAAAGAAACATCGAGAATAAGGTAAATCTTCTCGGAAAGTTATTTTAAAAAAAAATCAAGGGTCAACATCTTCAGGTTGACCATTTCCATTCTTATGCATCTTTCAAGTTTTTTAGGTTCTTTTATAAATATATTGATGATATAGAAGTTTTGGGTTAACATCTTAAGGGGGAGTTAGTACTTTCTTTTAGTTATTTTTGGGGGGGAGTATACAAAGTTTTTGGTACCAGCACACCCTTTTCCATTTATGTCAAAGGGGGAGAGATACTTGGAGAGTCATTTGGGGAGAGATACTTGGAAATTATTGAAGTGTTTTGGGAAAGAAATATATGTGTAGGGGGAGAGAATTATTTGAATAATGTTTTGTTTTGGAGAACATGTTGCCATCAATGACAAAGAGGGAGATCGTTGGAAGATGATGTTGTCCAAAAACATGAGCATGGTATGTACATTTTGCATGATGCAATGTTTTCATTGATGTCAAAATTATTATGGATCATCCTGGCATGATTTATGTATTTTTTAAGATATTTATATAGGATAAGTTGTTTCAAAAAGTACAATTACTCAAAAAAATTCCTAAGTATCAAATCTACTAGTATAGTGGTTCAGTGCGCTAGTTTTTGGGTCCACACTCCACCACCAATAGAGATATCACTCTACAGATCTAGAAATAATTTGGTGATCATCAGATGCATCTAAATCTAATAAATTTTGTTGTTTGGTAAATTATCTTGGAAGATATGAATGACAAAATTTAGTTTTGTATATTAAAGTTATTTCCTATAAAGGGTGTTGGCGTAGGAGATTTCCCATTCCTTAGTAGATGAATATCTTGTGTTTTGGAATTGAAGATAAGCTTCAAGATGTCAGTTGAGTAGGAATTCCTGATGGGATTGAGTTTTGAGTTCCATTTGCGGCAAATTAGGTAAACAAATGAAGGTTTTTGTGTTTACGTCTTATTTGGGGCCAACCTATCATGTTTGAAGGATTAATATGTGTTGAAATATTATGTAGGACCTATATTGGGTCCATCTTGATCTATCTTGAGGTAATTTAATTTTTAATTAAGGCGCGAGATGTTGATGAAATGATTTGAGGATGAAAAATGCAAATTTTGTGTGTTACATCCAATTAGGCTGACCTAATCGATGTTACACTTGATGTGGATATATATAGGATTTTGTTTTCAGTGTTTTAATGATGAGTGAGCAATGATATTTAAATGAAATGTATCGTGTTCCACCTACATGTGTGTAATGCAAATGTGATCAAAATTGTGCAAATTGTGTGAATTTAGAGCAAAGTAGAGCATTAATCCAAATTAGTGCAAAGATTATTTTTTTGTACTTCATTGGAACTGTAATCTAGCATACTATAGATGCAACTGTAAAAATTCAATAGGTTGTGAGCCACCCCTTCTATCATCTATCTTATTATTTGTGGGCAGTGATTCCACCTGTGGTGAGCATTTCTATAAAATATTATATCTAGATATAATATATTGTGAGCTAACAGTCACCGTGGTTTTTCCCTTTTTGGGTTTTCCACATAAAAATCCTAGTGTTCATGTGTTATGTGATATTTTATGCTTTATTTTCTTATTTCATTTGAATGTTCTTTGGTAATTGGATGGATAATGTTTGAATGGTTTAATAGAATATTGATTCACCCCCCTCTTAGTATTTTGAGTGTTCAACATGGAAGTACCGAAAAGACTAGATATCATCATAATCTTCAAATGCATCTCTTTTTGGATAGTTACAAAATCATTAATAAGACTCAATCTCACCTTAGAATAATCACACTGCGATGTGATATTACACATAGGAGTCAACATGCGACATAAAATAATCATAAAAGGAAACCCCCTCCCTAAATGGTCTGCATTTCATGATTAACAATATATTGAATGTCAAAGGGAAGGGGATCTTTAACCTATCCCACACTCTCGACTCAAGGACCCCAAAGTTAGCAAATTTATCTACTAAACCATTACCCTCATGATAAATATGAGAGAAAAAGCATTACTCAAAGGTATTCAATATATCCACAACATCAATAATAATGGATTCAATAGACCAACAAGGGGAATTAATCTTTTTAAGGTAATTTATGTCATTTAATGAATCACCTTCTAGCCAAACCTTCCTAAAGCCTTTAGAATGAGCAAGTTTCATACCATGATAGGTAGTTGATGCTTCCAAAAAGTTAGAATTGAGTGTTAATACATACTTTTTTTTTGATAATGTAAGATATTCACATGTGTTTCTAATATAGTTTATTGGGATGACTATTGGACAAGTATACCAAACTTGTTTAGTGAATTATAATTTACAAAGTTGAAAAATACCTTTGATGATAGCCACATAAAATCTATTGTCACCACATATTCATCTTTAGATCCTATTCTACATCATCCTTCACATAGATGATTTGAGCTTCTTTCAAAGATTCTATCATTATATTTAAATCTTGTGCATAATTTAGAGACTTTTATTCTTCTTTTCACATGGAATATTCCACATGCCTATCTATAATTTTATTTCTTTCACAAGGAAGAAATGTATTTTGATATTTAAGCATCATAGTTTTCATTTTCTTATTTGAGAATCACTTAGCACTACATGATATCTCATCTTATGGGGGAATCCATAGTCTCGCTTTATCTTTCCTATGGGATAATTTTTTTCATTTAATTATGTGATAGAATTAGTCCTTGAGGGGTCATATTGAATCCTCCTTTCTTATTAACTTGTAAATTCCCATTATATCATTTATATTTTAGAGAGGGGCTCACTCTATTTATGAGAAAATTATTTGTACATGGGTATATAACATGGCCTAGTAGTAAGGACCCATAATTGTATATCCTCTCCCTATGTTACACTTAATGGGGTATTAGTGTAAATAGGGTCATTATCCATCTAGTTAGTTTATCAAATTTTATAGATTGACCGATTCACACTTAGATTAACTTTACTTAATGTTTATTTACCTTTTTACATCACTTAATTGGGAATTTACACATTTCATCACACTTTCTCAAGTTTTTTAACATATATTATTGATGTAGAATCATCTGGGTCAATAGGTGATCCTACATCGCCCAAAAATATATCAAGTTTTCTAGTTTAGTTTTTCTATATTTTAGTTAATTTTGGAATTCATTTTAGGAGACATTTTCAAGTTGATTTTTGGTCAAGTCAAGGTGTCACGTTGAAGAGGAGCCAAAATAGTATCTCTAGTTTAAATTTAGAGGAATTTGGATGAAAATTGGCTATGTTATGGAAAATTTGAGGTTTGGCTTGTATTAGGAATAAGTTGAAGGAACAATAGGTTTTAGGTACCCCAAGAAGCCCCAATGATTCTTGTTCTTATTAAAGGCCCCAATTAACACTAAGAATTTTTTCATGGAGTTCGATGAGTTGTGAGGTTTTTGGTTCCCTTCCAAGTGGGAAACTTAGACAAGCCAAAGAAAAAAATTTCCAAAGTTTTGAATGGTTCATAGTGGAGTAGGAACCTCCAACAAGGTGCTCAATTTCAGGTTCCTAGGGGGCTTGGAATCCTCGACAAAGGATTGAAATGATAAAATATTCCAAAATATCGTGGAGGTAGTAACCTCTGATAAGTTTCTTGGTACTTGGTCTCCAATGGGGTCAAAATCCCTGACAAAGGACTATAATGTATGAACATTTTGATAGTTCCTAAGGAGGTAGGAAACTCCAATAAAGGGCTTAGTTCTAGGTTCCTAATGGAATTGATATCCCCAATCAAAAGGAAAAGAATGTTAACTCAAAAGAATCAAAGGTTCTTAAGGAGGTAGGAACCTATGCTAGGTGGTGGTTCTTGGTGGTTAAATGTGTTAAAGTTTTGATACAACTGTGAACACTCCAAGAAATCTTAAGGATATTTCACTTGTCAGCACGTAGTGGATATGATTGTAAAGATTGTGGTCATTTATTTTTCTAGTGTGATGATTTAACTTCCTCATGTGGGAAGTATATTAAAGGAGAAAATAATATTTTTGGGGTTTGCCACTATCCAAGGAGGGGATCTTGGTAATTTTGAAGCAATAAAAAGGGAGTTGGGAAATAAACGAGATGAAAGTTGGTGTTGATTTAGGGTAAAGTTCCTTAGGTGGTTTTGGATTTATGTTGTTACAAAAATGATTGAGAAATAAATAAGCTTGAGAGTCACTCTAGATATTGGCCTAAGAGTGGGCCTGATACTAGTTTTCTAGAAGGGAAATATTTGAGATAAAATTGATTAAATATTTTAAAGAATATAATATTTTACTCTTGTAGATGTTGCACGATTGAATAAAATTGGCATGTTTATATGATTTTGGATATTGTTGTGGTATAAAATGCATTTTTATGAATAAAATTGATGGAATTGTATTGTTTTGTGAATTTGTTGTTGTATTGGTTACATGATTGGGTCACCTTATAAGACCCCCTAGTCATGACTATATCAATTACACATTTATAGGGTTAGTCATTTTTTCACTTATACCTTCCTTCCTTCCTTCCTCATTCTATTTAAAGAAGGAGCCTCAGTGTACATTTTAAACTCTCTCTCATTTTTATTTGATATCCATTTTTTGTGATTATACTTTATTTGTGAAAGTTTATCTTGAATTTATATTATGATTTTGGTTTCTCCAACAAGACACAAAAAATATTAACTTAAAGTAGTAAGATAAGTTGGTTGGTAATATTTCCTCTTTATTCCACATCATAAATAAAGTAGGAATAATTTTTTGTAGTTCAAATTTTACTCTTGAAAATATTTAAAATCTCTATTTTTTGTTCGTAAATTGGTATTAGTACAAGGGAGGAATTTAAACACGGAACCCTTTATTTATCCCTACTATGTCCTCAACTACTAGCACTCATTTTTATGTACAAAATGATACTCAAAATTAGAGTTAGAAGAATAGAAAAATTATAATTTCTCCCATGGAATTAAGTAATATAATAGAACAAGTTATACAAAGATTAGAGATCTCTCTAGATTATGGAAATATGATTATCGTAACTTATGGTAAGGTTACATCTATAATAGACATTATGAAAATAGATGATCCTCAACTATAAAATATAATATTATCTCATGTATAAGGGACTAATCTACTACATAGAGATTATGGATTTCCCCATATTGTATTAGATAATAGAATCCCCAAATTTAAAGTACCCTCAAAATTGAGCCCATTAAGCATTTTTTTCCTACACCTATAAAAAATATCAAGAAAGGCTATTGCAAGTGAATAAACATTTGTTTTTATAATTCTATAAATTAATTAATTTAATTAAAATCATAAAATCATTTAAACTAATTAATGAAAATTATTATGTAAAATTCATTAAAGTGTTTTAAATATTTTAAAGTGCATTGAGTGGGTTATTTTGGTCAAAATAATTATTTCCCTCGTAAAGTAAGCCATAAATTGTAATGGTGGGGAAAATAATTAATATTGTAAAAAGCATAAAGTTATTAACACACTTTATAAAAATAATGAGAGGTGTTAAAATATTATAAAGTGAAAATTGACCAAAAAAAAAGGTGAAAAGGAATTGGGTAACTACTTGGATGAGGGTAGAAAAATACACAAAGAATATTTTCTTGAAAGGAGAGGTTCTTCTCTCTAAGATATTTTTGGGGGAAAGAATTGTATCATTACTTTGTTGTAAACATGTATAGATATTATGTTAGAGACTTTGCTCTTTGATTTTTTTTATAGTAAGAAATATATTATTTTTTCTATCGATAAGATGCATCTAAGGATTGCAAAATATATTAAAATTTAAAAAGTACACATTTTTGGGATAGAACCCATTACAAACCTGGAAACATGGAACTACTACATCCTAATGAGAGTGTCATTATGACAATGATAAGCACAAGGATCCATTAGGATCATAAATATTCATAATTTGGGATGTTAGCTCCATTTTTAGAGTGAGATCAAAGACGCATCTTGAGAATTCATTTTTTTTTCCTTTTCCTTTTAACGACTTTCTAATTTCCTACTTCAAATTCATTGTTCATGGTAACCTCTTTTATCCTTGGGGAGAATCTTTCCCCCCCATAGCCAATAATTTAGAAAATTTTAACTGTTCTTCTGGATTTGCACTTCGATTGTGGTCATTTGAGGCCTTAACACCTTCCCTCCATTCAAGATTTGAGCCACAAATAGTCACAGGAGATAAGGGTGATGGGGGATCCTTAAAAAAATCAACCCAATCATTTTTTTTGGGCCAATGTGGTATTTTACATCCTGGCCAATTGCAAGCTCAACTTTTTCCACTGAGTAATGGTGGATGAAAGCACCACTCCACCATATGGCTTGACGCTCAATTTTTCATTTGGAATAGTGGGAATCCATGTGCCCTATCATGTAATTTTTGGGACATCGGAATGAAAAACCCTCATAGTCTACCATCTACGTCCAACACCCACTAGCCATTTTGAGGGAGATATCTACTAATAGATCTTTTGTGATGTTGACCTCCACAAGGATGCAAGCATATATAGTGTGTAGGTAGCTTGATGAACCCTCATCAATAACCAATCTTTTCCCCAAAGAATTACCCATTGTTTCAAAACATGAATCAAACCAAAATTGTAGAGGCAAATTTGAGAATCTTACTGTGTCGCCAAAAAGTGAGGACTTTGACACCTTTCGCTGATTTGGACCTTTGCCTATGGATTTTGGACCCTTTTCAATCTATTTTGACACCTTTCCAAGCCTTGTGTTGAAGTGTTGTAAGGTGTTGCAAAACATTTTCACATTCCTCTAGGCTTGTCATCACCAAATTAACCCCTAGTTATGCCAAAATGACTCCTTAATCCTCATGCATGTCCAACTTCAGTTTGTTTTGTGAGACAATCTGGCAAGCAACAATAATAATATTTTAATTACCGAAAACCACTTAAAAATGCCCAGGTGGATTAGGTCGCCACTTTGGTTAACCTAGTCCCATGTGGCTTAAAATTTGAATTAAACTTAATTTATGTCAGGATTTTAGTCTCTAAAACTCTAAGGTCAGTCAGTATGAAGTTATTTCAAGCAAGTTAGGGCATAAATTGTATAAATAACCTCCAAAAACCTAATTTCCCATGATGCACCACTCATTTCCCCCTCTCATCTATCTCTCACCTCTCCCTACTCTCAAGAAAACTAGGGTTTTAGATTCTAGGTCAACAAGACACCATTGCTGAAGCATTCAAGGGTCGAACCTTCATTGCTGCAACTTAAGATCTTTCATCATGGAAAGGTAAGTAAGTACATTATTTCACATTTCATGCTTTCTTAATTTGTTTCATCATTTGATTTGATTATCTACAAAGGGGCTTGACCAAGGCAAGCCCCTATACTCTAACAATCAACATTTCTTCCTTCTTTTTGTGTATGTTTGTAGATTTAGGTGCATTGGAAGCTTGAAGATCACTCAACAAGTTGACCAAGCTCACTAAAGTTGAAGAAACCTTAGTTGAAGCTTGGGAGACTTCTACAGACTAGATTCTTCACTTTCTTGACCGGATACCTGAAGGAGTAGGAAACACAAAGCAAAGGCCTCAGATCCCATCTTCTAGTTCACAAAAATTCAGAAGAGGACTAGGTCACCACTTTGGGAGATCTAGTCCCACTGAAGCCATTTTCCAGAAATCTTGGTACATCTAGATACCCTTTTGGCTAAAAAAGACTTCAAAGCAGTTTCCCAAAATTTTCCCAAAGAAAGACTAGGTCACCACACTAGGCACAAGTGTCCCTTTCAGCTTCAACATCAAATCCAACAACATTTCCAGTCTCTACAAGGTTCCAGGTGCACACCTCTTCAACCTTATCTATTTCTATAACAATTTGTACATATTTCTTAGGTGTTTTTGTTGGCAAAACAAGAAGATACAACAGAGAGGGGGGGTGAATCAGTTGTAACAGAATCAATAAATTTAATCAAACTATTAACCTTTAATTCCATATTTGATGAATAACAGTGAAAGCAAAAATTACACAACACATCAAAAGCACATAACACCAATATTTTTGCATGGAAACCCTGTTAAGGGAGAAAACCATGGTGGAGGTTAATTCATAATTATACCCTATTAAAAATATAATAAAAAATGAATAAGGAATGCACTTGCATTCAGGCACACTACCTAGAGCTCACTTCTTAAAGAAAATACAATCAGATTAAAACCATTTGAGTGGGATGAACTAAGAAAATAGCTTCTCCAAAAGCTTGATGACAGTTCCGGTTAGGCACATACACTTTGCTCAATATTCTTTCACTCTTTGCTCTTCTCTTGAATGATTTGACCTTTATTCACACTTTTAAATCACTTGTACACTTTGAGAATACACCCACTACACATTCACACCACAAAACAACCTTGCTTATATATCTGCTACACGGATTTACATCAACTTTGTCAGTCACAAATAATAGATAAATTATTACTATCAGCCTCAATACATGAATAAATATTTATGCGGACCAACACAAGTTGACCACAACAAAGATAAAACTCAAAGCAACATCTTCAAACACGCTAAACAACAAGAAATTAATCCATAAGGATTCGCAACATGCTACCATCATCATGTCGGCCAAGAACATGAAAACCCGAACATACATCGGAAAAATCTTCAACCATGATCATGCCAAATAGTAAAAAAATGCAACAAAGATAGAACATGATCTATAATCATCCACGAACATCACAGGAACATACACAACAACTGGAATTACCATAATTCCAACTTTTGAATTACCATAATTCCAACTCCCTCTTCCAAGAACAATTGCTATAGTACCAGAATGACTGTAGGAACACCAAAACACTTTACTTGCACAAAGCTTTGATAGGTACCACTGAGACTTCCATAAATCATACTAGATAAGTTCAACAATAAACCCATTAGTGTGCAACACCTAAATATCAACATACATAAAATTTCACTATTCTGACCTTCTTAGCTTCACTGGCTGCCTGAACTATGTTTTTAACAATTTTCTCAATCTCCTCGACATATACAACCTTAAGCAAATTAGAATGCTAATAGTGTTGACATCAATGACAACCACATATCAACAACACAACCACAACATCCAACAATCTCCCCCTTTGGCATTGATGGCAACACGTGATGTGAAAAAGAATACCATCAACCCAAACTAACTCTTCCATCTTCCCCTTTTCACTTCTCCCTCTTTGTTCCACAAAGGTTCTTCACTTTACACTTCTCTCCTATTTTCACTTTTTCAAATTGTACTTCTCTCCCCCTTTGACATCAATGGAAAAGGTTCACATGCTCTAAACCACATATTTTAAAACATTTGACTACTCCCTTTGAGTAGCAGTCACAACATCAATCCAAAATAAGATATAGAAATGAATTCACGGACTGATGCAAACACTTGCATCATCAGTTCTGATCAGGAGGGGAAATCACCCCTAACTTGCCTCTGAGGTACTCAAAAGTATATTTAGGCAATGTTTTAGTGAAAATATCTACGACTTGCTCTTTGGTAAGTACATATTCCAATTTGACTTCTTTCTCACTCATTTTATCTTTCAAGAAGTGATATTTGATGGAGACGTGCTTTGTCTTCAAATGGATCACTGGATTCTTGGAAATATTTATGACACTTGAATTATCACATAATATGGTAATAGGCTCTTCATACTGGATCTTGAAATCACTTAGCATCTACTTCATCCACATTACTTGAGTACAGTTATTAGAAGCAACAATGTATTCTTCTTCAGCAATAGATAAGGAAACTGAGTTTTTCTTTTTGCTTAAACAAGACACCAGCTTCTTCCTTAGGAAGAATACACCACCACTTGTACTTTTCCTATCATTAGTGTCACCTACCCAATCAACATCAGTATAAGCATTCAGAATAAGATCATCATCCTTTGGATACCATAATCCAAAATCAACTGTTTCTTTTAGATATCTGAAAATTCTTTTTACAATAGCTACATGTGATTCTTTTGGATCTGCTTGAAATCTAGAAACCATGCATACAACATTCATTATATCTGGCCTTGTCTAGGTTAGATACAGTTTTCCACCAATCATTGACCTGTATCCTATTTGATTTTCATTAGGAGTCTCATCCTTCTATATGAGTTTGCATTTGATCACCATAGGTATGCCAACTGGATTTGATTCTTCCATCCCAAAAAAATTCAGCAACTCCTTGACATATTTGGATTGAGATATAAAGATTCCATCTTCCAATTGAGTGATTTACAATCCCAGAAAGAATTTTAGTTCACCTATCATTGAAATTTAAAATTCACTTTTCATTTCATCAGCAAATTTCATACACATATCATCATCACCTTCAAAAATAATATCATCAACAAAAACTTCAATTATCAGCTCGTTATCCTGATCCAATTTGAAATATAGATTACTATCAGCAGTACCCTTACTGAATCCAAGCTTCAACAAGTATTTGTCCAATCTAGCATACCAATCTCTAGGGGCTTGCTTAAGTCCATACAAAGCTTTCTTCAGTCGGCATACCATGTCCTTTTCATCAATCAATTGAAATCCATCTAGTTGTTCAACATAAAATTCTTCTTCTAGTTCACCATTCAGAAACGCCGACTTTACATCCATCTGATAAACTTTGTAATTATTGAAAGTAGCATAAGAAAGAAATAATCTCACAGCTTCTATTCTAGCGATAGGGTAAAAAGTTTCATCAAAATATATACCTTCCATTTGTGAATACCCTTTGCAAACCAATCTTGCTTTATTTCTAACCACTTCTCCTTGTTCATTTAGTTTATTCTGGAACACCCATTTGGTTCCAATCACATTCTTGTCTTTAGGTCTAGGAACAAGTTCCCATGTCTCATTTTTTTGTATTTTCCTTAGTTCTTCTTTCATGGCTTCCATCCAATATTCATCTTTGCATGCTTCATTGATATTGTTAGGCCCAACTTTAGAAATCAAGCAATATTCTTCTAGAATTCTCCTTCTAGTTTGTACACCTTTGCTTTTGTCTCATATGATCTGACTATTAGAATTATTTATTCTTACATACTTACGATTTTTGAAGTTTTCTCTTACCTCTTGTTCTTGTGTTCTTTCTTCTGCATTTTTGCTTGCTTCTGCTTCTTGATTTCCTTGGTTCACCAGAACAATTTTAAGTTGACTCTGTGACTGAACATTTTGTCCATTGTTAGAATTATCATGATCGCCATCTGAATCATATCCATTACATCTGGATGGTCTGCCAATATCTTCATCAACTTTGACATTTGCACTTTCAACCATTTTCTTCAACCTTTTATTAAAACACCGGTAAGCTTTGCTCTTAGTAGAGTAACCTAGGAAGATTCCTTCATTACTTCTAGCATCAAACTTGCCTATATCATCATCTCTCTTGATGTAGCATTTGCTTCCAATTTTTTTAAAATATTTCACAGTAGGCTTATAACCAAACCATAGCTCAAAATGAGTCTTACCAGAATTATTGTTGACATTTACCCGATTGATAGTGTACACAACAGTGCTTACTACTTCTCTCCAGTAGAAATTAGGAACATTTGCTTCCAACATCATGGTTCTAGAAGTGTCTAGAATTGTTCTGTTCTTTCTTTCAATAACTCCATTCTATTGAGGGGTCTGAGGAGCAGATAACTATCTTTGAATTCCATTCTCTTCATAGAGAGTATTGAATTATCTAGAAGTGAATTATTCACCTCTGTCTAATCTCAAACATTTAACCTTTAGACCTGTCTCATTCTCTGCCATAAATTTGAAATTTTTGAACTTTTCTAATGCTTCATATTTTTCTCTTAGCAAGGCAACCCATATCATTCTTGAATAATCATCAATAAGCAACATAAAGTATCTTTCACCTTGTAGACTTCTAATTTTGGAGGGACTACATAGATCAGTATGTACCAATTCCAATACTCCATTAGAGTTGTTTTATTTACTCTGGAAGGAATTTCTTGTTTGCTTTCCCATCTGAAATTCCTTGTATACTATGTTAGTAGGCTTCACTATCTTAGGAAGATCTCTGACCGCTTGAGAATAAATTATCTTTACAATATTATCAAAGTTCACATGACACAACTGCCTATGCCATAACTAGCTTACGTCAATCTGAGAAATCAAGCAACTTCCACTAGCAGTACTCAACTGAAACATAGTACCTTTTGTCTTTATACCTGAGGCAATTACTTTGCCTGTATTTCCCAGTATCCTGCACTTACCATCATTGAATTGAAGATTGTATCCCTTGTCTACCATCTATCCAACACTCAACAAGTTATTCTTTAAGCCTTCTACACAAAGAACATCATCAGTATTATTCTTACCACCAAAATAAATAGTGCCTCTACCACAAATCACACCAGAAGTGTTGTCTCCAAATCTTACAATGCCACCATCATAATTCTCCAAATTAACAAACTTGTTTTGTCACCAGTCATATGATGTAAGCATCCGCTGTCAATCACCCATTCATCCTTTTCTTCAACTTTGGTTGCAAGAGATTTTTCAACATTCACATTACTAGCAGATTCAGTGGACACTTGACCATTTTATTTGATAGCAATAAATACCCAGTCATCGTCTTTTCCATTGTCTTTATCAGATTCATCATCAGTTATACCTTGTTCAACATAACAACACATTATTTAAAATCTAGTGTCTTTAGGCTTGTACTTAGAAATTATTTTAGGACACCTTGATGCAAAATGACCTATTTTACTACAAGAAAAACATTTAATAGGTATATTTACTTTGTACTTACCATGGCCTATGGATTCTCTTCTTATAATTAGTGCTTCCAATTCTTCTAGCTCTCTTTCTTCTTCTTCAATCTTTTTCATCTCATCTTCATACCTAAATGTTTTCTTGGAACTTTCTCCTATATCGTATTTCTTTTTCCCAGATATAGTGGCTTTGAATACAGATTCTACTTTAGGAGTAGATTCACCGAATTCGCTCAACTCAAAGGCTGCAAGTTTTCCAATTAACATGTCTCTTGTTAATTTAATCAGTGACCTGAGTTCATCAATAGCATGAGCTTTCACTTTGTAGGAAGTAGGCACATATATGAGTATCTTAGAAATAATTTCTTCTTCATCCAAGACATCACTGACACATCTGATGCTTGTCACCATTTCGTTTATCTTCTAAGAGAAAGAGTGGATGTTCTCATCTTCTCTCATCTTCATGTCCCCCCATTTTCCTTTTAGACTTTGTAGCTTAGCAACTTTCACAAGTGGATATCCTTCATACAATAACTCCAGCTTTGTCCAGATCTCATGTGCAGTCTTCAGACCCATCACATTTGACATTTCAGAGTCTGTCAAGGCACTCAGCAATGCTTCAATAGCTCTAGTATTAATTTCAACTTCTTTGATCTCATCAACAGTAGAGGGACCATTATGAGGAATATTATATGTATCTTTTGTAATCTTCCAAAAGGCTTTACCAATGTACTTCAAATGAAATTCCATTCTGACTTTCCACATGGTGTAGTTTGTACCATCGAATCTCAGACTATCCTTCTTGTAAGATGCCATCTCAGATCACCTCAAGTTGTTAAGCTTCACCTTTAGAGGAACTAGCTCTGATACCAATTTTTGGCAAAACAAGAAGATACAACTGAGAGGGGGGGTGAATCAGTTGTAACATAATCAACAACTTTAATCAAACTATTAACCTTTAATTCCAAATCTGATGAATAACAGTGAAAGCAAAAATTACACAGCACATCAGAAACACATAACACCAATATTTTTGCGTGGAAACCCTGTTAAGGGAGAAAACCATGGTGGAGGTTAATCCATAATTATACCTTGTTAAAAGTATAATGAAAAATGAATAAGGAATGCACTTGCATTCAGGCACACTGCCTAGAGCTCACTACTCAAAGAAAATACAATCAGATTAAAACCATATGAGTGGGATGAACTAAGAAAATAGCTTCTCCAAAAGCTTGATGACAGTTCCAATTAGGCACATACACTCTTCTCAATCTTCTTTTACTCTCTGCTCTGCTCTTGAATTATTTGACCTTTATTCGGACTTGTACATCACTTGTACACTTTGAGCATACACCCACTACACATTCACACCACAAAACAACCTTTCTTATATATCCGCTACATGGATTTACATCAACAACTTCATTGACCACAAATAATAGATGAATTATAACTGTTGAACTGAATACATGAATACATCTTTATGCGCACCAACACAAGTCAGCCACAAAAAAGATAAAACTCAAACAAACATCCTCAAACATGCTAAACAACAAGAAATTAATCCATAAGGATCCACAACACGCTACCACCATCATGTCATCCAAGAACATGAAAACCCAAACATACATCGTAAAAATATTCAACCACGATCACACCAAATAGCGCAAACATGCAACTAAGATAGAACATGATCTATAATCATCCACGAACATCACATGAACATAAACAAGAACTGGAATTACCATAATTCCAACTTCATCTTCCAAGAACAACTGCTACAGTACTAGAATGACTGTAGGAACACCAGAACATTTTACTTGCACAAATCTTTGATGCGTACCATCGAGATTTTCAGACATCATACTAGATAAGTTCAGAAATTAACCCATTCGCATGCAACACCTGAATATCAACATACATAACATTTCACCATTCTGACCTTCTTAGCTTCACTGGCTGCCTGAACTATGTTTTTAACAATTTTCTCAATCTCCTCAACATATACAACCTATTCTGGGGTTTAGAGAGGCTCGACCTAAAACATCTAAACCAACCAATTAGACCCTTCATAGAAAAAAAAGGCTTCATTTTCTTTAATCTCTCGCATGATTTCATCTCCAAACTCCAGCAAAGGAGATACCTTGGCACACAACAAAGGTTGCATTATTCAGGGAGGCTCATGGAAGGATGCAATCCAGCCAAAACACCCCACCATGGAAAGGAAGGAGACACATTTGAACCCTTATCTGTTTCAAGTATGAAGCTATTACAAGTATGAAGGTGTTGTCATCGATTTCAATAGGTTTGCATTGTTATTAATGTTGATTGAGTAGTGTTGGAAAGATATTGTTGCTTTGATAAGCTCCTAGATATGATTGTGGTAGTAATGAGGATGTTGAGGTATTGAGAAAATTGATAGATAGAGGAAACAAGATGTTGCAAATGTGTTTAGTGTTGCAAAAGTATTTTGGTTTTTCTCCACATTTCTTCTGGGTTGAAGATTTTATTTTTTGGTTTGGATATGTTGGTTAGAGGTGTTCATTGAAGTTATATCTAGAATTTGGGCTTCTATATCGAGGTATAGTGAAAGATATGTTCAACAGTGTATGAACTAGATTTGTAGTGTTTTGTATAGAAGTTTCTGGGAGAAATGTTCTTGCTTCGTGTTTCTCCACAGATTGGCTTCAGGACTTGCGATTCTGAAGGAGAGTTGATGATGTTGTTATCTTGCTTGTGAGGAGAGAATTTGTGGTTTGGTGTATCAAAAGAAGGTATTATGAGTTAGAGTATTGCGGTATCTGGTAGTGTTTTCTAGGTAAACAAAATTTTTATAATCTTTAGGTGAGATTTATTGTGAAGGAATTTGTTAATTTCTAGGATGTTCTTGGATCATGTTCAAGTAAATCTTGTTGTCTGAAATTTTCAAATTGTTCAATTGAAGTGTGTTCTCAAATGTTTAATGTGTTTTTATGGGTAACAATCGACCTAGTGTTTACACTACATTCAAAGATATTTAAACATTAATGAAGGTGTAGTGTGGTGAGTGAGAGTTATTTTGGGTCCCAATTAAAGTTTTTTTTTTGGTCCACTTTTGATCCTATCCACCGCAAGAATGATGTGTCGACCTACTTTGAATTAGTAAAATGAAGGGTGTGTGTAGCCGAATTTAAGATGATTTTCAATTTGAGTATGGAATAAATTAAAGATGAGTTGATGCAATATGCATGTGCAATTGTGTGCAAGAGTGTAATTGTGTGTGGTAGTGCGAACTTATGCAGATCAATGTGCACTTCAAAGTGTTAGATTACTGGATGTAGTGAGCAGGAGGTGTTTGAAATCATTCATACAAGGTTGCGAGTGTGTTGAAGCTATTGTGGTGGATTTCCTATTGCATTGAGATCATGTTCTTTGTGTAACATTCTATGTTCTTTACTTCTTTCTACTTCGACAATGAGCTTGGGTTGTGAGCCTTTTTGGACAACGTCTCTTATTTTGGCAGTGAGCCTTTTGTACTGGTTTTTGTAATTACTTATACTTTGAGATAATCCTCACCGTGGTTTTTCCCTCAATGGGTTTTCCACATAAAATTTTATGTTCTCTTGTGTATGGTGTTGTTATTTCAATTTTTTTTATCTGCAATTTATGATTAAACATTATAATAGATTAAGGGTTTTATGAATGCATGTGGATCTGTTTGTTGTTGAGGGTTTTTATGTTTTAATTGGATACAACTGATTCACCCCCCTCAATTTTCTTGTTCATTCAAAAATTGGTATTAGAGAAAGGTTCCTTAGAGAAAAGCTTGATCGCTTGAGGTAGATCTGGGATGAAAAACAAGAGGGAGATCCCTATGTTTGATGGAACAGACTATGCATTATGAAAGGTGAAGATGGAAGGCTATCTAATTTCTCTTGGATTTGAAGTTGCAAAAGTAGTGAAGAATACCTACACCATACCTCAAAATGGACCGAGCACAAGTGAATAAATCAAAGCTTATGAAATAGATGGTAAGACAAGGTTTGTTCTTTTGACTGGTCTTGCAAATACTGAATTAGTAAAAGTTATGGATCTGAAAAATACTAAAGAAGTTTGGAATAAGCTAGAAATTATTTTTGAAGGAGATGACAAGGTTAAACAAGCTAAGTTGCAGAATCTGAAGGCACAATTTAACACTTTGTAGATATTTGATGATGAAACAATCACAAGTTATATGCAGAGGGTTAATGAGCTGGTGAGTGCAATGAGAGGTCTCGATGTACAAGTCAAAGAATCTAAAGTGATAAAGAAAATTCTCAAAACTCTTATCGATTCCTATAGTGAAAATTTTTCTTCTATTGAGAAATTTGTAGATTATAATACTTACACTAGAGATCAGTTGTATGACACACTAACTACATTTTAGATGAAAAAAATTGGTTCAGAGAATTGCAAAAAATGGAGATAGCTTTCAAGACTGGAAAATCAAAAAAGACTAAAGATTTATATGGAGAATATCTTGATGATGTGGAAGCTAACTTTGTAAGAAGACTAAAAAAGGGCACTGGTAAGTACAAGGGTAAATTACTTTTCAAATGCTTTAGTTGTGGAAATATTGGTCATTATGCTTCAAGATGTCCAAATAGAGTTGTGAATAATAAGAGTAAGGAGAATAAGGGTAAGATGATTAAGAAAAGCTACTATGTTAGAGAAGATGCTAGTATCTTTGATGATGAATCTAATTATGAAGATCCTAATGAAAATGAATGCTTGTTTTTGGCTTTAAAAAATGAACCTGTTTCTACTAACTCTAAAAGATGTATGAAGGAAAGTTTTTGAAGAAGAAGGATAATATTGAAGGTACTTTGGTATCTACTTTTCATGATAGACATGATAAGAATTATAGGGTTATTGACATTGGCTGCTCAAATCACATGACCAGAGACAAAAGTAAGTTTGTTAAGCTTGAAAAATATGATAGAGGACTTGTTAAATTTGGAGATGATTTAGGTGCTAAGAATTTTGGAATTGGTTCAATAAATTTTGATGGAAATCATAATACTGATGATGTTTAATATGTCAAGGGCTTAAGGAATAACCTTTTGAGTGTTGGAAAAATGTGTAGCAAAGGATACAATCTTATGTTTCAAGATAATAGTTATGAGATCAGAAAATAGTCTATAACTATAATTGTTGTTGGAAAGAGGATAGATGGAAATATCTATTAGCTCAAGGGTATTGATGGTCATTAATTTATGACTTAGATAAATGACAATTGGTTATGGCACAAGAGAATGTGTCACATCAACTTTGATAATTTGGTTAGAATCAGTTCAATTCAAGCAATGGGATATTTGCAAACAAATTACAAAGCCGATCAATGGTGTTTGCAAAGATTGTCAATTTGGGAAACAAACAAGAAGTAGTTTCAAAGGAAAGGAACAATCTTCCATCAAATTGTTATAATTGGTACATACAAACCTTTGTGGTTATACAAGAGAGAGAATTCTTCAAGGCAACATGCATTTTATGCTTGTGATTGATGATTACTCTAGAATGACATGGGTTACATTTCTTAGAGAGAAATATGAAGCTCTAGATAGATTTAAGGCATTTAAAGCTATGGTTGAGAATGAAATGGATTTGAAGATCAAATTCTTGAGGTATGAAAAATTTGGAGTATTAACCTCCAATGAATTTAACATGTTTAATGAGATTAATGGAATAAAGAGGCACTTGTCTACCCCTAGGAATCCTCAGTAGAATGGAGTGGTTGAAAGGGAAAACAAGAGTGTTCAAGAATCCATAAGAACTATGATGAGAGAAGCTAATCTATTTGAAGTATATTGGAGAGAAGCAATACATACTATTGTTTACATTCTTAACAAAATTCAAGCAAAAGCTAACAAAATAAAAACTCTCTATGAGTTGTGGTATGGAAGGATCCCTACTTTCAAATACTTTAGAGTGTTTGGAAGAAAATGCTATATTAGAAGAGAGGATGAAAACTTAGGAAATTTTGATGCAAGGTTTGATGAAGGTATCTTCCTTGGATATTCTACTAAAATCAAAGATTACAGATGTTACAACAAAATGATAAGATGGATTGTTGAGAGTTCAAGTGTTAAGGTTGATGAAGACTTACATAATTCAATTATGATAGATGGATATGAGCTGGATGGTCCTGGTAATAAATAATAAGAAGAAAAAGCTAAGGAAAGAGAAGTGCATAATGAAGAGGAAGAAGCTTCAAAAAAGACCCCTAAAACCCCTAAGTATGTGTGGAGAAATCATTCTAAAGAATAGATCATTGGAGATAAAAACAAAGGAGTGTTGACAAGAAGAAGAGCTATCGAGCAGGAGGTAAATCTATGTTTACTTTTTGGAATTGAACCAAAAATAGTTATTGAAGCATGAAAAGATGAATATTGAATGAAGGAAATGAAAGAAGAACTTACACAAATTGACAAGAATTAGACTTGGGAACCGGTCCCTAGACTTGGAAACAAGAACATAATTGGAACTAAGTGGGTATTCAGAAATAAGTTGAATCAAAATGGAGAAGTAGTGGGAAACAAGGCTAAGATTGTGTGTAGGGGTTACTCACAAGTTGAAGGAATAGACTTTGAGGAGACATTTTCCCTTGTGGATAGAATGGAATAAATTAGGATGTTTTTGGAATTTGTAGCATATAAGGACTTTAAATTTTATTAGATAGATGTAAAGTCTGCTTTCTTGAATGGTGAATTGGAAGAAGTCTACATGGAACAAGGGTACCACAAATAGTAATCTTTACTTCAAAGTTGCAAAAAATAAAATCTTTATAGTGGTTGTGTATGTCGATGACATAATTTTTGGAGGAAATGAAGATATGTGTAAAAAATTTGCAGAAGAGATGCAAAAAGAGTTTGAGATGTCTATGTTTGAGGAGATGAATTTATTCCTTGGTCTACAAATCAATTAAATAAACAAGGGCATATTCATTTCACAACCAAAGTATTCTAAATAAATGTTGAAGAAGTTTGGAATGGACGACTCCAAACCAATATGTAATCCTATGGTTACTAGATGTAAACTAAGCAAGGATGATGAACCCCTAAAGGATGATAAAAGAAAGTAAAAATCTATAATTGGTGGACTATTATACCTAACTGCTACCAGATCGAATATCATGCATGCAATTTATCTTGTGGCTAGATTTCAAGAAGATCCTAAAGAAACACATGTTGTGAAAGTAAAGAGGATATTCAAATACTTGAAGGGCACTCCAGATTATGGCTTGTGGTATCCTAAGGATAGTGATTTCACATTGAGTGATTATACAGATACAAACTGGGTTGGTTGTGTTGATGACAAAAAAAGTACTAGTGGCGGTGCATTCTTTCTTGGATGTAAATTGGTATCATGGCCAAGTAAGAAAAAATAATTAGTTTCTTTATCTATTGAAAAGGCTGAGTACATTATAGTAGCATCTTGTTACACACAAGTACATTGGATGAGAAAAACACTAAAGGATATATGAGTGGTGTATGATGAACCTATTTCTATCTTTTGCAATAATACAAGTGCAATAAATATATCAAAGAGTCCAGTGATGCATTCAACGACAAATCATATATCAATCAAGTATCAATTTTTGAGAGAGAAGGTTGTGGAGAATGAAGTAAGGCTTGAATATCTACTTACAAAGGATCAAGTTGTTGAAATATTTACTAAGGCTCTTCCTAAAGATACTTTTGAGTATCTCTGGGAGAAGTTGGGGGTCATTGCCTCTCCTTTCTTGAACTAGAAGCATATGGAGATGCATCATTCCAGTAGATATATGGATTTATTCCTTGTTTGGACTCATTTTGGTGGCTACCTCTCAAGGGGAGTAGGTAGTGACATTATTGCAGCATATGCTATGCATAGGTTGCTGATTTGGTTGGTGTGTAATCCTAATGGGGAGTATTCGGATCAGTTGCAAGTATCTTGGTTAATATAAAAAGGGGGAGAAAAATGCAAAAAAATTTATCCTTTTCCATTGATATCAAAGGGGGAGAAAGAGTCATGTGTAAAAAACAGAAGAGAAAAAAGAACAAAAGAAAAAAGAAAAATGGGGAGAGGAAAGTCATAAAAAAAATGAAGAATATGAGGTTGTCTAATTTGAAAAGAAGAGAGTATGAAGACATTGTCTTTGATGGTTTTTCATATCGTATGTTGCATCAATGAAAAAGGGGGAGATTGTTGCAAGTATGAAGGTGTTGTTATTGATGCCAAAAGATTTGTGTTATTATTAATGTTGATTAAGTAATGTCAGAAAGAGATTGTTGCTTTGATAAGCTCCTGGCTATAATTGTGGTAGTAATGAGGATCTTGAAGATATTGAGAAAATTGGTAGATAGAGGAAACAAGATGTTACAAAGGTGTTCAGTGTTGTAGAAGTATTTAGGTTTTGCTCTAGATTTATTCTAGGTTGAAGATCTAATTTTTTGGTTTGGATATGTTGGTTAGAGGTGTTCATAGAGGTTATATCCAAAATTTTGGCTTTTGGATCAAGGTACAGTGAAAGATACGTTCGTCAGTGTATGAACTGGATTTGTAGTATTTTATACAGAAGTGTCTGGGAAAAATTTTCTTGCTCTAGGTTTCTCCATAGATTGGCTTCAAGACTTGCAGTTTTGAAGGAGAGTTGATGATGTTTTTATCTTTCCCGTGTCAAGAGAATTTATGGTTTGGTGTATCAAAAGAAGGTCTTATGAGTTCCAGAGTATTGTAGTATCTGGCAATGTTGTCTAGGTAAAAAAAATGTTTATAATATTCAAGTGATATTTGTTGCAAAGGAGTTTATTGATTTCCAAGATGTTCCTGGATCATGTTCAGGTAAATCTTGTTGTCTGAAATTTTTAGATTTTTCAAAGGAAATTTGTAATAAAATGCTTAATGTGTTTTCATGGGTAATATCCGACCAGGTGTTTACACTACATTTAAAGATGTTTAAATATTAATGAAGGTGTAGCGTGGCATGTGAGATTTATTTTGGGTCCCAATTAAAGTTTTTTTTGGGTCCACTTTTGTTCCTATCCATCATGGGAGTGCTTAGTGACAACCTACTTTGAATTTGTAAAATGAACAGTGTGTGTAGCAGAATTGAAGATGCTTTTCAAGTTGAGGATGGTATAAATGAAAGATGAGTTGATGCAATATATGTGTGAAATTATGAAGAAGAGTGTGTACATGTGTGTGGTAGTACGAATTTGTGTAGAGAAGTGTGAGCTTCAAAGTATTAGATTACTAGATGCAGTGATCAGAAGGTTTTCACAATCATTCATGGAAGGCTGTGAGTGTGTTGAAGCTATTGTGGTGGATTTTTTGTTGCGTTGAGATCATGTTATCTATGTAACATTCTATGTTCTTTACTTCTTTCTACTTCAACAGTGAGCCTGGGTTGTGAGCCTTTCTAGATAGTGTGTCATATTCTGGCAGTGATCCTTTTTTATTGGTTTTTGAAATTACTTATATTGTGAGCTAATCGTCACCGTGGTTATCCCTCATTGGGTTTTCCATGTAAAATTTGGTGTTCTCTTGTGTATGGTGTAGTTATTTCAGTTTTTGTCATCTAAATTTCATGATTAATATTTATAACAGATTAAGGGTTTTATGAATGTATGTGGATCTGTTTGTTGTTGAGGGTTTTTATGTTTTAATTGGATACAACTTATTCACCCCACCTCTCAGTTCTCTTGTTCATTCAACATTATCAATCTAAAAACCCAACCCCACACCCGACTATTGAATGTTAGTTTGCTAGTGCGGAAGGTCTCACCCAGTAGGATCACGTCATGTGCCATCAAGAGAGGAAACCCTAGTCGCAATAGTGACATATCAAAATAATTCTATAAGAAAGATATTGTTGAATATATTATTTGTTTGCCTTATTTTTTGTAGATTATAGATTATTTCTTATGTATATTTATTTATCTATTCTTTATTTTTCATATATTGTTGCTGCAAATTATTAAAGCACCTATGTTGTTAATATTGTATATAGAAATTGAATATATTATATATTCAAGTATACATACTATTTAATTTTTTTTATTTTTATGTTCATCTAGATAGATGTCCATATTTGATCTATCTAGGGTTTCTTCATTTTTCACCCTTTGTTCTTATTTTATTTTTATATTTTCTTATAAAAATTACTCAAAAGTCTAAGAATGCCCCTATCATATGAGGGATTTTTCCCTCTCAAAATATAGAAGAATATCATCCTATCAATGATGATCTATCTGATGTTGCAAATTTATGTTGTTTCTATTGGGTGAGTCATTTATTTTTAAAATAAATAAAGAAAGTATGAAAACATAAAATCTTGCCAATGTATACTAAATGAAAAAACAAAGCTACAAAATATACTTTTTACACTAATTTATGAGAGGAGGTGTGTACTATTTGATTATATATTTATGGATAAAATAACACAAAAATAATTATACCATAAGATAGTAATTTTCATGCAAAAAATGATTTTAAGAGAAAACCACAATGCAAAGAAACTCAATGTATTATTTAGTAATAAACACAATTACAATATATTTTGAGAATATAAAACTTTATAGAACTATCACCAATATGTAGATCAAGAGAAATTAGAGTAACATAATGGTATCTGCAAAGCTCTCTATGAAACCTCCATCTATAGTATATAATAAATAGACAAATTTCAAACTAAAATCCAAGTGCAGTTTACCAAAACTATCTATCAAAACTATGATCCAAAAGTGACAATATAATTGATCCAAACTCTAATGTCCAAGTTGATTGTGAACTTCTATGATAAAAATAGTATGTTCTTGTAGCTATTATAGAATTTGTATTGCATGCAACTCTTCAATTTGAACACTCCATTTTGACATATTCAAATATGCATTGTGACACTCCATTTTGACATATTCAAAGATGCATTGTGACATGCATAATAGACTATTATAACTTGATAAATTTGGTCAAGCCAACAATGTAATTGTACATTGTCTCTCATAACTTATATTTTATAGATGCTCTTTCACACTATCCTTGTTATAGATTCCCTTATACTAAGATGTACCCATGGTATAATGATTAAGTCATAAGTAAGATACTCTTTTTTTATGATATCTTGCAAATAAATAATACATATAATATTAAATAATTAATTTCAAATATTAGAATACAAAGTGTATAACACATTTATCTCAAAACTTTCTTATACAAAAATATTTTTATAATATATATATTTTCAAGAAAATATTTTTATTAGATATTTTCTATTAATTTATAAATTAAGAATTATATTTATCACCTATCTCCATTTTTAAAATGAATAATACAAATTTAAAAGAAATTGTGACAATTTATATGTATTTGTTATATTTGATTAAATCCATTAACCTTGGTTCATAAGGCATAACACTTGTTGAAGGTTTTGCAAATGGGGTAGCAAGCTAAGTGGGCTTAACCTTGGGGGAAACTCTGTGGTTAAGCACACTTGAGCTGGAGCAATACTGGGATGGGTGACCTCCCGAGACAAACCAATGCTTTTCACCTCTATGAGCATCACCTAGATGCAATGAGTGCTAAGTGGACCATTCATTATTATAAGAGATGGGTTCTTGTGAACCAGTACTCATGAATCATGGGTTAATGAGTTTGACTCGAAAAACTACACGGTTGAATTTTGATAGCAATATCATAAGATCACATAATGTTATAAGTTAAAATAAAAAGACCAAACACTAACTCATTTTTAAAAATAATTAAATAGATTTAAGAGAAGAAAAAAAGGAAAAATATTTTATATGAAGAAGGGATGAACAAAAATACAAACTATTAGAGTGTGAGAGATAAAAATAATTTATATATAGAATTTCAAATGTTTCCTATGTAATATTAAGAATTATTCTAGAACTAATCTATAATAAATAAAGAAGAAAGTAAAGATATAAACATAATATTTTATAGGTCAATTTACTTTTTCCCTTTTATTTACAAATAATATTAAGAATGATTGTTTATTATTGCAATGATTTTTTCAGTGGGAAGCTCAAGCATGACTGTTTATTGATTCATGTGAATTTGTGGTAAATTTTTTGACATGTGAACCGACTGATAGCTTTTATTCCACAATTATATTTATGGCCGAAATGGATTTCCATTTCTGATGGTGTAGTGGGATTACAATGGAGCTTTCTCTTTCTTATTATGTCTCTCCATCTAAGTGACAATTGGTATATAATTACGCTTCATCCAAAAGTGAAAGAATGTAGTGATCCTCATTCATTCGACCATGAAAATTTGGGTAGAGTTTTTTGTCTGGATGATGCAGATTCTTTTTTGGCTTGTAAAAAGGTGGTGCCCATTCTAACTAGCTGTGAGATAACAGTAATGCCACCTTTCATGAAGTGCTTTCTCGTTTCTTTACTATTTTTATGGATATCTTACAGGACCCTGAGTTGGTCATGGTCATTGTTACAAGATTTTCTCAACCAAGTTTGCTCTGTGAATTGGATCTTTGTCAAGCTTTTGACAATTATCATTTTGATTCAGGTCTTTTTCCTATTGGTGGCTTTATTTCTCATAATGATTTGATTACTAATGGTTTTTGTGGAGAATAGTTGTTTATTCTCAGGTTCGACATCACTTGTGATGATTTTGATAGGACGGTTCTGGACTACAACGAATTACATGAAAAGGTTTCACCAAAAAAAATTGTTGTTGGAGTAGATATCTTCCTTGCTCTTCATTTTTTGTTTGACACTATAGCAAGAGAAAAAACTACAGAACAAGCTTCTATCTATATCAAAAAGAATGAGAAAAATATCATTATGTATAATCCAATGCCTTCATCTCATTATGAGGCTAGTTCTTCTTCCATGGTGGAAGATTCTTAGTTAGGTTGTTCTCTCATTTTGTTATCATGAGCTCTGCACACTTGTCTAGCATGTGCTAGACTGGGGGTTGGTGGGTGGTCTCTCTATTTCTCTTTTGGGTTTGACATATTTGGTTGGGATTTATAGTATGCAAATCAAGTTTTGAATTAAGACTGGACTCTCTTGTAGAAAGTATTGAGTTTCATATCTGACAATGCAATATGCTTTTTATAAATAAATTTCAGTGGTTTTGCCACTTTTATTGAAAAAATAAATATTAAGAATATATAAATTTTCTCTATTTAATCATTTAATTAAATAATTTTATATCAGTGTAAAGTAATTTGATACATATATTTTATTTCAAAATTGTTGATCTATGATTGAATAAAATAATTTAAAATATATAAACTAAAAAATGAATACTGTTAAAAGAAAAAACCTCTTAAATATTAAAAATATATAAATATAATAACAACCGATTTAAATTAATCTATTATAAATAAGAAACAATTTAATTCAACTTTAAATTAAATAGTTAAGACTGATTATTCATTTTCATCTATCTAAAACAATTGTAAATTACAATACTTTTATAATTTTCTATTGTAATTTAACTTAACATTAAATTATATACATATTTGACATGAAACATAACATAAATTATTTTGGGAAGCAATGACTAGCCCATCTTTAATGGGAAAGAAGTGAGTTTTACTCCATCAAACATTCGACTTTGCCATGAACTATATTTGGTCAAAATTTGATTGTAATATAATCATATATGTTGGACATGTTGTCCTTGTGCTAAGTATACTATTTGTTTTGTCCCCACTTTGGGTGATAATGTCCTTAGGTATTCTTCATAATTATACAACTATAAAAGGACCATCTTAAGAACACAAAAACAAGAGAAAGAAACCCACTTTACAATGATTAGTTATGGTAGAATGATATTTAAAAAATGGGTCAACCAAGTTTAGAATGATTATTTAAGATAGAATGGTGTTAAAAAAATGGGCAACCAATAGATGTTGACATTCCAAAGAAACATATGCTAAAATGGAAAAAAAAAAGAACATGGATATGAAGTAGATGTTGACAATTGGGCCTAAAGAAAGCATATTTGGGTAATAGTACCATATTTGGAATAGGAAGAGATCTTTAAATAAGTCTTTAATCATAAGGCTGTTTCAAAAGTCTTCCATATAAGAAAGTAGTATGAATATGAGCTACAAAAGTCTTCTTATATGTTGAAAACAAGGCCCCCTTCCCTATGTATTCCTAGGTTAAAGGGTGTCACACATCAAAGAGAGTCAAGTAGTCTTCATTACTTAGGTAGAAAGTGGTTTGTCAACCTAATTGTTTTTAATTAATAGAACTCATTTAGGATTGTAGGAAAAATCTTCTTTTAATATTTTAAGAGGGGCTTTTTTATTAAGTGTTACGAGTTTTTTAAGTTGTTAGGGGTGAGGATTTGAAGTCAAAGTATGGTCTTATAATTGGGAATGTATTGGAAAATGGATCTTAATGTCAAAGTGCAATATGTTAAATTTTTGGATGAAAAGTACATTATTATATTTAATTTTAAAATGTCAATTGTTAATTATGGATGTATAATTGTTGGTAAGTGTGTATGTGTCATTATCATATTTTAAATAGTGTAGTAAATTTTAAGGTTGTAGATATGTGTTTCATTTTATGGTTCAATTTTGATTTTGGTATTGATATTGTACTTATTGTTGATGTTTTGAATTGTCATCAAGGTGTGCACGGTTACGTAATTTAGATTCATATGTATGAGATTTTATATGTTTGAGCTATGTAGTGTTTCAAATTCGCTATTTTTGTTATTATATGTATGATTATATTTTTATTATTGAGTTTAGTATTGTGATTATTATTATTATGCATCTTTGTATTTGAATCATGCTAGTGCTATATGATTCTTAGTTAGATATAGATTTTGATATCATATTTTGGATATATCATGTTGGTTGCTATATACTTTCCTTTAAATATCTTATGTTGTGAGCATACACTTATGTTTTAATTGAGTGTGTTAGAAGAGGTTTTTCTAATGATGATAAATTAGACACAATCATCTTGGATACAAATGTTATCTTCTTATTCTCATCTCACTTGATCCTAAGTTATGAGATGAGTCTTGTGTAGCTTAGTGAACCAATGAAGCTTGGAAATTTTATTTGAAAAGTTTTAGGTTTTATATTTTTCTTGGATTGAAAGATTGGAAAGCAAAGATTGTTGGTGATTTGATGTTTTTGTGATGGAATATCATCAAGAAAATTGACTTCATTTTTATTGGCTTAGTGTGAAGTTTCTCTTAGTTTTCTATGCTTTGGTTATGCGCACCCTATGTGGATGCATATGACATTCCTTTTGTAAGATTATTTAATGATTGTTAAATTATGAGTTGAAAAATTTAACAATCCCAAGTTTGTTTTGAAATTATCAAATTTATACCAAAACTATGGAAATTTAAATAAAAATGTTATTGGAAAGCATTGATTTCAATGCCCTTAGATTCAAGAGGGTATTATTATAAATTTAAAATTATAAGTTTGAATTATTGGTGGTGTTTGAGCTTTTGACCATTGAAATTTAAAAAATTGTAATTAATGTGCATTTGTGAAAAATAAAAAATTAGATTTCAAAATTATTTTTGAGTTTTTTTTTTTTGTGGGAATAAAATTATCTCATGGAAATGGGATGGGAAATCATATGGTCATAGGTGTGCTATGACAAGACATTTTTTTATTTCATGTCCATATTGAGCTTTTTGAATGTTTGGCCTTAAGATGTGAGGAATTTAGGTTTATATGGAAAAGATGCTCATGCCCATCTATGTGTAATATACATTATGATGTGGAAAGAAAGAGATAAAGATAAAATAATAACTAAAATGAATGGGGTTAGCGATTTAAAATATTAACAAGATTAATCTATGAGTTTTCTTCTATATGAACATGTGGTATGTTGTATAACCATGAAATACGATAGTTTGATCTTTATGACCAATGTAAATATTTTTGAGAATCCCCATTGTGTGGAGACATACTCAATCTTGTGATATTTTTTAGAACTTTTTAATAAAATTTCATCATGTATTATTATACTCCTTTTATGTGTCACATTATGAATATGACGAGTTCTTGTGATTCTAATTGTGCATGCATTGATTAGCGTGTTCTTTCCCAATCTTATCTATTGGTATCCTTATATGATGTCTATTATTGTTTTGCTACTTTGATTGATATGGTCATGTTTCATACACATTGTGTTTGGTGAGCATGTTGAATCAGTGATTGGTCCACCAAATCCTTTAGAGAAACTTGGAGAATGTGCAAGGATTTCTTGAACCTATAAATATATCAAAATATTAATTTTATCTTTTACTAAAATGTAAAATTTGAGTTGTTTGGATCCTTGTAAATAATTTTATAATTATAATTAAAGATATTTATGAATTGGGTTTTAATCTTCCCACATATAAGGCTTGAGCTCCATCATTTTTTTTAGTATTCTTTTATTTTGGATTTGAATGTCCATGGTACTTTTTGGAAAAATTATCATGTTTTGGTTAGGTCATGGAAATATGATTAAAAGGAATATTTTATATTACTCGTGTAAATTAACATGTAATTAGTATTGATGGTAAATTAGTTGTCATTTAATTGTAAAAGCGTCCAAAACATCAGGTAAAAGTTTTCAAAATCTCACTTATCATATAAAAGTGAGATTATTCTTTTAGGTTCCTAATCCCTTAAAATCAGGTTTATACAATCAAAAAATATAAAAGTGAGATAAAAATTGATTTGACAATTGGATGGGAACATTCTATTTCCATTTGCAGTATTTTTTGTCAATTTAATGACAACTTTCTTTTTTCATTTGCATTGCTTTATGTTTTAAATCTATACGCAAATATTTCATAATTAGATAATGCTTAATTCCTTTAAGGAAAAAATCTAGATTTGTCTAAGTTTATTTCATTCTATTATTTAACACTTATTATTAAGTGTTTAATCCAACCACTTGCACTAGAATTTCCAGTGCATCCATGCACAAATACATACTCTCTAACATATTAATATAAATATAATTTTCTATCGGCATGATCCTTGAACCTCATTTAAGTACAAGTGCTAGTAAATATAAAATAATCAATTTTAAGATATCATAAATTTAAATTATTATAAAATGAAAAATTGAGATAAAAAAATTTAACTTTGATTCCTAATTAAACAATCATTGTAACTTCTAGGTACATGAATGGTCTTTATCATATAATGATTAAAGTTAATGTTTCAAACATGAAAATAGTATCCATGTCTTTCATTAATGTAACTATCTAATTTATATCCTATGAAGAAATAAAAACCAATTTAATTTAAAAATCTCAATCAAATATTTTTAAAAAATCATCGTTCAAATTTTATTTAAAAAAAAAATATTTACATTGTTTTTAATAATATTCTATTCTAATTTACCTTAACACTCAACTATACACATATCTCAATTTAAAATAATAAGAAGAGGTACAAATGTAATTTGACTTTAAAAATAACAAAACATTGTTTTGGGAAGCCTTTTTACTAGATTATCTTTAATAGGAAAGGAGGGAGTTTTACTCGAGTAAAACACTAGACTTTAGGCATGAACTATATTTGGTCAAAAAATGATAATATAATCATATGTTTTGGACATGTTTTCCTTTTGCTAAGTAGAGAAATCAACCGCCCCTTAAACAACAAAACAAAAAACCATATATTATAAACTAAAGATTTGTGTGGCCCCACTTGGGGTGATAATGTCCTTAGGTGTTCTTTATAAATATACAACTATGAAGGGACCATCTTAAGCACTCAAAATGGCTCATGGTGACCTAAAATATAATACAAAGCAACCCATTTTAGAATGATTCTTTACGGTAGAATGATGTTTAAAAAATGGGCATAAATTGGATGGTGCCATTACAAAGAAACATATGATGAAAACTAAGGTGGTTGTATTTCATGAAAATGGGCCAATAAACAAGGATATGGAGTAGGGTCGACATTTGGGCCTAAGAAGCATGGGTAATAATAGCCTATTTGGAGGTAAGAAGAAAACTTTAGTCATCCGGTTGTTTTAAAAGTCTTCCATTATAAGAAAGTAGTCGAATACCCATGTTGAAAATGAAGCCTTGTCCCTAACCATGCCTAGGTTAAAGGGTTTCACACATGAGAGGGAGTCAACTAGTCTTCAATATGTAGGAAGAAAGTGGTCGAATAACCTAATTGTCTTTCAATTTCTAGGACTCACTTATAATTGTAGGGGCAAAACCTTCCTAACATTTAGGAGATGGTTTTTCTTTAAGTGTTATAAAGTTTAGGAGAAGGTTGAACAATTGAGTATGGTTTTATAATTGTAATTATATTAGAAAAGGAGCGATTAATGTCAAAGTGTAATATGAATTAAATTAAATTTTTAATTTTATTTAAAAATGTTATTCATTGGTTATGGGTGTATAAGGTTCAAATGATGTTTTGACGAAATGGATAATGAATTTTTTTATTATCGTTTTTTAAGGAATCATGCCTATGAATCTATTAAACTAAGTCATCTTTAAAAATGAGATTAAGTTTTCTAGTTATGAAGAGACTATTTACTACATCTTTTTGAATAGAGGTGGCATATTTAAGAATTGCAAGAGGAGTTGAAGTGGTCAAAGGAATTTGCAATAATCCAAATAAAGAGGTTTTTCATTGAGAAAAGTCAATGTTTATTAACAAATGTGTACACTTATTATGAATAATATAATTAAAAAATGAAATTAAAAACATGTAGAAACTGATGAGAGTATGTAGTGTGAATTGAGTCCATTTGAATTGAATGGCCTAGGAGATCTATGTAGGCCATGGGTGAACATTGAAGAGTTTTCATGAGTGATAAATAAGAATGAGTTTCAAAAGGAAGACAATTGACAATCTACATGGACATACAACTCTACACCTTAAGCTAACAATGTGTAATGAATAAGCTAAATGCAAGCATGGGAAGACATACAACATAGACAAGTAGAGGAAAATCAACAAGCATCCATGTAGTAGGTTTTATGTGGAGAGCAACAAAGCAAATTTTTCATCATGTACCATTTCATTACCTGCTTTGCACTTTTTTAGATCCTTGTTAGAACATAATATTATTAATTAGAGGTCAAATCCTTATAATATTTATAATCCTTATTTTATTCAATCCTATATAAAATCATTTACCTCTTTTAACAACTAAAATTTATTAAAGAACTATTGGCTAGTTCTTAATTTATTAATTGTTAAACAAGGTAGTTTTTCTAAAAGGGTATGATAACTACTTTTTCAAGTATTTTATCATCCCTTTTTTCTATATTTAAGGGTATTCAAATTTTTAGACCTTTTTTATAAGTGTTCTCAAATTATAAAGATGTTATTTTGTGAGATTCTTTATTGGTAGTTGTAATGCCCCGCTATGGAGAGAATAATATAAAATATGAAAACAAGTATATGTATATATATTTATATGAATATATATATATACATAAATTTTCTCTCATCTAAAATGAGATTTCAACAATATATAAAAATCAGAATTGAAATAATAATCTATAAACAAGAATTCATTTAAAATTTGAATCAATCTTTTCTTAGAGAGAGTGGTGTTCTCCAAGTTTTGAAAGCAAGTTTTCAAATGGTTTTATTTGCACACAACAACAGATTTCAATTATTTTCCCATCAACACATATACCATTGAAATTTCAAAAGAAACTAATTACAAGGATATGAACCTGATTTTTTTGGAAGTAGGGAGAAGATCCTGATGGTGCCTTGTATCCCTTTCAAGCTCCATAGATTCTTCAAGATTTTTCCAAACCCCACAAAATTGAACAATTTCTTCCTTCTCTTTCTAATTTAATCTTTTTCCAAAATTCCATGAACATCCAAAATTGTGAAGCAAAATTCAAACATAAGGAAAAAACCCTAAAAATCCTAAAACCACCCTCATTAATTCTTCAAAAATAGAAATGCAAATATCTTCCTCTTTCAATTTTGAATTCAAATTTCCTAAATTGACTTTTTAAAACATTTTCTTTTATTTTTAATTTCCAAACCAAATATCCACCAATTTCCAAAATGAATAATCTAATTCATTTCAACACAAATAATTTAATTTAACACAATCTAATTTAATTAATTAATAAAATAAATATTTATCCAAGATTAAATCATTTTATTAATCAAATTAAATTAATTAATAAATTAAACATCTCTAACGTTATAACCCAATTAATTTAATCAATAACTTTAAATACATAAAGTGATTAATTACCATTTTCTATCTTGGAATTAAACTAAAACAAGGCAAATTGAACAATATAAACAACTGGACCACACTAGGACCGACGACACACTATGACCAGGGTGATGACTTGGCATGAAAATCCTAGCTACTATCTCCCAATCGAATGTTGTTGGGCCTTGGACATGCTCGAACCTGTGAAACCAGGTGGAGTCAATGTCCTATACCTGTCAACCTGTGAGCAAAGAATATATCCACAAGCAATAATATGTCATAAATAAGGCACACCGTGAAGAGGAAATCACGAAATCATAGGGCACTCGCAAGCGAGTGATGCGATACCGTCCTCTTTACCAATACAGTAGTACTAACTGACACATCTAATATAGCAACATAATCAAGAGCATGAAACATCATAAATTTAAATATCCACATATGCTAATTCCAAACATGCCATAATAATCACATCAAAATATAGTATCATCTCATCAAGGTACAACACGATAACATAATGATCACTGAAACCAAGTACATAGTCAAAGTACAACATAATACTAAAGCATAAAAGGGGAAACAACATTGTTCGAACAATAGAGAAAAACGGAGGGGTATTACATCCTCCCCCCCTAGGGTTAGGCTTACTCCTGGAAGCCTGCAAACTAGTAGGGATATAACTCCCTCATACAAACTGCATACAAATCAAAACCTCGACCCCTGAGGCCGAGCATCCTGCACAGGATGACTAACCCCAAAAGTCTCAACGACAGCTCCCTGATACCCAAGCCGACGGTCATCAACCGTAGCATAAGCTCGATGAGATCTACTTGCATCACCAACTGTCAGCTCAGATGCCGTTGCTCCTTGAGAAAACCTAGATGTGCCCCTGTTGGGACACATTCTAGCTATGTGACCCTATTGGCCACAAGCAAAACATCCTGTACCTCTACCCCCAGATGGTGCGCTAGAATATTGCGCACTATCCCTAAAGGGAGATTGTGAACTCTGAGCTGGCTGATCATAGCTGAAGTGTTTTGCACGCCTCCGGTTCCTATTCCTCCTAGGTGAAGAGCCACCATCATCCTGACACGGCTGAGAGTCCTTACGCTTCCCAAGTGCACTCTCCTGCTGTTGACCACTCTATGATGGTCCCTGCTGAGATCGAGAAGGTACACCTCCTTGAGGTTGCCCTCCTCTAGCACTAGATCCTATTGTTGAACTGCTACCAACCTACACTCCTATGTGACCTCCAAGTGACATACTCAGATTATCCTCAACAAGGCGTGATTTCTCTACTGCCATATCCATGGTCTTGGGTTCGAAAAACCTCATACCACCGCTGAGACAAGCATTTAGGCCCCTGAAAAAATGGTGCACTAACATGCTCTCATCATCACCAATCCCTGCATACTGTCTGATCTCATAAAAGTGTCGCTCGTATTGCTCAACAGATAATGCCATCTGACGCAAGGCATGAAACTAGTCGCCTCAATGCTGACGCCAATGCTCAGATAAGAACCGAGCTCTGAATCTCTCTAAGAAGATCTCCCATGATGTTGTATGGATTTCGATATGGAGCTTTTTCTCCTCTAGTCTCCACCAAGTGGATGCAAATCCTCTCAACTGCATGATGGCATAACGAGATCTGGTGTTACTACCATATGGATGCATGGAAAAACACCTATCCAGGTCTATAAGCCAGGTCTTGGCCTCTAAACCAGTACCTGATCCATCATATAAAGGAGGGTGTGCCCTGAGTAGGTCCCTCATGTGTGACTCAGACTGGGGTGGAGCTTCCCTCACCATAGGGTTAACCTGAACCTCAACCTACCTCGGACTAAGGAGTGCCAAAGCCTCCTCAAGCACCCTGCGTGCTGCCTCAATCCCTATTGTATCCTGCTGACGTTCCCTGACCCTAGGTGCATACTAAGATGCTTGAGGTTCTTCCTGATCAGGAACAACTGATACCCGAGGAGGAGATTCATGCTAACTCTCACCACAATCGCCTAAACGACCACGACCACACCCTCTACCTCTTTCGCGTCTGGGAGGCATAGTCCTGCACAAACACTTCAAGGTATTAGGCAAGGTACACAACTTAAAAACCTAAACAACTAAAAGCTAAATGGCTCCATCATAATCCCAAAGTACCCAGTGTTTAAACCTAGGCTTTGATACCATGTGTAATGCCCCACTATGGAGAGAATAATATAAAATATGAAAACAAGTATATGTATATATATTTATATGAATATATATATACATATATACATATATTTTCTCTCATCTAAAATGAGATTTCGACAATATATAAAAATCAGAATTGAAATAATAACCTATAAACAAGAATTCATTTAAAATTTGAATCAATCTTTTCTTAGAGAGAGTGGTGTTCTCCAAGTTTTGAAAGCAAGTTTTCAAGTGGTTTTATTTGCACACAAAAACAGATTTCAATTATTTTCCCATCAACACATATGCCATTGAAATTTCAAAAGAAACTAATTACAAGGATATGAACTTGATTTTTTTTGAAGTAGGGAGAAGATCTTGATGGTGCCTTGTATCCCTTTCAAGCTCCACAAATTCTTCAAGATTTTTCCAAAAACCCACAAAATTGAACAATTTCTTCCTTCTCTTTCTAATTTAATCTTTTCCAAAATTCCAAGAGCATCCAAAATTGTGAAGCAAAATTGAAACATAAGGAAAAAACCCTAAAAATCCTACAACCACCCTCATTAATTCTTCAAAAACAGAAATGCAAATATCTTCCTCTTTCAATTTTGAATTCAAATTTCCTAAATTGACTTTTTAAAACATTTTCTTTTATTTTCAATTTCCAAACCAAATATCCACCAATTTCCAAAATGAATAATCTAATTCATTTCAACACAAATAATTTAATTTAACACAATCTAATTTAATTAATTAATAAAATAAATCTTTATCCAGGATTAAATCATTTTATTAATCAAATTAAATTAATTAATAAATTAAACAACATCTCTAACGTTATAACCCAATCAATTTAATCAATAACTTTAAATACATAAAGCGATTAATTACCATTTTCTAACTTGGAATTAAACTGAAACAAGGCAAATTGAACAATATAAACAACTTGACCACACTAGGACTGACGACACAATATGACCAGGGTGACAACTTGGCATGGAAATCCTAGCTACTATCTCCCAATCGAATGTCGTTGGGCCTTGGATACGCTCGAACTTGTGAAACCAGGTGGAGTCGATGTCTTGTACCTATCAACCTGCGAGAAAAGAATATATCCACATGCAATAATATGTCATAAATAAGGCACACCATGAAGAGGAAATCATGAAATCATAGGGCACTCACAAGCAAGTGATGTGATACCGTCCTCTTCACCAATACAGTAGTACTAACTGATGCATCTAACATAGCAACATAATCAAGAGCATGAAACATCATAAATTTAAATATCCACATATGCTAATTCCAAACATGCCATAATAATCACATCAAAATATAGTATCATCTCATCAAGGTACAACATGATAACATACTGATCACTAAAACCAAGTACATAGTCAAAGTACAACACAATACTAAAGCATAAAAGGGGAAACAACATTGTTCGAACAATAGAGAAAAACAGAGGGGTATTACATCCTCCCCCCTAGGGTTAGGCTTACTCCTGAAAGCCTACAAACTAGTAGGGATATAACTCCCTCATACAAACTGCATACAAATCAAAACCTTGACCCTTGAGGCTGAGCATCCTGCACAGGATGACCAACCCCAAAAGTCTCAATGACAGCTCCTTGATACCTAGGCTGATGGTCATCAACCACAGCATAAGCTCGATGAGATCTACTTGCATCACCAACTGTCAGCTTAGATGTTGTTGCTCCCTGAGAAAACCTAGATGTGCCCTTGTTGGGACACATTCTAGCTATGTGACCCTGTTGGCCACAAGAAAAACTTCATGTACCTTTCCATAACCTCTACCCCCAGATGGTGCGCTAGATTGCTACGCACTATCCCTGAAGGTAGACTGTGAACTTTGAGCTAGCTAATCATAGCTGAAGCGTTTTGCACGCCTCCAGTTCCTGTTCCTCCTAGGTGAAGAACCACTATCATCCTGACATAGCTGAGAGTCCTTACGCTTCCCAAGCGCACTCTCTTGCTACTGACCACTCTGCGAGGGTCCCTGCTGAGATTGAGAAGGTACACCTCCCTGAGGCTGCCCTCCTCTAGCACTAGATCCTACTACTGAATTGCTACCAACCTGCACTCCTATGTGACCTCCAAGTGCCATACTCAGATTCTCCTCAACAAGGCGTGCTTTCTCTACTGCCATATCCATGATCTTGGGTTCGAAAACCCTCACACCACCGCTGAGATGAGCATTTTAGCCCCTGAAAAAATGGTGCACTAACATGCTCTCATCATCACCAATCCTTGCATACTATCTGAGCTCATAAAAGTGTTACTCGTATTGCTCAATAGATAATTCCATCTAACACAAGGCATGAAACTCATCGCCTCAATGCTGACACCAATGCTCAGATAAGAACCGAGCTCTGAATCTCTCTAAGAAGATCTCCCATGATGTTGTATGGATGTCGATATGGAGCTTTTGCTCCTCTAGTCTCCACCAAGTGGATGCAAATCCTCTCAACTGCATGATGGCATAACGAGATCTGGTGTTACTACCATATGGATGCATGGAAAAACACCTATCCAGGTCTATAAGCCAGGTCTTGGCCTCTAAACCAGTACCTGATCCATCATATAAAGGAGGGTGTGCCCTGAGTAGGTCCCTCATGTGTGACTCAGACTGGGGTGGAGCTTCCCTCACCATAGGGTTAACCTGAACCTCAACCTACCTCGGACTAAGGAGTGCCAAAGCCTCCTCAAGCACCCTGCGTGCTGCCTCAATCCCTATTGTATCCTGCTGACGTTCCCTGACCCTAGGTGCATACTAAGATGCTTGAGGTTCTTCCTGATCAGGAACAACTGATACCCGAGGAGGAGATTCATGCTAACTCTCACCACAATCGCCTAAACGACCACGACCACACCCTCTACCTCTTTCGCGTCTGGGAGGCATAGTCCTGCACAAACACTTCAAGGTATTAGGCAAGGTACACAACTTAAAAACCTAAACAACTAAAAGCTAAATGGCTCCATCATAATCCCAAAGTACCCAGTGTTTAAACCTAGGCTTTGATACCATGTGTAATGCCCCACTATGGAGAGAATAATATAAAATATGAAAACAAGTATATGTATATATATTTATATGAATATATATATACATATATACATATATTTTCTCTCATCTAAAATGAGATTTCGACAATATATAAAAATCAGAATTGAAATAATAACCTATAAACAAGAATTCATTTAAAATTTGAATCAATCTTTTCTTAGAGAGAGTGGTGTTCTCCAAGTTTTGAAAGCAAGTTTTCAAGTGGTTTTATTTGCACACAAAAACAGATTTCAATTATTTTCCCATCAACACATATGCCATTGAAATTTCAAAAGAAACTAATTACAAGGATATGAACTTGATTTTTTTTGAAGTAGGGAGAAGATCTTGATGGTGCCTTGTATCCCTTTCAAGCTCCACAAATTCTTCAAGATTTTTCCAAAAACCCACAAAATTGAACAATTTCTTCCTTCTCTTTCTAATTTAATCTTTTCCAAAATTCCATGAACATCCAAAATTGTGAAGCAAAATTGAAACATAAGGAAAAAACCCTAAAAATCCTACAACCACCCTCATTAATTCTTCAAAAACAGAAATGCAAATATCTTCCTCTTTCAATTTTGAATTCAAATTTCCTAAATTGACGTTTTAAAACATTTTCTTTTATTTTCAATTTCCAAACCAAATATCCACCAATTTCCAAAATGAATAATCTAATTCATTTCAACACAAATAATTTAATTTAACACAATCTAATTTAATTAATTAATAAAATAAATCTTTATCCAAGATTAAATCATTTTATTAATCAAATTAAATTAATTAATAAATTAAACATCTCTAACGTTATAACCCAATTAATTTAATCAATAACTTTAAATACATAAAGCGATTAATTGCCATTTTCTAACTTGGAATTAAACTGAAACAAGGCAAATTGAACAATATAAACAATTGGACCATAGTAGGACCGACGACAGACTATGACCAAGGTGACGACTTGGCACGAAAATCCTAGCTACTATCTCCCAATCGAATGTCGTTGGGCCTTGGACACGCTCGAACCTGTGAAACCAGGTGGAGTCAATGTCCTGTACCTGTCAACCTGCGAGAAAATAATATATCCACAAGCAATAATATGTCATAAATAAGGCACACCGTGAAGAGGAATTCACGAAATCGTAGGCACTCGCAAGCGAGTGATGCGATACCATCCTCTTCATTAATACAGTAGTACTAAATGACGCATCTAACATAGCAACATAATCAAGAGCATGAAACATAATAAATTTAAATATCCACATATGCTAATTCCAAACATGCCATAATAATCACATCAAAATATAGTATCATCTCATCAAGGTACAACACGATAACATAGTGATCACTGAAACCAAGTACATAGTCAAAGTAAAACACAATACTAAAGCATAAAAGGGGAAACAACATTGTTCGAACAATAGAGCAAAATGGTGGGGTATTACAGTAGTAGTTTTTCCCACACAAATTTATGTGCACTATATAAATTTTACGTATGTATTATTTTATCCTTTGAAGTTCTAAATTAATTTAATTGATTTATTCGGGAAGCAAAAGAGTGAGGAGATGATCAAACTAGGAAATTGAGGGTTTCAAATCAACTAGAAGCCCTCAAGAGGGGGGCTTACAATTTTTTTTACTCTCGTTTGGTACTCTCTGTTGGAAGCTTCAAAACATGAGCATGAAGTATGGATGATTGTGCTGATTGTTTCTATGTTGTCATTGATGTCAACATGGTAATAAATACTTGGTGATAACTCTATGGGAAGTTTTCTTGGTTTACCAGAATTTGTTCTTTGTCAGTAATACTCCTTTGTGATGGATCGGTGTGTTGGTATTTGAGTCTGAAACTCATCACAAGATTTGATATGACTCTGATCTCTTAACCATGTTCTATCGAATCATTTAGACAACTATATCTTGGATATTGAGAATAGAAAGGTATCTCTGAAAGAGTTTAACTCTGTATCCTACTATTGTTCTGTGTGTAAAGTATACTATGTGGGAGACTCCACATTCTACTAAGGTGAACATTCTTATACTTTAGTTTTTCTAATAGTCTCTTTATTGGTAGTATGATGAGAAATTAATGTGTTCTCAGATCTGGAAGGTGTTTTCTTTGAGGATTACTCGCTGGTTTGGAGAATTATGGTTTAGTCTTGATCGAATTAGCAAATGCAATATATTATGAAGACTAATAGAGATGACTTTTCATAATGCACTACATGGATAAAATGATCTTATATAGTGTCGGCGAAGAAAGGTTTTGATTATTTTGTGTTCATCCAATTAGGCTGACCTAATTGATGAATACGATATACTTGTATGTATACAAGATAGAAGTAAGTGAAAACAAGCAAGAAAGGGAGAGAGTGTAGAAAGAGAGTGTGGAAAGAGAGATATGTGGGTGTATGAACAAGCAAGAAAGAAGAAGTGAATGTGAATGAGGAGAAGATCAGTTCCTAAATGCTTTATCAGTAATACAATTTTTTTGAGCAATGCAGTACTTTATATTCTAAGTTGCGGTGGAATTGACCCCTACACATTGAAGTTGTATTCCATTAGTTCATTATTCTAGCAGTGAGCCACCATCATTGTTTCTTGGTAGTGAGCCATCTTTTGTACTCAAGCTATGACCCTTTTTAGGACAGTGAGTCCTAGGAGTGAGCCTCGTACTATTTTGTATCTGGATATAATATATTATGAGTTAACCCTCACCGCAGTTTTTCCCATTTTGGGTTTTCCATGTAAAAGTCATGGTGTTCATGTGTATGATTGCATCGTCTTGTTTCTATGTTCTCTTTTGTTGATTCAGTCAAAATTATGATAATGGTTAAGTGGATTTTATTATCGGTTTGTGGAATACTAATTCATCCCCCTCTCAGTATTCTAGATGTACAACAATTGATATGAGAGCTTGGTTCCTTGGAAGAAGCCTAACAACTTGAGGAAGGTCCTGAAATTTGAACATGAGATTTTTTCTTTTGAAAATAGTCCTTGCTGAATTTTCAGAAGAAATAGAAGCCTTGAATGAAAAGTTGATAAAAGCAAATGAGCATATTGAAAAGATACAAAGTACAAGTATAGTTGCATGTGATCTATTGACCGAAGGAGAAGAAATCATCACTAGCCTACTAGAACAATTGGATGAGAAGAAAAGAATTGAAGAATGTTAGGAAATTGAAATTCAAAAGAAGATGGATGAATGCACAAAGCTTGAATTAGAAGAAAAAATTCTGAGATCTAATCTAGAAAGGGCAAAGAGTTTTGAAGGCAAATTTAAGATAAGCTCAACAATGCTTGATCAATTGATTACCTCTCAAAGAACAAAAAATGGATAAGAGTGGTTTAGGGTTTGAAAAAGGTCAGAGTTCTAAAGAAAAGAAATTCACTGATAAAAAGATGTGGTACAAAGATAGACAAATCAAAGAGCGGAGAAGTAATTCCAAAAAAAGCCTTGTCAAATGACATGATGAAAAAAGGTATTTATACTTCAATGGTGTTTGTCATTCCTGCAAGAAATTTGGTCATAAGGAAAAGGACTGCAAAAGTAATGTGAATAATTCTAAGGGAAAGAAGAATGGATATAAAGATAGTCTATTGGATACAAAGGAAAATGGAAAGAAGAATGTTACTTTTTGTAAGTGTAGAAAATCAGAACATCCTGGTAGTAACAGTGGAAGAAAGAAGAATATCTATCCAAGGAAGAAGAATGATCAAACCTTTGATCTGGGAAATGAAAGAAAATAAATGGAAAGGATTTGGAGAAAGGAATCATCAGTCCTATCTGTGTCGACCTCTGGTATAGATACTCCTATCAATCTCTAAATAAAAGAAACAACTAAGGGGGAGCAATCATCATAAAATCTAATAAACCCCCTTATTGGCACTTGTGTCATATCATGACAAAAGCATATTTAATGTGGTAACAAGATTAAGGTATTTTATCAGTCGCATGTGTGAAGAATGAGGTATGTAGAATTTGAAAGAATGAAAGTGTAAATAGTTTTCGAGACAATCTACTTACAAGTTGAAATATTTATTTCAAAATCATTCAGAATGAAAGTAATATGTTTAGATAAAATTAAAGGCCTTTGTATTTTTAGAGAAGCGTGTAACGAAAGTTTAGAAGAGAATTCAAAATTTTAGAATTTGAAGAATGTAACAGATGAATTTGAAGTGAGCTTTAGAAACAAGACGTCTATACATTTCTTGGTTGACATTTTTAGAGGTATTCGTGTTTGCACAATATTTCACTTTTATTGATGGATAATTGAAAGATTATAAATTATGCGGATAAAGCTAGGTTGAAGAGATATATGAGGATTGTGTTGGAAGAATCAGTTGGTGCATTATTTTGCATCTCTCTAAGAGCATTTCCTACAAAAGATATCAATGTATTTTTTTACAGTAAGATTGAATAAATTTTGTCAGTTCAGTTGAATGTGCTTTGGGAAAACGAATCGAAAGAGAATCATGATTTCTACAAAGTATTAGCTAAGAAAAAGTTGGATGTTTGGAGGAAAGTTTCTATGTTTGAATTTGAGAAGAAGTATATTTGGATGGTATTGAGAAGAATTCATGATGAATCTTTGTGGATTGATGAGGTGCATCTGGTCACTAGAGAAGAAATTAGAGATGTAATTAGTTTATGTTCCTCCGGACTGGTTCCTAAACTGAAGACTATGAATGAGAAATAAATAATTGAGGTTACAGGTGTGAGCTCTAAAGGAAAAGAGAGTGGTTTGAGATCAATTTTTGATCTGGTAATAAGGTAGTTGCTATGGTCATTGGTCATGAAGTTTGTATCCCTAAGAATGACTCTACAATTTCTACTACTGCAGTGAATATTGTTGTTGATATGGTAATAAGAGGTATGGAATATGACTTGTGTGAACTACTTCACATAAATATTTTGAAGAATTTAAAGGAGATCAAGAAGAGAAAAAAAAACTTTTCGATATGGAAATTTGGTTGTTTGTTTACTGTTTTACTTTTTTGAAAGAGTTACCAATAATAGGAAGGTTAGAATGGTCAAATTCAGAGCCTATTGCTTATCAAATCAGGAACTTCATGATAAATCTTGGTAGTTTAGATGCACAAGAATCTTCCCTTGTTGTATTCTTTGGAACATTTCAGATGAGGATGAACAAAAGATCTAGGATTCTAGTAAGTGTTGTGGAAAAGTACTCTAGAAGCATAAATTTTCTTGTGTCTACAAATTTTGTCACATGGGAGTAGTTGAATCAAGGTTAGTTTGGATATCTAAATTGGATTATGAAGTGTCAAAGGTTGAAATTGATTTATATGCTAAAATTCACTCGGAAATCCCTAAGCATCTAAATACAGAAAGTACCTATGTAGCATGATCAAAACATGGAAGAAGAGGAAGAGTGTAGTGAAGCTAGAAGGTGCATAAGAAAGTAAGCTTGAAAATGAGCATGAAAGAATGAATATTCAGGTAGCTCTGTAAGATTTGTAGAAGGTTAAATTCTTGATACTAATTTTGATTCATCTATTTCTATTGTGGAGAATCTCCATGGCATGATTAATTCTTTGAAATTCTACATCTCTGGACTTAAAATGTCTACTAAAATTATGTATGATGAAGAAAATTTGAATGATATCAAAGGAAAATGTGCAAATGCACATGATCAAGTAATGAAGGAATTGGAGAGTGTACAAGGTTGTGGAAAAGAGGCACATGAACTACTTTCCTTTTGTCTAGATTGGTTTGGTAGTACATTGAATATGAGAAATGAGATAATGATGAGTGAGTCTCAACTAAGTAGTTAGGAAGATACATACAGTTTAGAAAAAGATAAAGATAATCAGAGGTGGTCCTACATTGTGCAACTTAAGGATAATTTTTTCTCTTTGTAGGATCAAAGGACAAATGTTATCAAGAATTTTGTGGCACTTAGAGACATGATTAAACTCAGACATAATTTTGTTTCTTGTGCTATTGGCTATATTGGTGAATTATCAGATATCAATCCTAATCCCAAAAAATTAACATATGGTATAGAGTCTCTAACTAAACTTGAGCTATTTTACAAGAATCTAGTTAGTGAAAAATGTTCATGGGAAGAAGGTAAAATGTCATGGAAGGCTATCCTGGAGAGTCTCAGAGGTTCTTCTTCAGGTTAATTCAGTATTCATTTATTTTTTATTACTTTTTGATGCATATGTACATTTATACTAGACCTCTTCCTTTTTCATTGATATCAAAGGGGGAGAGATAAAGAGATGGAGAGATAAAGAGTCAGAGGAAAAACTTTTTGTGAAGAACAATTTTGATAGGGGGATTAGTCAGAACATTCAGTGTGGTATACTTAATTTTTTTTGTCATGCATGTTGCCATCAATTCCAAAGGGGGGGGATATTGTTGGAAGCTTTGCAACATGAGCATGAAGTATGGATGATTGTGCTAGTTGTTCCTATGTTGTCATTGATGTCAACATGGTAATAAATACTTGGTGATAACTGTATGAGAAGTTTTCTTGGTTTACCAAAATTTGTTCTCTTCTAGTAATACTCCTTTGTGATGAATTAGTGTGTTGTTATTTGAGTCTGGAGCTCATCGCAAGATCTGATATGACTCTAATCTCTTAACCATGTTTTATTGACTCATTCAGATAAATATATCTTGGATCTTTAGAATAGAAAGTTATCTCTGACAGAGTTTAACTCTATATCCTACTATTGTTTTGTGTGTGAAGTATACTATGTGGGAGACTCCACATTCTACTAAGGTGAACATTCTTATACTGTGGTTTTTCTGATAGTCTCTTTAATGGCAGTATGATGGGAAATTAATGTGTTCTCAAATCTAGAAGGTGGTTTCTTTGAGGATTACTTGTTGGTTTGGAGAATTGTGGTTTAGTCTTGGCCGACTCAGTGAATGCAATATATTATGAAGACTAATAGCCGACTTGGGATAATGCACTACATGGATAAAATGATCTTATATGGTGTCGACGAAGAAAGGTTTTGATTATTTTGTGTTCATCTAATTAGGCCAACCTAATTGATGAATAAGATATACTTGTATATATACAAGATAGAAGCAAGTGAAAAGAAGCGAGAAAGGGAGAGAGTGTAGAAAGAGAGAGTGTGGAAAGAGAGATATGTGGGTGTATGAATAGACAAGGGAGAAGGAGAAGTGAATGTGAATGAAGGAGAAGCTCAGTTCCTAAATGCTTTCTCAATAATATAGATTTGTTGAGCGACACAATACTTTATATTTAGAGCTTCAGTGGAACTGAACCCTGCACATTGAAGGTGTATCCCATCAGTTCATTATTATGACAGTGAGCCACCATCATTGTATCTTGGTAGTGATCCATATTGTGTACTTAGGTCGTGAGTCATTTAAGGTCAGTGAGTCTTGGGAGTGAGCCCCGTAATATTTTGTATCCGGATATAATATATTGTGAGTTAAACCTCATCATGGTTTTTCCCATTCTGAGTTTTCCACATAAAAATCTTGGTGTTCATTTGTATGATTGTGTTGTCTTGTTTTTATGTTCTCTCTTGCTGATTTAGTCAAAATTGTGATAATGGTTAAGTGGATTTTATTATAGATTTGTGGAATATTGATTCACTCCCCTCTCAGTATTCTAGATGTTCAACACTATCCTAGTACCCTAAGTAATATCCTCTATTTGTAGTGGGATTTTATTAAGAATGGTTATTCAATGTGTTATTGTGTTTGCACTTATTCCTTCTTTTTTTGATCCATTTCTTGTGGTTCTACATCATTGTTGTAAAACTAAATTTGTTATCTTAAGGAGGGTTGTACCCCCAAAGTAATGGTTGGGGGATAATTCGAGGGTGAGCCTCCCAATGACCTTGAAAGGGCAAAGATAGTTAATGATAACAAGAAAGAGAACATTTTGTGATATCCTTATTGAGCCTTCGATGGAAGTTCTAAAGGAAGCTAATTTTGTGCCAATTTATGATGGATCCCTCTACAGGGAGAGGTTGTATACTGGAAGAGAAGGTAAGTGCTCCCCTCTCAGCCCTAATAAATTTGTAATCTCTCCTAACGCTGAAATTTTGTCCCATTAACAATGAAGAAATGAGGTTAAGAAGTATTATAGTCTTTTTAGTTGTTATTGATAGAGAGAAAATTCCAACAAGGAAATTTCTTGATGAATGGTTTTAAAATGTGGAAAAAAATAGGTTTTCAAATTTCCTTTTATTGTATGATACAAAAAGGACTCTTTCTTATTTTTTCAGAGATCATGCAACCCTAGGAAATTTTTTGGGTAGACAATACTGGACCATAGGAAATATCATTTTTGGGCCATGTGTGGTCTATAGAATTGATTAACAAAGAGGTTTTAGCCCTCTTGTATCTAAGATGGGTCATAGTTAAAAGTGTACCTCATCAACTGTGGAACTTCTTGCCACATTTTCTCTCTTAAATGGGAAAATATGATAATAGAGAAGAACAATGCCACTCTTTTTCATATGACGTAAGGGTTCTAGTCTCATTAGTACCTGGATTTCATATCTCAAAAGAAATTGATATTGAATTAGGTGGAAAAAATTAACTGTGGAATTGAAATACTCAAAGGATTAAATGCATGTTTCCTTTGTAAAGAGGAAGGGCATCACAAAATTAATTACCCTATAATTAAAAATAATACACAAAACCCTAAGTTTAATCAGAGAAACCTTAGTGATGAAGTCCAGAATTTCAAAACTGGGAGCAATCATGTCATTAGTGTTTTTGATATTGATAAGGAAAGCCCGCCTATAAAAAACTTTAATGAATTTAGTACTATAGATGAAAATAAGGAAATAAATTATGAAAGAATGGTAATCCTCCAGAAGGAGGTGGTGACCAAGTCTCTATTGAAATGACCAATATTTTTGACCCCATTATTGATGGGGATGAAAATACTCTCTACCCAAAGATGCAATAAGCAATAATTTGATGTGTACAAAAAATTGCCCAGGTTTTGGTTCCCTTTAGAGGGGCTTTGTTTCTTAAATTTTATCTAACTCTCCACCTCCCCATAGACCTTCGATGGGAGTTAAAAAAAATGCATAGGAGATTGTTTTAGATGAATTTAAACAAAGTATAGCCAAGGCCAAAAATGAAAACAAGAATAGGAAGAATAAAGTCAAGGGAGAAAAACTTCCTTGAATACTAAAGATCCTTCAATCTTTAATTTTACTCTTGATATCCAAAAAAAACCCTTAATTTTGACCTTTTCAATGTTCTATACAAAAGAAAATTTGAAAAATTTATTCAAAGGAACTCATTAGAGAAGGAGATTGTAAAATCTGATAAGTATAGTGAGGAGAAAAGGATCAGAAGTACTAAGAATAGAATAGAGGCTAAGATTAAGATCTCCTCTAGCCTTAGTATTGTGATGATTGAGTTTCCCAATGATAAGCCTAGACAAGATTTCATTGCCCATGGATTAGCATTGGAAAAAATAAATCAAAGGATTACTAATGAGAAATGTCCAAATAAAGGCAATATTAAGAGCTATGCAAGGGAAAATTCATGTAATAGAATTTCCCTTAACAATGTTGGAAAGAAAAAAGAAGTGGATAAGGAGGCTTCTAATCCTAGTACTGATGTGATTGTTATACTCAAGGATAAGGATGAATAAGTTTGCATTCCATAGGGGATAATATTGGACATGTTCAATCATAAGAGCACTATGATAAATAGCTAGATTATAGAAAAAGGTGATAATGTTGAAGGTGATAGTTCTTGTTTTAGCCCTCTGTTGCCATCCTTATGCATACCTAAGTCCAAAAAAGAATTGAGTCTTGGATTGGATATAGACAGGAAAAGGAAGGGGTAAGACTAGTGATAAAAGGAAATCATTAATAAATGTTATTTGATAACAAGTCTAATAAAAGGAAGTAGCAAGACAAAATTTAAGAGATAAACAATTATTAAACCTAGAAGATGTATTGAAAGTTAATAAGGGGATTATCCTTGATATGCTATCCCTAGATAACTATAATCATCCCATTGATTAGGAGGGGGAGGTAGACAAAATGGAGATTAAAGAAGCCAATGCAGATAAAATAAATAGTGAAAACTCATTAGTAGAAATAGACAACATGTTTATTATGGAATTTGGAGAAATGTTTATGTTGTCACATGAAATTGCACCCTGTTAACAAAGGCTTAGCATTCCAATGACATAATGGAAATGACCTTAAGGTGTGGGACCTTACAAATTGAGGTCAAGTCTTTAGAGAAGGTTGGCTTCCTCTTTAGATCAAAGTGCAATGTGTTGGTCCAACCCAACACATAATATCCTACCACTATCCTATTCTAAGCAACTCATAGGGGAAAAGATATAGAAGGAATGCATAAAAAGGGAAAGGAGAGGTGGTGCACCAAGATATAAATGTGTTTCTTCCCACTTTAGACAACATCACATTAATGAAAATAGCTCAAATGACCTACATAAATTTATATTACAACATATACAAAGAAAGAAGTGCTAAAAGGATCAATTTTCATTAAAGTGGATGCCTAAAAGCCAATTTACAGTTGTAGAATGAAAAATATGCATAAGTATGCTAGAGATACTAGGGAAGAACCCTTTACAATGAGCATAAGGCTGCTCTTTATACAAGATAAGGATTCAAAGAGATGTGAAAAATGAGAAAGTGACGACACTCAACACCCACCATTCCTTTATATTGATGATTATGTGTGTTCATGTGTTGAAGGGTGGATATCTCCCATGAAATCAATAATTTGGGTATTAAAATCGTGTCAAAAGGGACACCTGCATGCAATAAATGATCATGGGTTTCGCTAATCATCTATAAAATCACACACAAAGCATTAAATGCCCTCCCCATCACCTCATAAACTAGGATTAGATGTTTGAGGAGAGTCTTTGGGAATTAATGGTGATTTTGTCTCAAGAAAACACTTTTTAGAGTATTGTCAAAGTTTTGGGCCCGGAAGAACCACTATATTGAAAATTAAATGGTTTATGCCTTAAAAAAATCACCTTCGTTAGACATTGGGCATAGGGCTTGCCAAAGAATGCTTGTCAAAATGTCACAGAAAAGAATTTCATAATCCCAAAAATTAGAGGAGAAACCTTGTCGAGCATCGAGCCTACCACATACCACATAATGCCTTGTTGCATAAGATGATAAAAAATTCACGACCCCTGAAAGGCCACTTGTTGGATGTTAGGAATCAAGCTTGGCATTTTCTAAAGGAAGGGAAGGAAGAATTCCAGAATATTGAAGGTTGGCAAGGAGATTGGAAGATTGTGGAAAAAAAGAGAAATGTCGAGAGTCGAGAGTTAGAGAGAAGGATTATGCCTTATCTTAAAATGCAATAAGGAATAAAAGGGAGACTCGATGCCTGAATTTTGAAGGTAAGGCATCAAATATTGAGGCTCAAGAGGAAACCTTATGTCTTATTGTAAAGATAAAACTAGAGTTAGATGGAAGGCCCGATCATCAAAAGCCAAAAATGAGACATTGAGAATTAGGATCGGGAGGGAAGCTTAATGCTTAAGATGGAAAGATGGTGAAAATTAAGGAAGAAGGGCAATCCCTAACATCCAAAAATTTGAGACTTAGTCATATTTTCAAGGAATTTTTTGAAACTTTGGTGATTAGGGAAATAATTATGGCTTATGAAAGGGAAGAAATAAGAGTTCAGTGTTAAGGCCAATGCATGAAACCAGAATTAATTAGACAAGAGATGAAAAAAGGTGAAAGAGAAGGAAGATCAGGACTGGTAGGGAAGACATATAGGTATGCAGACAAGTGAAATCTTGAAAGTCTAAGATCTTGAAACTTAGCCATTTTTAGGATTTTTTAAAGATGTAATTTATGCAAGATGACCCATATAGGATCACTCATATCATTTTTATTGATAGGTCATAAAAGGTGGCATGAAATGTCAAAATGTTGGTGATTTTTATAGGATGATTGCTTGCTAATCATGGGATCTAGGGGCCTTATTAGTCCATTGGGTACAAATTCAAAAAGGGAAACCTACAACAATTAGCTTGTCTGAAGAACAAACATGTGGATGTTGCACTTGGAGGAAAATAAAACACCTAGGAACATACATTCCCTTAAGGATAATATAGGTTGTGCAACCACACTTCTTGTAAAAACAACAACTAAGATAATATGTATATGAAATCTCAAAGCCTCCTAGAAGTAAGGTTTGAGATGAATCTCATTAACTAAGATTGGAATAACTTCACCATCCAACCTAAAGAGATGAAAACTATTGGCCTCCTTACAACTGATCATGACATATGGGCTACTCCAAATATTATCAAATTTGGAGTGCCTTCCTACTTTGTCTTTGTCTATGTCCCACTTTAGCACTAAGTCTCCTTCTTGGAACACTCTATGGAATACCTTCTCATAAAAATTTCTTTTGACCTATGCTATGTGAGTATCTAGGGCTTGTATAATCTTGTTCCCAATTTATTCTAGCTCCATTACTTCAACCAACCTTACTATAATAGCATCATTTTCCTTTAGTTTTTGTCCTAATTCAAGAGAGGGAAATTCCAATGATAATGGTAGCTTGATTCATTTCAATAAAATAGCATGAAATGTAAATTGTCAATTTCTCCCTTGGGAGTGATCCTATCAACCCAAAGAGTTGTCCTTAGTTTTCTATGCTAAACTATCTGATTGTCGTCAATGGTCTTCTTGATTATTTTGATGAGGTTTTTTCTTGAAGATTCAATTAGGCCATCACCTTGAGGGTAATAATTTGATGAGGTTTTCAAATATATGTCATGCATAACTACCCAATTAAGTATTTTAGCACTCAAAAACCTTAGCATTATTTGAGATTAAGGTGGAAGGGGTACCAAACCTTGTCACAATTCTACCAAGGAATTCTAAAATTGAAGCATCAATGGCATCCTTTAAGGAAACTACCTTTGTTCACTTGGTGAAATAATTTGTGGCCACTGAGATCCATTTATGTCTAGCACTATATGGTGGATTTATCATACCAATAAAAGCCAATCCCCATTGTGTGAATGGTTGATCAACCTGAAAGGGATGAAGGGGTAGGGAAGCCAATATTTTCTTTCCAAAGAAGAAAGCACATCTTTTGCAATTTATCACCCATTTATGAGCATCATTAAATATGGTTGGCCAATAATATTCAATCCTCATAATATTAGCAGTAGTGATCCTAATGGAGAAATAGCCACCTGTGAGACCATCATAGAATTCCTTTTAATCTGTTAAGCTGATCTAGCTCAATGCATCTTAGTAGGACCCCATTGGGATCCTTTCTAAAAATGATGCCATCCATTATGACATAGGGAATAAAATGTAACCTAAAATGTCTTCTTTTAGTCCTATTTAGACCTAGAGGATATCTACCTTCTTTCAAGAAGATAGACATGTCACTTATGCAACTAGCTAAAGTGTTTGTATTGAATTCTTGGGGATCCTACAACATCAAATAAAATTCTATAGGAATATCTAATGCTAAGATTAGTTGTTGACATAATCCTTTTCCCTTCACAAGCTTGGTGATCTTGATATCAACATCATACTCCATCACCTTGGTGATCTATCCAACTCCTTTCTCATTAACATCTATGCTCAACAAAAAATCTTTAATGTTGGCATGGGGAACCATCAACTGGATCCTATTGTTAGACAACATGTGTCTAGTTTTTTTTAATTCTCTAAGAGTAGCAAGGGCTTGTTTCCCCACATAGTTATTTTTTGTTTCATAATATTTTAGCCCTTCACTAAAGAAGAAAATTGGATGCTCCATATTTTCATCATTCATCTATGTTAGGACAATGGATATAATTGATTCTCTTCCCAAAGTGTAGAGAATGAAATCCTTGTCATAATTGTGATTGAAAAGGGTGGTAGCATGAGAAATTTCTTATTTAATGGCGTTAAATCTCTCCTTACCTTCATTTGTCCATTTGAAGACCATACCTTTCTTGAGCATGAAGGTAAGAGGTTTCACCAAATCAACAAGGTTTGGGAGGAACCTCCTTACAAAATTAATTGTGCCTGAGAAGCTTTGCAAGCCTTTCTTATGATTAGGGAGTGAGATGGCCAAGATCAAATCCAATCTTGTTGGGTCAATAGCTAGACCATCTTTAGAGACAATGTTCTTGGGAGGTTTTCCTTGATTAATGATAAAGACACATTTACTTTGATTTAGGGAAATATTGTATTCCCTAAATTTTTGGAAAACCTGCTTAAGGTGTCTGAAATGATCACTCGCATGTTTAAAAGAAATTATGTCATCAAAGTATAACAATATGAATTTCCTGAAAACACCTTGAAATTCCATGTCCATAGCCCTCTGAAAAGTATCTCCAACATTGGTTAACCCAAAAGGCATCTTGCACTAAGTTTAAGTACCCCACTTGGTAGTGAATGTTGTCTTATGTTGATCGAATTATTGGACTACAATCTTATTATAGCCTATATAGCTATCCAAGAAGGAAAATATTTCTAAACCACTAATTTTTTGCAGAGGGTAGTGATCCTTTAAAGATGCCCTATTAAGGTCTCTAAAATCTACATAAAGTCTTATTTCCCCAATCTTCTTTTTGAAAGGAACAAGATTTTCTACCCATGAGGAATTATTAATAGGAAATATGATATTAGCTTTTATGAGCTTGGTTACCTCCTTCCTCATTAGGGGCTCAATTTTGGGATTGATAGGCCTTTGATTTTTCCTATTGATTTAACATTTGGATCCAACTAATGGTATGTTGGGCAATGTTAGGGTAAAAAACCTTTAAATATTCATAATTCCATGCAACTATATCACTATATATATTGTAAAGATCAATGAAACTTCATGTTCAATAGTAGGGCATACCTTTCCCAAATTCAAAGATCTTCCTTCTACAATGGTAATTGGTTTATATTCACCTTTCTTTGCAACTAGGTTCATCTTCCTCTTCTTTGGCTAATCATCTGAATTGAAGATACCCTCAAGAGTGATGAGACCTTCAGTAATTTTTTTGCTTCTCAGTTGTAGGATTTGATCACCATATTGGCCTTGCAGCTTGGACTGATTTCTACCAAAATAATTTGCCTCTTCCTATAGAAAATTAATATTTTTTTGGTCATTTTCAAAGACCTACCAATTATCTTGGTTATCTAGAATAGAAAGCATTGCAACAAGCATGATGTGTTGATCTCTCTTGTTTGTAATGTGGTTGGAATATTGAAGGGCACCAATTTTTTCAATCTTATCAACATGCTTGTTTTGGTTTCTCAAGATAGTTTGGATGTAAAAACCCTCAAAAACCTCAATCAAATCCCAAACCATATATTTGTAGGATTTGAGTAGGTTATTCTTGGTTATACTTAGTATTTAGTGTTTGTTTTTGGCTTTCATACCCATCAAATTTGTATGGGAGCATCATATGTTGATCCTAAGTTTGATGATTTTGCAAATCTCCTAATCTAAGAGGAAGCTAAGTTAATGAACATGGGTCTAATCAAGTCTTCCAAGTCACAAGAATTGTTGTCTAGTGAGTCTAAGGTACATAAAGAATTAGAGAATCTTGATAAGAAGCAAAAGAAAAATCCACATAAAGAATCAGAATCCACTCACTCAAAAGGAGAATCATCTAAGAAGGAGAAGCCTACTTGTGCATATTGAAAGAAGGATGGAAATGGAGAACACTATTGTTATAAGAAGGATATTGATGAGTTGAAAAATATTCTCAAAAGGAATCACATTGATTTTCCTTCTAGAATGTTTAAAACACCTCCTCTTTCTTCAAAGCGGTCTGAAAAGGACAAAGGTCAAGCATCTACATTAGGATATAAAGGACAATATCTTTGTTCTCTTTTAGGTCATGGATCAGGAAGATGACTTCTAGATTCAGGAGCATCTCATTATATGACATCTTCGTAGTCTATATTCTCTTCATTTCATCCTTGTACTATGTATCCTATCTTAATGAGAAACAATACACACATGAGTGTAATTGGGAAGGTATCTATTAGTTTTGGGGAAAACACTTTCTAGGATGTCTTGTGTGTTCCTCATATAAAAAGCAATCTTCTTTCCACATATCAGATTACACATGGTGGAGATGGGAGAACTATGGAGTTCACACCTAATTTAGTCATCATTCGAGACTTGGAGATTCAAGAGATCATTGCTACTAGGGTGGTTGATCATTCATCTCAGTTGTATACCTTTGCATATTTTGTTTCTGATGCTGAAATTATTCCTTTATTTGTTGATCGCATATCAAGTATGAACCATGATTCAAAGGAGACATTTATATTTTTGAACTTGGGAGTTCTCACATTAGATATGGTTCTTGAGTCACGTGTTTCATCTCCTCCATCTACTGTTTCAACTAATGATGCTTGTATTGATAGAAATATGGCTTCTTGTGATTCGATAAAAAATGATCATGATTGTCTTCCATATATGGCTACTTTGGATGGATTATTGATAGGTATTTCAGACTCATTCATGGAGTCTCATATTATAGATTTGGGGGACATCATTGATGAAATTCATCTTCTCTTTGATGGAGAAGATCCTTCTTCAATTGTTGTGAGGGAACACCTTGACCCTCTTGTTCAATATCTAAATGATCATTCTTTGCAATTTGATGTGACTATGGATACTTTTGGAAAAAATTTGGAGGAGGCTTCTTTGTCTTCAGAGGGGATATCACTATCTTTGGATTGTGTTCTACATTCATCTCTACAAGATTTTGGATTGTTCTCTTCAGCAGTGTGGCCTAGAATGCTTGTTTGGAGTGTGTCATCTTTTGACATCATAATGGAGACACTTGAGCATGCTTCAAAGACATCATCCATCATCCATATTCCTAACATACTGCATACTATCTTGGTTTTGTTTCTTCCTAAGGGGAGGAACGTTGTTCGACAAGATTGGATCATCTTCAACATATTTCGAGCTTCTACCATCATTGTAGTAGACTCAACATTGAGGGGGTGGGGGGGTGCCTTGTATCTCTTCTTCTTATCTCTTATGGGGGGTATTTTTCCTCACATGGGGTTTTTTCCTTCTCATACATCATTGAGAGCATTGCATTTGATTTTTTTATATTTTATCTCTCTTTTGGGGAGGAGATTTGTCCCATTGGGTTTTCTTTGGTTCTCCTTTTGCGAGAGATTTCACTTCATTTTCATATGTACATGGGTACCTAACATGGCCTCGTAGCCAAGACCCATTCTTGCATATTTGTTTCATTTGCATAATAATTTGCTACTCCCTAAGTTACACTTAAGGGGGGATGTTAATGTAAATAAATTCTTGTACCTAGTTAATTCATTACTAGGGGACTTATTTACATGTTAAGTTTACTTAGGTCCTAGGAAGGAATATTTCTAGAAGGTGTTAGTTGTCATTAGTTTTTATCTTATATTTTGACTTGTAACACATGTGACCTAGTAGTTGTGATAAGTTGTCTCATGTTGCATGATTAAGAAACTTGTAATAAACTTATGACATCTTGTATCTCACCTTGGCTATATAACCAAGGGGTTTCTACTACATTTCACATCATGTTATTGAATCAAATTGATAAGAATACAATTTATTCTTGTCATATTCATTTTATTTCTCTTGTCCTTTCCATTTGGCCTCAAGATCTTGGCAACCATAGCCAATTCTAACATCTTTGGGTAAGATGCAGACCTAGGGCTTCATACTCATCTACATTGTTAGTGCAACTAAATTGAAGTATGAAAGAGAAATAATACTTCTCCTTACTTGGAGATATTAGCCTTACACCAACATCTGCACCATTCTTATTTTTAGAACCATCAAAAAATATTTTCCACAATTTCTCTAGGTCTATTTAAGTTTTTATAAGAGTGGGGATAGGAGCATTTCCTCATGGATGCAATAGGTACCAAGACTAGTCTCCTCTACTTTATATAAGGTGAGTGGATCAAACTAAAATGAATTTCCCCATTCATCGAGTAGATAATCAAGAACCTCCTCTAAAATATTAGTAGGATAATGAATAGAACACTCACCTCCCTCATCATATGATGTACAATTCATGTTTATAGGACTAGGAGTTTAAGGTTCAAGGTGTGGTGGTCCGTTAAAATTGGTTCAACTTTGATAGTCACTATAGACAATACTTGGTCCTAAATAGCATACGAGACCAATCAGAACATAGGTATCCACCTATCTTAGCAGTGAATTCTCTAGATAAGAAGATTGTAAATAAGGTAGGGAGGTCTATAATTGAAATATTGTGTGACATAGTGCAACCAGGGCATGCATGCAAGGTCAATTTTAGGTCCTTAATTACCCAGGCACTATCTTGAAAATAATACCATACAATTGTATGACCCCCTTTATCACTGGATCATACTTAATACCAAACATATCAACCACCTTTTTGGGTATAACATAACTACTATCCCTTGAATCTATCATTTAGTTATCTAATAAATTATTTTTGATAATCGAAGATAAATAGAAGAGAGGTGATTTACTATTTTTTCTTGAATTCCCCTCTTTTTTGGGTTGCACTAAGTTGATTGGTGGAGTAGCTCCATCCTTTTCTAGCACATACTTTGGTTTCTTATGCTCCTCCAAAGATTGTTGCAAAAAATCTCTTTGAATTGGAATGAACAGAACATCCCACATGGTAAAATTTAGGTTAGTCTTATTCATCTGATCAACTATATTGAAAGGAAGCTAACTGACCTTAAGCGAAATATTCAGAATAGTGAGATCCAACCTTGTTGATTGAGTGACCTAAGGTTGCTCCATTATCTTGTTTCTCTTACCAGTAGATCGATCTTATTATAGAATAGTTGTTCTTCATGTTGGTCCAACAACTGTAGTCTCTTGGAGTGGTTGAGAGGTTGATGCCTGAACAATTATGGGAGATACATCCTTATCTATTTATCTCCTCTTTAACCTTATGTTATGAGCTACTGCATCAGTATTAAACTGATTTATGCCACATTAATCCTCTTGATTACAGTTGAAAAATGTGGAGTCTCCTTGCATGTGATCTTGTTTACTAGTAATGGCTTGGTTTGTATTAAACTGTAGCCTCGAGGTGGAGGTTACATTTTGAACCATGAGGGTTTTCACAAACTCTCCATTTTGACAAGCATTATAACTATGGGGTTGATTGCATGGATAACACCAATCATGTCCATGATCTAGGTTGTTCTAAAATAGAACAAGGACCTTTGAAGTGTTGGTAGCAACTAGATTTATGCTATTCAAGGGCTTGGAATGATTTTGAAAGGAAGTCATGATCGTGGAAGCAATTTCCTACATTAATCTAAGCAAAAGTGAATAGCAAAACTTTAATTTTAACACCTTTAAACAATTGCATTAATGAGAAATACATAGGAAAGGTAACATAGAACAACTTGATGTAATTTTAGATCTAAGAGAATTTCAGCAGCATAATGATATGAGAAAATCAAAGAGTAGAAGAAAGATAGACATAATAGAAGGGACATCGATATACATGGGGAAAACCCTTTCAGGTAAAAAAAACCACCCTCCAAAAGCACAATACCAATGTATTACTTCAAAAGAGAGTTACAATACACCCCAAGCACAATGCTACTTCAAAAAATGCTTCACACCAAACATCTATTTAGGAGTCAAATCGTTTGCACTTCAATACCTGCAAACAAAGTATGCATTCTACAATGCAAGGCATCCTATTTATAGGAGATACAAGCTTTGAGAGGCTTCTAGAAGAGTTTAGGCATCCAGAACCATGTGGAAATAATAAATCATATGCCATAATCATGATTTAGAAACTTGTACAACATTCTCTTACATTTCTTACAATTGTCATAACATGCCAAACCTCTCTCCAAGATTGGGCGCCTAAGTCATGCTTCTAGTGTGTTATGAAAAATTCCTTACAAATATCATATAACGTGCCATAAAAGTTTGTCACACTTTCAACACATTAAAAAAAAAAAGAATAAGTCAAACATGACTATCACACTTATTCTTTCACACACTTTTTTTATACCCCACTAAGGCACCACAATTTCTCCATGCAAAATATACCTTATGATGCGCCATAGAATATGTCATAAGATGACACCACTTGTCCTAGGTCCATGATTCTTAGATGGGACGCCTAGCTCCATATGTGATGAAGATGTTTCATATTCACCTCCAATAGGGATGACACCCAGCCAATGGGTCCCACTTAATGACATGACATTGTAGGCAATTAATTAAAACAAATAAATACAATAATACATTAAATAATTAAATGTTAGGAATATAAGGTTGAAACACCTTATTCCCAATAGATTCTATTGATTTTTCCCTTGATATGGCTATCTATTTTACTAATAATTATGATATTGAGGCTAATAAGATCTATTGTTTTGATTTTATCTCTTTACTATCACCAACTCATTATTCAAATCCCTGATTAAAGTTTTCATAGTATGCCATTGATCAAGGAGATCAACAAGAATAGTTGAATGATTGGTAAAAGCCACTGGAATAGGATCCAATGTGGGATGTTGAGGGAGAAACTGTAGAAATATCTAGGCATGGTGGCCTTGGATCTATTTTCCTAGCTTGTATTTAGCAATTATCTACCATAATGACAATATCATATATATCTGACAAAGTAGCCTCACCCATAGATTGAATGATAACATCCACATCATTGTTAAGAGCTCTTAAATAGTATAAGAAGGAATATTTAAAAGAAGGTTCACCAATACAAGGATTCTATTCCAAGTCTTCTAAAATTTATAATTAAAATCTCCCATGAATTCACGAGGTGCCATTTTGATTGTAGTCAACTTCTCTACTAGAGATAAATGATCGCTCTTGTCTTCAAAGTGTTAACATAATTTTTCAACTAACTCATGCTAATTGTGAATGGAGTTAGGCTGCAAAAATTTGTACCATTAAAATTCTTTTCCTTTTAAAGAGGTGGCTAAGATTTTAACAACCATGTTGTCTTCTATAACATTGTGCATAGAGAAAATATTTGCCACATCTAGTATGTGTTCTATTAGAGTAGTGGATGTTTGTCCTGTAAAATGGGGAATACTCTTCAATGCATTTATAGGTATTTCATCTCTTTAGGCTAATACAAGAGGACTACTACCATTAAATGAAATAAAACCTTGATTTATAGGGACAACTATATGGAATAATGGTATGTTTATCTGAGCAGTAGGTGTTGTATTTTAAAATAATACTCCAAATGGAGGTATAGATTGAGCTCTAGGATATGGGGTCACATCATCTCTATTTCTCCTCACTGATGATAGGGAATGCGTATTTCTTCTTCTACATGTGGAAAGTGGTAGTTCAATATATTTGAAAATACATCTAGAAGATCTTAATTGAAACCTTGGCATGACAATGCAGGTCTAATTTGAAACCAAGATTTTTGAGTTGCAACAGAGTCACCAAACTAATACAAAGTCCTTCAAATGAGTGTAGAGTTTCCAAGTACTTTGGATGAATGCCTCTTCATGGATAAAATTTTGAAATAAGCATCACTCAACAAAATGAGATAAAGTTCATTAAGAAGTCCCATTGTCTGATGTCAAAAACTATGGCCACAATAATAGAGAAGAACTTGCACTACCTAAACTTGAATTGGTCCCACTAGGTGTGCTAAAAAATATTGTCATGGTTGGTGAGGAGAACTTGCACATCTTGAGCCAGTAGATTTTATCATAGAGTCACCATGAATTTTTGTAGAACTTACCTTAAAGGAAAGATGTTAAGGGACACACCAAATCCTTCAATAGAATGAATTAATTCTCATTAAACTAGTCCCATCAAGCGTGCTAAAAATTGTACCCTATTGAACAAAGGCTCAAAATTCCAATGACACAATGGAATTGACCTCAAGGTGTGGGACCTTGCAAGTTGAGGTCAATTATTTAGAGAAGGCCAAATTCCTCTTTTGATCAAAGTTCAAATGTGTTGGTCCAACCCAACACATAAAATCCTATCACTATCCTATTCTAACCAACTCATAGGGGAAAAGGGATAGAATAAATGCATAAAAAAGGGAAAGGGGAGGTGATACACCAAGGTAGAAATATTTTTCTTCCTACTTTAGACAACAACACATTAATAAAAATTACCGAAATGAATTACACAATTTTATATTACAACATATGCAAAGAAATAAGGGGTAAAATGCAATTTTCATTAAAATGGAGGCCTAAAAGCCAATTTACAGTTATAAAATGCAAAACATGCATAAGTCTACTAGAGAAATTGGGGAAGAACCCTTTACAATGAGCACAAGGCTGCTCTTTATACAAGAGGACTCAAAAAGATACGTTCCTAGGGAGAAAGTGACTGAAACTCAACACCCACCATGCCTTTGAATTTATGATTATGTGTGTTCGTGTGTTCAAGGGTGGAGATCTCCCATGAAATCAATGATTTGGGCATTAAAATTATGTTAGGAGGGACACTTGCATGCAATAAATGACCATGGGAGCCAATAATCAGCTCTAAAGCCACACAAAAAGCATTAAATTCCCTATTCATTGCCTTAGAAACTAGGATTAGACATTTGAGGAGAGTCATTAGGCATTAATGGAAATTTCAACTAGAGAAAATGCTTTTTGGAGTATTATTAGAGTTTCGGGCCCGAAAGAACCACTTTGTTGAATACTAAATGGTTTGTGCCTCTAAAACAAGCACCTTTGTTGAACATCAAGCATTGATCTTGCTAAGGAACTCTTATCGAAAGGCTAGAGAGAAGAACATCACAATACCAAAAATTGAAGGAGAAACCTTGTTGGTCATTGGGCATTAGGCCTACTGTATACTGCATAATCCCTCACTAAATAAGATGACAAAAGAATTCATTACCTTCAAAATACCACTTGTCGAACATCGGGCTATTGGGAAAATGTGTCTCAACCTTGCAATTACATAGAGTTTACTTTTAATAGGTAAACGTAGGGGGTACCCCTCCACGAGGGGTTCAGGGGGATCACCCCAAATAGGGGCTCAGGGCCAACACCCTTGAAAGCCAATTTTTTTGTATATATTATTATTGTAAATCTAGACTGTTCATCATTAGGTATTAGATTTGACAATATTTTTTTTGGCTTGAATTTCCTTAGAAGGAAACCCTATTTTATGAGGGAATTGTATTATAGTTGTGTATTTTGATGTATTATAAGAGTTTGATAGCAGTCATGTTGCCTCTAGATCTTTAGTTGGTGATACTCTTGCGAGGAGCTTGCTCTACAACTATATTTTGATCTTTGTGATTTCTGAATAATGCATTGGATGAATTTTGGAGTGGGGGGTTTTTTCTCAAAAGGTTTTTCCACATGTAAATCATTGTGTTGTGGTATGCATGATATTTATGTTTATTTATATTTAATTTTCTATAATTGTTGTAAATATCTATAAAGTTTTGTATTATCCTCCTCTTAAGATTAGTGTATAAAGTTGTTCAGCTTCGTTACACGGGCGTTGAGCATGATGTTTATTGGAGGAAGGGAAGGAAGAATTCCAAAATCTTGAAGGTTAGTGAGGAGATTGGAAGACTATGGAATAAAGAGAAATATTGAGAGTCGAGAGTCAGAGAGAAGGCTTACACCTTATTGTAAAATATGATAAGGAATAAGAGGGAGATCCAATGCTTGAAGTTTGAAGGTAAGGCATTAGAGATCGGAGGTCAGGAGGAAATCTTACATCTTATCATAAAGATAAGACTAAACTTAGACATAAGGCCTGATCACTGAAACCCAAAAATAAGACATCAAGAATCAAGGATTGGGAGGGAAGCTTAATGCTTAAGATGGACAGATGGAAAAATTAAGTAAGAAGGTTGATCCCTGAAGTCCCAAAATTCAAGGTTTGGTCATATTTTCAAGGATTTTGTTAGAACTTTGATGATCAAGGGAAAAAATTATGGCTTATGAAAGGGAAGTGATAAGAGTTAATGGTTAAGTCCAATTCCCAAAACCTTAAATACTTAGACAAGTGATAAAAAAGAGGTGAAAGAGATGGAAGATTAGGAGCGATAGGGAAGGCATATGGGTATGTAGACAAGTGAAAGCCTGAAAGTTTGAAACTTAACCATTTTTGGGATCTTTCAAGATGTAATTTATGCAAGATGGACCATATAGGATCTCTAATATTAATTTTTATTGATGGTTCATAAAGGTCGCCCATGAAATGTCAACATTTTGTGGGTAAAAGCACAAAGTTGTGTCACACTTTATAAAGGAAACGACCAACACTGATCCAACTTTTAAACTTGAATCACTAAAAAGTGGCATATATGTTTTGAATTTTGAAATGATGTAAACTAGTAAAATATGTATTTTTTAGTATATTTTATGTATTTTTTTTTTTTAAATTAAAAATTATTTTAAACAAGGTTTTAATAAATTAACACTATAATTTAGTTGTTGATAAAATGCTAGAAAATGAAGTTGCATGAGACGTCAAACTTTTTATAGTAATTTGTTTTTCTTTCAATTTTTTTGTGTGTATTAATAACTTGAAACTTTAGTGCATGGATATATTTTTTCCCAATTTTGATATATATATATATATATTTTTAAATAAATATTCAAATGCATGTGAATCAAAAAATAGTTGTTTCTATGGGACGTCAAATTTCATATTAAATATTTATCTAAAATGGAAAAAAAAATATACCATCTTGAAATAGATCCTTTTATTTAGTGCATTATATTTTTTTCAATTTTTTTAATAAGTTTAAGTATTTTTCCTTGGCATGGTAATGCACCTAATATTTTGTGTTGATAACCTACTTTTAGTAAAAATAAAAAATAATAATTAAACTATTAAAATAAATATATTTTTGAAATATATTATTGTTTTTTAGTTAAAAATACTTAAATTCAATTGTGCTGATAAGTTGGTTGAAAGTGTGACACAACTTTGTGCTTTTACCCTTGTATTCTCCAACCCTATGAATTTTCAATCAACTATGAGAGTGAAGCTCAAAAGGATAATGGGTTTGATCCTTCAACAAAGGGATGGGTTAGAATAAAAAAAGAAAAAGAGAAATCAAAGAAGTAGAGATGAGATTGAACCGGTTTTCAAGAAATTATATAAAGAGGAAAGAATTCATAAATGCTTTGAGAGATTTAGGAGTTCTAAAAGTGGCACTCAACTGTAATAAAAATAGAAATTAACTATACAAGTTGGAATGTTAATGGGCTGGAATCCCTAGACAAGAAATACGTGGTTAGAAGATATTTAAATCTAACTCATAACAAATATGTGGTTTTATGCAAGAGGTAAAATCTATCAAATTCACTTTAGAAACCAATATTATATTCATCTAGATAGATGCTACACAATTCCATACTGCTCATGGTAAAGGTAGAGGGTGAGTTTTCATCTTGGTAGAAAACAAGTGGGCATCATATGTTATTGAGAATGAATCCTCTCCATGCAATACGGTAGTCTAGATTGTGATTGAAAAAGATAATAGGAAATTAGGTTTATATTCAATCTATGCTCCCAATGTTCATTGGGAGAGAATTTTAACTTTAGAAATGGATGTATGGACTTCCAAACACCCCTTGGATTGTGGGAGGTGATTTTAATATGATTGAAAATAGGGAGGATAAATTTGGAGGAATTGAATGGAGTGGAAAGGTAATGAAAAATACTTCTGGTACAAAATGAAGAACAAGCTTAACATGTTTGATCCTCTTGAAGGTGGCAAGAAAGGAAATCAACATACTTGGTAAACCTAGTGTAACTACCAAAAGGGAAGTAGAAGGATTTATTGCAGATTGGATAGGTTTTATGCCAATAAGGATTTTAAGCTTTGATAAAATCTATGATGGATGTAGAGTCAAGGTTACCCCTTCTTCCTTATCTGATCATCATCTTGTCTCTTCCAAAATTTATTTATCTACAAAGAGAATTTGGGATAGTGAAAATAAAATAAAATAAATACTAAATACCAATTTATTAGAAGATGATGATTGTAATGAAGCATTGTTTACCCTTAGAGAAATTAACAAATGGATGTTAAAAGATGAAACTGCCACTAAAATATGGGATAACAATGTTAAAAGTTGGGAAACTATTTTATAAACTATTGAAAAAAAGATACTTAGATAATAAGAAATTATAAAATGGCCTATAGGATGGTTAGGTCAAACTAGATAAGGAGATTCAAATGGACCCCAAGAACTTAGGATTGAAAATGGAGTTAATCAAGATAAAAATTTGAGAAATCTGCAAGCTAGGAAGATTCAAGGTTTAAAAGTAAGAGACAAAATGAATTGGCTAATAAATGGGGATAAGGGATCCAAATTATTCTTTAGGTATATCAAAGATAATATTTTCAGAGAAAAATTGGACCATATTTGGGATGATAACAAAATTCTAAGTGACCTTGAGGAAATAAAAAAGGTATTCTATAGTTTTTATAAGACTCTCTTTTCAACTGAAGGGAACAATCCTCAAAGCCATAGTGCTAGAAACCAATGCAAAAAATTATTTCCCAAGAAAAAATTGAATATATTGTAGAAAATTTGAATAAGAAAGTATCGAAATAATAAAGTATAAACATTATTCAAAAATTGAATAATGAAAAGACCCCTAGAGTAGATGGGCTCCCAATTGAATTCTATAAGAAAAAATAGATTGGATTGGTGATGACTTGCTACAAGTTTATTTAGATGCCATTGGAAAAGGTTATTTAGGTTGTAACATCAATAAAATAATCAATAAACTTCTCCCTAAGGATTGGGATAAGAAATTAATTAAGAACTATAGACCTATTACCCTACTCAATGTCTCATACAAGATTTTGGAAAAAGCCTTGGCTTTTAAAATAGTGGATATCCTCCCCAATTTTATTAGCTCTATGCAAATAGGATTCATTAATGGTAGATACATATTGAAGAATCTCATAACCAACTAGGAAGCCACAGATTGGGCTAGAGTTTCCAACCAAAACACTGACATTCTCTTACTAGATTTTGAAAAATCTTATGATAGGGTTGAATGGTAATTCCTGATGATGTTATCGGAAGCTTTTGGCTTCCCAAGTGGATTTTTTCAAATTGTGAGGACTTTTTGAAATGATGTTGTAGCTCAAGTTGATATTAATGGAACTTTTTCAGACCAATTCCCTCTGTGAAGGTCAACTAAGAAAGGTTGTCCTCTTGCCCCTACTTTGTGTGTAATAGCCTCATATTTTATCTTCTACATTCTAAGGGATACTAGCTTGTCACCTTATGTAAAATTCCTATATCTCCCCAATGGAGATGACCTTTTAAACATACAATTTGCAAATCATACTACAATTTTTGTTAACCTTGACAAAATTAATGTAGATTATCTTATGCACAAAATTAATATATTTTGTGAAGCCTCCAAAGTCATAATATCTAAGGCAAAATATATAATGCCTAGCTAGGAAAAACCCCCCAAACCGGTTCAGTAAGTTTGAGTTCAATGGGAAGGGCCTAACAAAAAATTTAGGTACCTTGAAATTCCTTTCTCTATTAAAACCTATCTTAAAGATATGTCGGACAGGGTTAGAAGTAAAATAGATAAAAAAATGGCATTGGAACAAGCAATATATACCCCTAGATAGAAAGTTTTAGGTGTGTCAAAAAAAATTATCATCTTATAGCTTGTATTACTCCTCTGTCTAGTTGTTTAGTAGCTACCAAATAAATAAAATTCAAAAAACGATTAGGTAATTCCTTTGGTCATATGGGAAAGGCAATAATTAAAAACATGTTAAATGGGAATGTTGATGCTTAAAAAAAATGGAAAGAGGGTTAGGACTTAAAGACTTCAAGAAACATGGTATCTCCATGGTTGGGAAGTAGATCCTTGAATCCTTAATTGGAAATGAACCTTGGAAGGTTCAGGTATTGAACAACATCCAATTAGTTGTTCCAAAATAATAAAATATCTGGAAACTAATCCTTGTATGACATTCTATTTGCTAAATTTTTAGTAATGCCTACTAGATCAAAATGTGTTCAAGAGTATATGGAAATCTTGGGAGATTATTACAATTCAAATTAGAAATTGAAAGTTTTTTAATCTAAGGGTATTGTGTACCCTAATAGGTCAATCTAGTGGTGTAAGGCCCCACCGTGGAACCTAGAGAACAACACGTTAATCAACTAAGCAACCAAGCAATTTAAAAAAAAAAAACATTTAATTACAACATGTGAGCAACGACATATACGTGAATGTTCTCAGGTTCCACAACTACGCTACTAAAGTAATAACAAGAAGAACAACACATCAAGTACAATAAACAAGAAGCATAAGAATATGCCACATCAAGATTACATTATCATAAAGAGATTCATTACATGTTCAAATTACAACAAACAAGATTGTGAAAAATCTCGATACATCCCAAGTCATAATATAATGAAGCCTTATGTCATCATCATGAGTGAATAAAATATAGAAGATGAGCAAGTACAACTAGTGAACATGTCCATGAGCACGTCCAATGAACAACTTTGTGAACAATGTGAATCCAAGAACCTATCAAGAGCAATCTCATCTTGAGAAGCATCACTTGAAAGGGGACCCAATGGAAGAAAAGGAACGTTCCTCCCAACTATGTGGTTCTCGAAAGCCCACCCCCATGCTAGGAGATAGTAACATGTCCTCAAGTCAAACTAACATCAAAGAAGATAAAACATAAAACACATGGCTGACGTACACATGACTACACGACAACATCAAAACCATATGATGAACAACATACTCCCAGAGGTAACTATAAAACCATAGGTGAAGCCACATAAGAGACCACAAATGTGTACAAGGATAGGAGTGTCATCACATAGTTGTCCCTGGTTACCCTGGAGAATCTTCCTAGATTATCGGCCCTCATCCTGAGTTACCCTAGAAACCTCTAATGATTCTAGGCCCCTAAACGAGCATATGTGGTACTGAAACACTTCTCGAGAAGACAAAGTGATCAATTAGCCATTCTAGGCCATCTCAACCTACCTTAACCTAAACAAGCGTTAAAGTACAAGGTGGGGCAAATAATTATCTAAGTTATAAATGATTTATATGCAACCCCTAAAACATTAAGATTATGGTTTTCATTGGATTAACTACTTTTGGTAGGTTACCTTGGTAACCTCTTTAGGGTTTTTACCCCTAGCAAAAGCCACTCCTCCTAGGTAAAACTCACTTACCGACAATGAAAACATAGCCAACATGCATGCAAACAAAATATCACATAAACCCATTATAAACATGACATTACCATATGCATCTCCAATACTTCAATAGTTAGAATGACATGCATGGCTAAATAAAAACACAAATATAGACATCTACAAAGACGCATAACTCAACACGTTCAAAATGCCATCACATGATAACACCACATGCATGGTCAACAAACACATCCAATTCTTTACAAGAACATAAAAAATCAAGCATTCCATGCCTTTCAATAAAGATTTATATTGTAAGCCTCTAGAAAACTATAAAAATCATGAACACCAATATTGCCCTTAAGGACAAATAAGCAAAGATTACAATATGATTATCCTCCAAAACATTATAAATGCATCATACAACAGTGAAAATACTTAATAAAACCAAGATTTTGAAATCATTAACTTATATACACACACACACATATATATTATATTCAATATCTATCAATCAATCTAGAAGTTCACAATCATTGGAAAAATAAAATATTTTAATTATAGGTTCTATTTTAACAACTAGGTTATTATGCTTATATATATTTAAAGAAAAATATAATAAACCCATTGTTTACAGAATATTTAAATTACAATAACCAATCAATATAAATTCTTAACTTAAGAAATAAATCTTCATTAGTAACTCTCACTTAATTCCTAATTCACCAAACAAACTTATAGCAAACGGTATTTAGTGATTAGATAACGAGATGGATCAAAAGTTGTTTCATCAATTCTTAACATAAAGAGAATGAAGTAGTAACAAACAGTCAACCTAAGAATATGCTTGCAACCTAACCATCTCCTTCATGATCCATCAATGATTTTTTAAAAGTAGTGCATGTAACGTGCAAGAAATTATACCAAAACAAAGCATGCAAATAAATAAAATACTCATACCCTACACGTTGGAGAATACTCCAATACCAAGGTAGGTTCAAGTTTGTGTATCAAAGGAAATTTAACAATATGAACCGGATTCTCCCTAAGCATCGAATTTCTACAATCCAGTCCATATTAAAACAACCAGGCCCTTTCTAATCTAAAAATAGGTACAAATCGACTCATGGACATAACTAATATTACTTCCAAAGAGATTTCCATAGGGCTGAAACGGATTCCTCAAGGAATAAGCGATTATCCTCAAACCAACAAGTTTATATAGCGAACTTAGAATTTGCTAAATCGTTGATGCAAGTAACAAGCTTGTTGCAAGCAGAGATCAAACCGGTCTAATCAAACAATTAGAAGGCGAATGCATTCACTAGTCAAAAATCAGGATGGCAAAAGAAACAAAACCAACAGGCATATGAACCAAAGACAGAGACACACATTTCACAATCATGAGGAACCTGGATTTAACAAAACTATGAAAACATGAAGGTAAAGAAATAATGTGTTTGAAACTCAAGGCCCCAAGCAAGGTATGCGTAAGAAAATCAGACGCCAACTTACTGCCATAATAAAGAAATTTATAGGGAATCATCATTAAAAAAAGCTACGATATAAAGAATTTTAAAAAGGAAGGATAAACCACTTAACACCATAAGGAAGAGTTGTTATGGTGACATTAGCTAACTGGCATGATTACAATAGAATGGTCGCGCGAACAAGCAAATCCACATAAATAAAAGAAACGACGAAGATAGAGGCATAAACAGAAGTTTGAAGGCATGCACGTGTAAAAATGTAAGTGCAAAGTAATTCTGATTGTTCTTAAACCATATACATTCTGCAACAATGATTATTATATTTAATCACAGAACAATCATAATATTTTATACGATTTTCTCTAGGATTTCCAGTTTCAAAATGGGTTTATCGAAGATCTTCTTTTCTCTACATATTTTCTCTTTGAAATAAATTGAACTAACCATTAACGTTTCATTTTCATTTGTATGTGTAGGTTTCAAATAAGATCTCACAAAATATAGAAAACAAATTACAACTACCATTTTCCAATTTAAATTTAAGAACAAACAAAATTATAGAGGAAAACCTGGAGTATTCTTCAAAATCTGACAAGTGATGAAGCCAAGCACGAGATTTCAATTTCTGTCTATTTTCTAGCTCAAGCAAAGCTTTCGGATTTTGCAACCTTCAAATTTTTTTAACCAAAAACCCAAAAAATATAGAGAAAAGCTTTTTCCAGAATATTGTCGTGAAAACAAACTTTTTCTTTCGAAGCCAATTGTCGTGAAAGAAAATTATCCTTTTCTAAAAAAAATAAAAAAATCCGTGATAATAATTCCCTTTCCAAGTAAATGCAATTCCCCCACTCAACTAACCAATCGCATCCACTCATCAATGAACATGCAATTAAAACTAATTAATGAACAAGTTACAATTTTTCTGACAAGCAATTTCGATTCAAGATATTTTGCAAATTTCATTCAAAACAACCTATTTAAAAATATCAATTTCAACATCATCCAAGTTGCACATTCATAAGCAATACAATTAAATTAATATTCTATAACATTTTATTTTAATAATTTTTTTTTAATCAATTAAACCTTCCAAACATTAAATTAAACTTTTAATTTAAATAAATCAACATAATCATTTAATCTAATGTTGTAATTAATCACCATCAAATTCAATACAACCACATTAAATCATCTAATTAATTTAATAAAATTCAATATTTAACATGATGAACATGGAACGACATGATGAGACAACAAACGACATGACAAGATGGATGTAAATTGAAACAAATGGGTGACGAACAATACAAGTTCTTTCTAGAACAATGGTTCATGACAAAAGACTAGACACTATCTCCCATCAACATATATCCATTGGGTCTTGGAGTGCTCAGACCTAACGAAGCAAGTAGAGTCGATGCCTGTACTTGCAAGCTACATCAAATGACACTGTCAACTGTAACACACCGTGAAGAAGAGTCACATCGTAGCAGGGTACTCACGAGTGAGTAATGCTACATTGTCTCCTTCACCAGGATTGACATACAACATAACATCATAATAATCATCATTAACATTTAGAAACAACATAAACCATAATATGCACATATACATCATAATATTGTCATAAAAACATAATCATATGATCATAATGTCAAATGTATCATCTACTGAATATAGAAACTAACATAGCATCAATGACATACTACAATAATGTAATATAGTCTCAAAAGAAAACTGAAACAATAATGTCATATGGAGGGACACTACATCCTCCCCCCCTAGGATAAGGCTTACTTCTAGAAGCCTATAAATAAATAGGGATAAATCTCCCTCATGTGTGCTAAAGCCTCATCACTAGGATCCCACTGGACCCTCACCTGATCTACGTCTTGACCCCTAAGGGCGAGCCTCCTACACTAAAGAACGCCCATGGGATCCAAAGTCACCTATTCATCCTCTACTTGTAATGCATTCCAATCGAGCACATGTGAAATATCAAGATGATAAGGCCTAAGAAGAGATACATGGAATACATCATGAATGCATGAAAAGTTGGGCAGTAAAGCAAGTCAATAAGCTACAAGACCAATCCTCTCCAAAATCTCAAACCGCCCAATGAAATGAGGTACGAGCTTAGAGCCTTTTCTATAATGGATTAGACTCTTTCATGGATGCACCCAAAGAAATACTCTGTCATCTACTGAAAACTGGCGATCCACACGATGAACATCGACATACTTCTTTTGTTTGTCCTATGCCACTACCAAATTCTCTCTGATATGATCAACTTGTTGGCCATATCCCATAGCATCTCAAGTCCAAGAAGCACTCTATCCTCAAGCCTATCCCAACTCAACGAAGTTCGACATGGGCATCCATAGAATGCCTGAAAGTAAGGCATACCTATGGAACAATGATACCCATTATTATAAGTGAACTCCACCAAGTAGAGATAATATTCTCATTGTGACTATTGATCCATGACATAAATCCTGAGCATATCCTCAAGAACTTGATTGACCCTCTCAGTCTGTTTGTCGGTCTCGGGGTGATAAGATGAACTTGATGGAACTTCAAATTTTGAGAAAATTTAAGCTGGGGTCTTAGGGTTTCAAATGGTAATCTTAACTATGGATCGGTTAAAACCCTCTTGTTATGTTTTAGCGGTGACATGCTACCGTCAAGAACTGGTCACTTAAGTGAGGTTTCATCCCTCTCGGGTCGTGCTTTACCGACCTCGTTTCACCTAATTCGCCAGTCTTTTTGGCATAATGGCCTATGTTCTACATCGTCAGGAATTTCAATGCGAGCCCCACTTAGATGTTCTGTCTGAAGTCTGACAAATCGTCCGATCACAGAATTGGATCTTGACCGCTTCTCGCCGACCTCACAGATTTTCTTGCTGACGTCATCAGAGTGGTGTGAGGTTTGTGAGATGTCACCACATGGCATGAATGGATGCATGGGTTTTCTTCCCGAGGTGTTGGACATGACATGGGGCCGTCTTTTCACTAGTAATAGCTATTAATAACAAAGTAATTATGGTTTCTCGCACACCTCGCACGAGCAGAGTAAATATCCGGGAGGGTGTTGCGAGGTCTGCGAGGGAGTGGCACATGGCTTTTCTTTTCTTGCCAGTGGAACTATATGGGTCCCACTGTGCGGTTTGGGTCTACTTTTCTGGGGTTTTGATTGGATATGTTTTCTGAAGGCGTCAAGGTGGAGCATCAACGTTCATTGACTCGATCTCAACCCTTTGTTTGTTAGAGTGTCTCCCGAATCGGTGGTTCAATTGTAAGGAAGGGGTGTGAGTTATCCGCATGGCATGTATTTCTTGGTTGTTACTCGTGTCATTAATGATACGGGTTTTCTTTCCCTAAGGATCTTTACCTGATTTCCTCCTACGTGCGAATAGTGCCATCCTACTGAGGGAATTCATGGTTATCTGGATCACTTATTGTACGAGTGCTTGAATCGCCTTCACATAATTGTACCTTGCATACTGGCCTACTCTATAAATGTTGACTGAATTGTATGCGATCAACATTGCATTCTCTTGTGCTTGTGTGCAGTAAGGTTTCTTCTTCTATTTGTTGTTGAGCTCTATTTATGTCATGAATAAATCAGTTAAGCGAAGCAGTGTGAGGCTAGCTTTGCCAGTCATGAAGAATTCTGATTCTCCTATGCCTCACAAGGCTATTTTTGGGAACATTGGGAAGAGGCTAGTACTTGGTTCGTCCCCGATAATCATCTTGGATTTTGATGAATCTGAGACTGATTCTGATTATCGGTACTACTTGGCTTCCCTGGCGGACCTTATGGGAGTGGACAAGGAGGTTCTGGCAATTGAGCCAGTATCTACATTGACACCGGGTCCAGTTGTTCGGGGATGTGCTCGCAATGTTGGTAAAGAGGAGGTGGTGCCATCACTGTCGCAGGCTCGAACTCAAAGCGGTTGCTTGTATCGGGGCCGTGTTGCTTCTTGATGATTACTGGTGGTGGGTCCGTTGGACGTGTCTTCTCTTGTTGTTTTATCGAGTGGATGTGGATGTGGATGTGCGTGTGCTTTGCATGAAATTTTGTTTCTCGACTGGTGATTTCATAACCATTTTGATTCCTTTGTTCTGGCACGGTGTCATTATGCCAAGGAATGTAAATTTGAACTTCATTTTTTGGTGTTGAAATTCAATTTTGTGTCACAAGGTAGCCTAATGCTTGTTGCTCTCCTATTCTATAAAGGAGATTTCACGGCTCATTGTGAGGGGTCAGAAAAATTTTCTGGAGTCTAAAGCTTGGAAGTATGTACAGTCCATTTTATAGTTAAAATGTTATGAACATTTTGTTTAGGAAATCATCCCGGGCTGGGGTTTACATACAGATTAGTGTGATATGCTTTTAAATTACTGATGTTGAAAGAAATCTATGAAATTAAGGTGGTTTACTCTCCTGTGTGTGTGCCATCGATTATGAATAGCTTTATCAAGGGTTTATCTGTTCAGTTTCAATAGTTAATTGAAAATGTAATTAGTTTTCTTGCTTTAGCTCAAAGAGTTAATCAAATGCTTGAAGAATCAATTACATGTTCATGGTTTTATATGCCCAGGATGCATGAAGAAGTACTATCTTAGTTTGCTGAAATATCTCATGATAGTAATGCTATATGAGATAGGTTCATCGTATTAGGATTTTGTTTTGTATGACTTCGTTGCCCAATGGATGAAACACTGAATAATGTTTGTGTCCTTTTGTTAGTTCAAGACTGTAAGCTCTAAGCAGGGATATCCAAATACTGAACATAAAACACTTGAATATAACCTTGTCCTCCTCTGGGAGGTATTGTAACAAATAAGTGGGTCAATTCCGTTGCTCTTTGGCACTAGTAGTCATTCTCTAGTCTGCCAAAACCATGAAATGATCACTATCCCTTTGAATATGTAGGAATGGTAATTTGTATGCACGAAGTGTTCTTACCAGTCATAAGGCATTCATGTGAACACGTTTAGGGTCACCCCCCTAGGTTTTACAGAGCCTGAAGTGCAAGAGAGGTCAGATCTTTATTGACTCTCGTTAGTTGGCCATTAGTGGTTGTACTTATCCTAGATAGGGGTTGGCTACCTCTTAGATATCTGCAATCTCTATGTGGATTTTAAACACCAACAGAACTGAAGTTCAACTGAGTACCTAAGGCATGCTATAAGGATTCCCATAAAGCTGATGTAAAAACAAGATCTCTATCAGAAATGATTCTGTGTGGGATTATGTGCAAACGAACAATGTCCTCCATGAAGATCTTTTCCACGGATGAGGCATTGTATGATGAACGAACCATAGAGAAATGTGCTACCTTATTCAACCTATCATCAATAACCATGATGGCATCATGTCGAAGATATGACATAGGCAACCCAGCAATAAAGTCTACTGATACGATGTCCCACTTCCATTCTGGAACAAGATGAGGCTATAACAATCCTGTGGGATGTTGATGCTCAACCTTAACTCTCTGGAACTCAATACATCTTGAAACAAAATCAGCAATGTCACACTTCATCCTAGGCCAAAAGTACAACTGTCAAAGATCTGCATGCATCTTCTTGACACCAAGATGAGTTGAATAAGGTGCTCGATGTGCCTCTACCAAAATGTAAGACCCCTCCATTTTGCTCTTTTGACCGAACAGCGTTCTGTTTGGTTATGCCTCATTTTATGTTTGTACTTTGACTTAGAACTCAATTGCTATTTGATCGTTATCTGTAAGTGATGCAAATGTTATATTTTGGGAAGTTGTAATCTTCTGATGTTATCATTATGTCATGCTTTGGATTAAACATTGTGAGCATTGGAATTAATGATGTTTTATGTTTTGATTATATTAATGATGTTAGATTCGTCAGTCAGTGATACTGTATTGGTGAAGGGGACGGATTGCATCACTTGCTTGCGAGCACCCTGCGATTATGTGATTTCCTCTTCATGATGTGTTTTAATTTTAACATATATATGCATGTGGATATACTCTGTGTTTGCAGGTTGACAAGTACAGGACATCGACTCCACCTGGTTTCAGAGGTTCGAGCATGTCCAATGTCCAACGGTATTCGATTGGGAGATAGTAGCTAGGTTTTTCGTGCCAAGTTGTCACCCTAGTCATAGTGTGTTGTCAGTCTTAGTCTAGTTCAATTGCGTTATTATTGTTCAATTTGTTTGGTTTCAATTTAAACTCCAAGTTAGGAAATGGTATTTAATTGCATTATGTATTTAAGATGATTAAATTAATCAAGTTTTAATGTTAGAAATATGATTCAATTAATTAATTAATTTAATTTAATTAATAAATAATTTAATCGTGGATTAGATTATTTATTAATTAATTAAATTGATTATGTGTAAATTAGATAAGTATTTCATTGTGAAATTATGGAATTATGTTGGAAATTGAAAATGAAAGAAAAGGTTTTAAAAAGTCAATTTAGAAAATTTAAATTTAAAAATTGAAAAATTAGATATTTTTTCTATTTCTATTTTTTGAAATTTATGGCAGTGGTTGAATGAGATATTTTTGGAATTTTCTTGATTATGGAATTTTTCCTTCACAATTTTGGAGGATGAGGATTTGGAAAATTAAAAAAAAAGGAGGATTTGTTGGATTTTGGGGGCTTTTGGATTAAGGCTGTAAAAATTGCAAATATGAAGAGGGAATCTGTTGAAGGAGTTGGAATCTGAGGAGGAACTCATCGCACCATAGTCAACCTTCAAATTTTTACCCAAGTTTTCTTCTTGTTTGATTTAGTGCTCATTTTGGAAATTCCATGGTTTCATTGTGTTGTTTGAAAACTTTTTTATCCCCAGTTTGGGTTGCAAAGAAAACCCATCTTGGATCTGGTTTCCAAAACTTAAACTTGTATTTGAAAGTTAAATTTCTCAAAATAAATAAAAAAATACTCTTGGCTGTAAATGTTTATTTTCAGTATGATTTATTCAAAGTATTTCTCAATCTGTGTGAGGTTTTTTTTTAAATATATATACATGTAGCTATATTTATATATATATATATACCTATATATGTTGTAAAAAAAAAAAAAATTAGCCTGTTTAAGTAGTTGTTTGCAACATCCTTTAGGGTTGCGTGGCGGGGCGTTACACATGGTATCAAAGCCTAGGTTTAAACACTGGGTTCTCTGGGTATATTTTTGCCCACTGTGTTGTCTCTGCGATTGTTAGTGGAATGGTTAAGTAATCTCGTGTCCATGGCTTCCACTTTAGCATGATGTACTCGATGGAAAAGGGTAGCATGAAAGAAACCTGATAAAAGGTTTTGGTTGGGAAGTTATGTTACGTATCCCATGGGTTATGAAATCGGATATCCCTATGGGATTATATATGTATTTGTACCCCGATAAATGTAAGAAACCAATAATTGTATCTTGTTTGAGAGTTGTGGATACACTTTGGGTCATGTGGATTGCATGATCATTCCTCATCAAATGAGGGTTGTTATCATTCTTGTCGGACGTTGTTTCCTCCTTCCTCGTTTTGTGGCTAGTAACTAGTCACACAGTTGTTGTATAGTGAAATTTTAAAGATTGTGAACTTTCTTTTCAGTTATTGATGATTCTTTTCGATTGTTTGTGAGGGCCGACATCTAGTTATATTTGATTGTGAGGGTTTAGCCACAACTTGTGATCTTATTTTCTTATAACCCTAGTGGTTATAAATTTGATTCAGTGTTGAAATTACGTGTATTTATTTCTTTATTGTTGCAATGGAACTTTAATTTTATCTTCTTTATGAACTTGGTGGCTAAGCTAGTTATCTTTGTTTTTTTCAATGTCGGTTATGTGTTGTATTGTAATTCCTCTCCAAGGATGTATGACACGGACTTGGTGAGTGTGTACGAGGAAGTAGATGCAGGAAATGTTGAGGATGGGGGTATGTGAGGTTGTTTTGTAGCTAGGACCCACTACTCACCTTTGTTGTGATGACTATCTCTTGGAGGTTGATCACCTTATACAGCAAGAGACAGGTCATTGTGGTCTTGTTGGAGTTATTTAAGTTGGTTAGTTGTTCTTGGTTCTTGGATTCTTCTATCATGGTTTGGTATGCAGTTTTTCTGAGTGATCTGTATTGGTACATATGTGTATTATGTATGTTAATCCTTGGTTATGAGTTTTTGGAGACTTGGTTGGTGGTTTCTTCACCATGTTTTCTTGGTTGGATTGACAGTGTGGTTGGATGAGTTGGATACGACACGGGTTGTTGTTGTTTATGTATTGATATATGGAGTGGTTTAGTTTTGGAACCCTTGGTTATGTTTGATTGTATGGAGTTTGCACTAGGGGTAGTTGCAGGCTTCCAAGAGTAAGCCTGACCCTAGGGGGGGAGCATGTAAGACCCCTCCATTTTTCTCTTTTGATCGAACAGTGTTCTATTTGGTTATGCCTTATTTTATGTTTGTACTTTGACTTAGAACTCAGTATTTGATCATTATCTGTAAGTGATGCAAATGTTGTATTTTGGTGTGATGGTGTAATCTTCTGATGTTATCATTATGTCATGCTTTGGATTAAACATTGTGAGCATTGGAATTTATGATGTTTTATGTTTTGATTATATTAATGATGTTAGATTCGCCAATTAGTGATATTGTATTGGTGAAGGGGACGGATTGCATCACTTGCTTGAGAGCGCCCTGCGATTATGTGATTTCCTCTTCACGGTGTGTTTTAATTTTAACATATATATGTATGTGGATATACTCTGTGTTCGTAGGTTGACAGGTATAGGACATCGACTCCACCTGGTTTCACAAGTTTGAGCATGTCCAATGTCCAACGGTATTCGATTGGGAGATAGTAGCTAGGTTTTCCGTGCCAAGTCGTCACCCTAGTCATAGTGTGTTGTCAGTCTTAGTCCGGTTCAATTGCATTATTATTTTTCAATTTGTTTGGTTTCAATTTAAACTCTAAGTTAGGAAATGGTATTTAATTGCATTACGTATTTAAGGTGTTGATTAAATTAATCGAGTTTTAACGTTAGAAATATGATTCAATTAATTAATTAATTTAATTTAATTAATAAATAATTTAATCGTGGATTAGATTATTTATTAATTAATTAAATTGATTATGTGTAAATTAGATAAGTATTTCATTGTGAAATTATGGAATTATGTAGGAAATTGAAAATGAGAGAAAAGGTTTTAAAAAGTCAATTTAGAAAATTTAAATTTAAAAATTGAAAAATTAGATATTTTTTCTATTTCTGTTTTTTGAAATTTATGGCAGTGGTTGAATGAGATATTTTTGGAATTTTCTTGATTATGGAATTTTTCCTTCACAATTTTGGAGGATGAGGATTTGGAAAATTAAAAAAAAAAGGAGGATTTGTTGGATTTTGGGGGCTTTTGGATTAAGGCTGTAAAAATTGCAAATTTGAAGAGGGAATCTGTTGAAGGAGTTGGAATCTAAGGAGGAACTCAGAGGACCATAGTCAACCTTCAAATTTTAACCCAGGTTTTCTTCTTGTTTGATTTTGTGCTCATTTTGGGAATTCCATGGTTTCATTGTGTTGTTTGAAAACTTTTTTATCCTCAGTTTGGGTTGCAAAGAAAACCCATCTTGGATCTGGTTTCCAAAACTTAAACTTGTATTTGAAAGTTAAATTTCTCAAAAAAAAAAAAAAAATACTCTTGGCTGTACATGTTTATTTTTAGTATGATTTATTCAAAGTATTTCTCAATCTGTGTGAGGTTTTGTTTAAAATATATATATATATATATATATATGTAGCTATATATATATACATATATATGTTGTAAAAAAAAAAAAATTAGCCTATTTAAGTAGTTGTTTGCAACATCCTTTAGGGTTGCGTGGCGGGGCATTACACAAAATCAAGGTACAAAGACCATTTACAAGAGGCACATAGACACAACCCAAATGTTGTGACAAACTATCTGACTCGAGTGAATAACCTATGAATCTACCCTCCAAGGGTCTATCTAATCCCAACTCTATCTTCACCTCCTAGTACAATCTATCTATAGGAAGTGATGCCAAGATTTGACTCCTCAAATCAACTCCAAGAGTCACGACATAAATCTCATGTCTTCGTCGACTAAGATAGTCAACCACTATGTTCTCCTTCCCCTAGATAAATTTCACCTCGAAATCATACTCACATAAGAAATCCATACACCGTATCTACCTAGCATTAAGATTAGGCTATGCAAAAATGTATTGCAGACTACGATGATCACTGTGAAACTCAAAGAAATGACCCAACAAAAAATGTCTCCAACAAATCAAGGCATGAACAACTACAGTTAACTCTAGATCATGAGTAGGATAGTTCAGTTCATGATCCTTGAGTTTGCGAGACTCATAAGAAATCACACGACCTTCCTGCATCAGAACGGCTCCTAAACCCTCCAAGGATGCATCAGTAAAAAAAAAAGTCCTTAGTAGGATTAGGAACAACTAGGATAGGCGCACTTGTCAACTTTTCCTTGAGTGTCTAAAAAGCCAACCGACATAGATCTTACCTAATGAATTTCTTTCCTTTCCTCTGAAGACAAGTAATAAGATGAGAAATCTTGGAAAACCCCTGAACAAACCATCTATAATACCCTGCAAGACCCAAAAAACTATGAACCTTAGGTACATTGGTAGGCACGAGCCAATCAATAATGGCTTGGATCTTCGAAGGATCCACTACCATACCATCTCCAAAGATAAGATGACCAAGGTATTTCACCTTAGTTTGGAAGAACTCACACTTTGATAAATTCACAAATAGTTGATTCTCTCTCAAGCACTGCAATACCTGACTCATGTGCTCCTCGTGCTCCTTTATATCCCTCAAATAGATCAAAATGTCATCAAGAAACACAATAACAAAGCAATCAAGGTAAGTTTGAAAGACACCATTCATTAAGCTCATAAAAATAGATGGTGCATTCATTAACCTGAACAGTACCACTGTGAACTCGTAGTGCCCGTAACGAGTTCATAATGCCATCTTATGAATATCTGCTTTAGAAATGTGCAGCTGGTGTTATCTCGATCTCAGATCAATCTTAGAAAATACATGTGCTCCATTGATTTGATCAAAGAAATCATCAATCCTAAGCAAAGGATATCGATTCTTAATCATCACCTTATTCAATTGGCGGTAATCAATGCACAACCTGAGGGATCCGTCCTTCTTCTTCACAAAGATGACAGGTGCTCCCCAAGGAGAAACACTCAAATGAATGAAACCCTTAGCTAATAGCTCCTCCAAATACAAATGAATCTCCTCCAGTTCTTATGTAGTCATCTTGTATGGAGCCCAAGATATAGGCTTTGCTCAAGGAACCAGATCGATTCTTAAATCAATGTCACATTTTGGTGGCATACCCAAAATATCACTAGGAAACACATCGACGAATTCCCCTAGGATAGGGTAATCATCAACAAATACCTCTCGATTCTCCCCTACCTCCAAGTCACTAACTGTTGCTGCAAACAACTGACAACCTTGTCGCATACATCTCCTTAATTCCATAGCAGATATAATTTGCAAGGAGATGGGTCTCCGCACGCAAACTATCTCAATCTCTACACCAAAATCATCTAAGCAACTTATTGTCTTCCGTCAACAATCAATCACTGCACTATGGGATTCTAACTAGTACATTCCCAAAACAATGTCATACAATCCAAGAGGTGTAACCCAAAGATCTACTAAGGTGGATAATGATCCAATCCTAAGTCCACAATTATGAATGAGGGATTCTACCACTACCTTTGCCCCATAATCCAATTCTACCTGCCACCTAATGCCTTGCTTTACTACCACAAGTTTACATCGCTCAACAATGGATGGAGAGATAAATGAATCAGCTGCTCCAAAATAAAAAATAATAGAATCACTAACACCTTGTAACTAACTTGAAGCCTTAACCATAGTATTTTGATTATCCGCCTGACAGTTATCCATCGTAGAAAAAACTCTATGAGATTGACCTGCATCACCAACCATTAGCTTTGAAGCTATGGGTTGCTGATCAAACCCTAAAGTACCTCTCATCGAACATTGCCTTACAATATGACCCTACTGAACACATGAGAAACATCCCTTACCCCTGTCAAAACCTTTTCCACCTAAAGGTGCATTCGACTGTTGGAAGATACCTCTACTAACCGTCGACTGTGCACTTTGTGCCGGCTTTTCCTGGCGGTTGTGCTTATTACACCACCAATTACGGTTCTTCCCAGACTATGAACCATTACCCAACTACATCTGAGAACTCTTATTCTTTTGTGGGTAACACTTTTGTTGTTGTTGTTATTGTCCACCCTTAGCAGGTGCCTGTTAGTTCTGAGAGGAACCACCTATCTAAATCAGACCACAATGCAGACCAAAGCCTACAGTAGAATCACTTCCTATCAAAACACTTGTATGTCCACCCAAAGCCATGGATAGATTCTCCTCCACAATTTGTGCCTTCTCCATAGCTGCCTCCATCATCTTCAGCTCAAAGACTCTGACTCCTCCACTGATATGCACATTCAATCCCTTGATGAAATGTTGTACTAGCATAGCCTCGTCATCCACTATCCATGCATATTGTTTGAGCTCATAGAATCTATGCTCAAACTGCTCGACTGACATAGCCATCTAATGCAAATTATGGAACTTGTTTGCACGATGTTGTCTCTAGTGCTTAGATAAGAAACATGCTCTGAAATACTCTAAGACATATCCCAAGATACAGATCCAATCTCCAGATGGCGCTTCTGCTCCTCTAGTCAGCACCAAGTAGAGGCGAAACCTCTAAGATGCATGATTGTGCATCTTTCTCTAGTGTTGCTACCATAAGGGTGCATAGAAAAACATCATCCCAAGTCTAGTAACCATGTCTCTACTTCCAAACCACCATCAGTACCATCAAAAGTGGGAGGGCATGCCCTCAACAAATCTCTCATGTACTCTATAGCTACGACATCCTACTCCGTGGTCTACACAATCCTTCGAGGTGGTGATCTATCCCTCTCTTTATTCACTTCCTATTCATTCTCATGTCTAGGACCAAGACAAGCAAGGACCTGATCAAGTAAAGGATGCAATAGAATTCCCTCCACACCTAGCTAATTCAGAATTTGCTCATTATTCACCTAATTACCCTAAGGATTTGGCTTCTCACCATGTTCACTTTCATGTGAAATCTACGATGGAGTGTCTTGACGATTAGCCGCATGATCACCACCACAGCCTCATCCACAAACTCTACTATGTTAGTGAGGCGTGATCCTACACAAGAACAATGACAAGTCTCAGTTAAAAGACACATGGATAATAGGAAAACACACACACAAATTCTAACATCTAGGCTAGCCTAATGGCCTCACAAGAACCAAAGTATCCAGTGTTAGAACTTGGCTCTGATACCAAATTTGTAATGCCCCACCATGGAACCCAGAGAATGACACGTTAATCAACTAAACAATCGAATAATTAAAAAAAAAAACATTTAATTACAACATGTGAACAACATATACAAGAACTTTTTTGAGTTCCACAACTCCGCTACTAAAATAATAACAAGAAGAACAACACATCAAGTACAATAAATAAGAAACATAAGAATATGCCACATGAAGATTACATTATCATAAAGAGATTCATTACATGTTCAAATTACAACAAATGAGATTCTGACAAATCTCGATATATCCCAAGTCATAATACAATGAAGCCTCATGTCATCATCATGAGTGAATACAATATAGAAGATGAACAAGTACAACTGACGAGCACATCCATGAGCATGTCCAATGAACAACTTTGTGAACGATGTGAATCCAAGACCCTGTCAAGAGAAAACTCGTCTCGAGTAGCATCACCTACAAGGGGACCCAATGGAAGAAAAGGCATATTACTCCCAACCATGTGGTACCCAAAATCCCACCCCCCATGCTAGGAGATAGTAACAGGTCCTCAAGTCAAACTAACATCAAAGAAGATAAAACATAAAACACATGGTTGACGTACACATGACTACATAATGACATTAAAACCATATGATGACCAACATACTCCCAGAGGAAACTATAAAACCATAGGTGACTCCACATAAGAGACCACAAATATGTACAAGGATAGGAATTTCATCACACAATCGTACTAGGTTACCTAGAGAATCTTCCTAGATTACCGGCCCTCATCTTGAGTTACCCTGGAAACCTCTAATGATTCTCGACCCCTAAATGAACATATGTGGTACCAAAATACTTTTTGAGAAGACAAAGTGATTGACTAGCCATTCCAGGACATCTCAACCTACCTTAACCTAAACAATTGTTAAAGTACAAGATGAGGCAAACAATTATCTAAGTTATAAATGATTTCTACCCAACCCCTAAAACATTAAGATTATGGTTTTCATTTTATTAACTACTTTCAATAGTTTACCTTGGTAAAGTCTTTAGGGTTCCAGCCCCTAGTGAAAGCCACTCCTCCTAGGTACAACTCACTTACTGACAATGACAACATAGCCAACATGCATGCAAATGAAATCTTGCATAAAACCATTATAAACATGACATTACCATATGCATCTCCAACACTTCAATAGTTATAACGACATGCATGGATAAATCAAAACATGAATATACACATCTCCAAAGACGTAGAACTCAACACGTTCAAAACACAATCACATGATAACACCACATGCATGGTCAACAAACACATCCAAGTCTTTACAAGAACATAAAAAATCAAGTGTTCCATGATTTTCAATAAAGAGTTCTATTCTAAGCCTCTGGAAAACTATAAAACTCACGAACACTAATATTGCCCTTAAGGATAAATAAGCAAATATTACAATATGATTATCCTACAAAACATTATAAATGCGTCATACAACAATGAAAATACTTAATAAAACTAAGATGTCAAAATCATTAACTCACACACACACACACACACACACATATTATATTCAATATTTATCCATCAATCTAGAAGTTCACAATCAATGGAAAAATAAAATATTTTAATTATAGGTTTTATTTTAACAACTAGGTTATTAAGCCTTATATATATTTAAAGAAAAATATAATAAATCTATTGTTTACATAATATTTAAATTACAATAACCAAACAATATAAATTCTTATCTTAAGAAATAAATCTTCATTAGTAACTCTCACTTAATTCCTAATTCACTGAACAAACTTACAACAAACGGTATTTGGTGATTAGATAAAGAGATGGATCAAAAGTTGTTTAATCAAATCTTAACATAAAGAGAATTAGGTAGTAATGAACAATTGACCTAAGACTATGCATGCAGCCGAACCATCTCCTTCATGATCCATCGATGATTTTTTAAAAGTAGTGCATGTAACTTGCAAGCAATTATACCAAAACATAACATGCAAATAAATAAAAGACTCAAACCCTACACACTGGAGAATACTCCAATAGCAAGGCAAGTTCAAGTTTGTGTATCAAAGGAAATTTAACAATCTGAATTGGATTCTCCCTAGAGCATCAAATTTCTACAATCCAGTCCGTATTAAAACAACCAAGCCCTTTCTAATCTACAAATAGGTATAAATCAGCTCATGGACAAAACTAATATTACTTTCAAATAGATTTCTGCTGGGCTGAAATGGATTCCTCAAGAAATAAGCGATTATCCTCAAACCAACAAATTTATACAACGAACTTATAATTTTCTAAACCATTGATGCAAGTAACAAGCTTGTTGCAAACAAAGATCAAACCAGTCTAATCAAACAATTAGAAGGTGAATACATTCACTAGTCAAAGCTCAAGATAGCACAAGAAAGAAAACCAATAGTAATATGAAATAGAGACATAGACACACATTTCACAATCGTGAGGAACCTAGATTCAACAAAACTATGAAACCATGAAGGTAAAGAAATAGTGTGTTTGAAACTCAAGGCCCCAAGCAAGGTATGCATAAGAAAATCTGATTCCAACTTATCGCCATAATAATTTTTTTTACAGGGAATCATCATTAAAAAAAAATGATATAAAGAGATTTAAAAAGGATCAATAAACCACTTAACACCATAAGGAAGAGTTGTTTTGGCGACATTAGCTAACTGGCATAATTGCATCAGAATGGTCGCGCGAACAAGAAAATCCACAAAAATAAAAGAAACGATGAAGATAGAGGCATAAACAAAATCTTGAAGGCATGCACATGTAAAAATGAAAGAACAAAGTAATTTTGATGGTTCTAAACCATATACGTTCTACAAAAATGATTATTATATTCAATCATAGAACAATCATAATGTTTTATGCGATTTTCTATAGGATTTCTGGTTTCAAAATGGGTTTTTCCAAGATCTTCTTTTCTCTACCTATTTTCTCTTTGAAATACATTGAACTAACCATTAACATTTCATTTTCATTTGTATGTGTAGGTTTCAAACAAGATCTCACAAAATATAGCAAAAAAATTACAACTATCATTTTCCAATTTAAATTTAAGAACAAACAAAACTACAGAGGAAAACCTGGAGTAATTCTTCAAAATATGACAAGTGACAAAGCCAAGCACGAGATTTCAAGCCCTATCTACTTTCCAGTTTGAGCAAAGCCTCTGAATTTTGCAACCTTCAAAAAATTTTTTACCAAAAACCTAGAAAATACAGAGAAAAGCTTCTTCCAGAATATTACCATGAAAACAAACTTTTTCTTTCAAAACCAATTGTCGTGAAAGAAAATTATCCTTTTCTAAAAAATAAAAAAATCCGTGAAAATAATTCCCTTTCCAATTAAATGCAATTCCCCCACTCAACTAACCAATTGCATGCACTCATCAATGAACATGCAATTAAAACTAATTAATGAACAAGTTACAATTTTTCTGACAACGAGTTCCGATTCAAGATATTTTGCAAATTCCATTCAAAACAACTTATTTAAAAATATCAATTTCAACATCATCCAAGTTGCACATTCATAAGCAATACTATTAAATTAATATTCTATAACATTTTATTTTAATAATTTTTTTTTAATCAATTAAACCTTCCAAACATTAAATTAAACTTTTAATTTAAATAAATCAACACAATCATTTAATCTAATGTTGCAATTAATCAACATGAAATTCAATAATAACACATTAAATCATCTAATTAATTTAAGAAAATTCAATATTTAACTTGACGAACATGGAATGACATGACGAGACAACAAACAACATGACGGGATGAACGTCAACTGAAACAAATGGGTGACGCACGATATTCTTTCTAGAACAATGGCTCATGACAAAGGAGTAGACACTATCTCCCATCAAAATATATGCATTGGGTCTTGGCACGCTCAAACCTGACGAAGCAGGTGGAGTTGATGCCTTTACCTGCAAGCTACATCAAATGACTTTGTCAACTATATCAACACATATATCAAAAAATGCACCATGAAGAAGAGTCGCAACGTAGTAGGGTACTCACGAGTGAGTAATGCCACACTATCTCCTTCACCAGGACTAACATACAACATAACATCATAAACATCAATTCATCATAATAATCATCATTAACATTTAGAAACAACATAAACCATAATACACACATATCCATCATAATGTTGTAATAGAAACATAATCAGATGATCATAATGTCAAATGTATCATCTACTGAATATAGCAACTAACATAACATCAATGACATATTGCAATAATGCAATATAGTATCAAAAGCAACTAAATGACTAACAACCAATCAAAAGAAAACTAAAACAATAATGTCATCTGGAGGGACACTACAAGTGGGGCCCTTCTAAAAAGAAAACCTTTTAATTTATTGTAAGGTTTCTTAGCTAAAACTTGGCATTTAAAAGGCATTAGATTCTCTAAGGATATATGGTGTAATAACTAGCTAAATTCATGGATAGATCCAAGTTTTGAATTCAAACTCCCTCCATCACATTGGAGAACCTACTCTATTCTCAGTGAGGCTTGTAAAATCTTTCAACTCCCTAGTTGTAAAGTAAGGGACAATTGATTTCCTGAAAATATCACTTGAGAAGACGGATCTAAGATTCTAAGCGTAAAACCTAAAATAATTTATAAAATATGAATTTAATCACAAGACCTTCCTATCCATCTAAACAAATGTTGGAATCTAAATCTTTGTACAGTGGTCAAAAACCTTCAAATTATTTTTGTGGTCTAATATTCTAGAACCAAATATTGCTTGCTTTAAATACTTATTTATTTTGCAAAAACTTCCCTTTGCTCTGTCTTCTTCAATTTTGATCGTGTGTACTATTTGTAAATAGCTTGAGAGTGTTGGGCACTTCTTTGAATATTTTTTTGCAAAAGAGATTTGGAACACATTTTTAGCTAATCTTATGGGATGGGGGATAAAGGTAAGGTCAAATGGGAAGAGATTCTCTTTGGTTAAGTGGAATGTTTATGTAATTCAAATAATTTATTTTGTCTTATTTTTTCATCTTATTTGTTATGGGAAATCTAGAAGACTAGAAATGAGAATATTTTTCAAGGTACTAGGAAAGTACCTACCAAGTCTTTTAGAAGACTCATATTTCACAATATTTATGTGCAGGTGGCAATCACTATTGAGATCTCAAAGGAAAAATTTGTGAAGTTGCTAAAGGAAGGGACAAATGATATCAATAGGATAGAGGTTAAATATGGAAGGCATTGGCCTTTCAATGAAGCTAATAATATTCCTTTCATGAAAAGCTACTTAGAATTTAAAAAAAAAACAAATGTACCCAGTTGAGACATTGGAAAAAGAGTTAAACTTTCATAAAGGACAAAGATTTCACATAAATCATGGGGAGGGATTCACAATAGAAGTAGTTAGATCCAATAAAGACAGTTTAGATTTGGATCCACCATGTGATGAAAAAGACTGCATTGATAGTAGGAAGTGATGATGATGACATGATGCTCAATAATAAATTTTTATCCTCATACAATACTATGCCCTTATCAGGGTTTTTTATATAAATGTATCTAACCATAATTGTTAGTTGGACATAGTACAATACATTAGACAATATAGTAGTCTATAAAGTATTTTGTATGGTGCATATGTCAGGGATAATAGAACTTTGTGTTGATAAGACCCTGTGTGGTCTGATAAGTATCAATTCTACATAATTTGATGATTTTGCAATTCATTATAGTATATGATATTTAATATAAAAAAATATTCTAATCGTTATCATTATTTAAATATTTTATATAATTTCAACATCGTATCATAGTCATATCTAAATTATGATAATATTTTTATAAAAAAAATTAAGATTAGAATATATAAATTATCACCAAAATCTATTCAATATATTTATTGATGGTTCGAAAAAATACCACCTATCATATTTTGCAAACATAAAAAATAAAATGTTTTTCAGGTCTCATGCTCCTATGAATTGCAATTTCCTTATGTTATGCCTCTTCCCTTCTACTCAACCATATATATGTTGGTGTTCAACGTTTGGATGATTACTTCCAGCATCAACTTGTGAAGATAAATTTAAATATAGCCTTTGGCTATTCAAATTTATCTGAAGTCATTCTATTTAAATTATGAGGAGGCACCTCATTTACCATGCATTGTTTATATTATTAATAATTAATTTTTAATTATTAATTAAAGCCGACTTTGTGAAAGTCATAATTTCTTTAGAAGATGACTTAATTAATAGTCATGTCTTTTCTTTTGGGGGCCGAATTCTATCATGAAAAGACACATCCTTCTCTCTCTTGTGTATAAATACAAGAGGATGATCTTCATTTGATCATCAAGTTCATTCATCATAATTCACATATCAAGGAGAAGTTCGCACTTACAATAGATCACAATTTTGTAGCAGTAGATCGACGTCAAGGAGAAACATATTCATTTGTATTTAACATCTAAGAAAGGTGCTCTTATTCATCGTATCAAATCGGCATTATGTTATGCCTAAGTTGTAAGAGGATTTCTGCTCCTATTCTATCAATATATAAGAGATATATTGGCTAGGTTTTCTCCCTCAAGTTGGAGGGTTTTCCCAAGGTATCTTGTTGTGTCAATTTTCTTATGTGCTGCATTTTTTTATTATTTTCAGTTTTGAATTATCTGATCATAAAAAAACTAACATGGTATCAGAGCGGGTTTAAGAAGATCTAGATCATATTTTATTCAAGTAGATATTTCCTCCATTATCGTTCACATTTTAGTTTACATCTATCTTATCGTCAAGATGGTGAATGGGCTCAAGGTCGAGGAAAAACTTGAGGGTGCATCAAACTTTGCATCCTGAAATTTTAGAGTGATGCTTGCTTTGGTGGAAAATGAGTTGGTTGAGTTCATGGAGAACGAAGTTGCTGAACCAACTGAAGAGAGTGAGAAGCCTCAATGGAAGAGAAATAACACTAAGGCGAAAAATATGTTGGTTGATTTCGTGAAAGATTACATTGTGCCAATCATCTCTAAGTTGCATACTACAAGAGATATGTTCAAAACCTTGGAGGAGATGTATGAAATCAACAACACAAGTAAGGATCTTGCATTAAAGCAACAAATTCATCATATTAAGATGGAAAAAGGAGAATCGATCATCTTATACTTCATGAAGATCACCGAGCTGAGAGATCAACTCTCTACCATTGGACATATTGTTGATAGCAAGGATCTGATGATATTGGCTCTCAATGGCCTTCCTAAATCTTGAGATTCATACATTCAAGGAATCAGTGCAAGATCAAAACTTCCTAAGTTTGATCAATTGAGAGAATATTGTATTCAAGAAGAATCAAGGTTGGTTGCAAGAGGCATTGGTCAAAGATCTACAAATGAAGACATTCATCTTCCTTCCACTCAATCCTTGAAGAAGAAAGGAAAAGGAGGAAAGAAAGGATAGTTCAAGAGGAATAGAGATAAAGGGTCTAATGGTGATCTATCTTGCGTTCAATGCTTTAGATGTGACAAGTTTGGTCACTATGCAAAGGATTTCCCAACCAAGCCTAAGTAGCATGCTTCATTTGCGGATGTGGATGAAATATCTCATTAGAAGGATTCAAGGGAATTCCTATTCTATTCTTCCTTATCAAGCAATATCCCAACAAATAGCAACACTTGGTTAATTGATAGTGGTGCCTCTCGTCACATCACTGGGTTTAGAGAACATCTCTCAAATTTGGTGATGAGAGATTCAAGTGTTCAAGTAATAATTGGAGATGATGCAAGTTACTGTGTGAAAGGCATCAAGTCCTCCACCATTCACCTAGATTTAGGAATCACCTTGCAGTTGAGTGATGTAATATTTGTACCTGGCATCAAGAGGAACCTTGTCTCAATTTCAGCCTTAGAAGACAAGGGGTATCAAGTAGCATTATCTGAAGGAAAAGTTCTTGCATGGCCAAAGAACTCTAACATCAAGACAACCAGTGTGATTGGTGTTCGACAAGAATATCTCTATAGGATCTACACCCATCTTCTTCAAGCCTTGTTGCATGATTCTTCAAGTTCATGTGAGCTTTGGCATAGAATATTTTCTCACATTCACTTTCGTGCTCTTCCAACCTTGGAGAAGATGGTCACCGACATTCCCAAATTGATCTAGGAGCATGAAGGTACTTTTCAAGAAAGCACATTGGGTAAGAACACTAAAAGACCTTTCCATAGCAGTGAAATTAGATCTAAATGTATTCTAGATCTTGTTCATTCTGATTTGTGTGGTCCAATGTTTGTTACTTCTTTGAGTGGTTTCTTGTATTATGTAATTTTTATTGATGACTACTCTAGAAATACTTGGATTTATTTATTAAAGACTAAAGAATTTGAGGAAGTACTTGAAAGATTCAAGGAATTCAAATTTCAAGTAGAAAACTTGTCCGGGAACAGGATCAAAGTTTTGAGATCTAACAACGAAGGAGAGTACGTCTCTGGAAGCTTTTGAAACTTTTGTATTGAAGCAGGGATTAAGAGGGAGTTTTGTGTTCCCTATAATCCTTAATAGAATGATGTAGCAAAAAGAAAGAACAAATCTATTGTAGAAGCAGTTAAATCCATGATCCATGATCAAGACGTGCAAACCTTTCTTTGGGCTGAAGCTTCTAGGACAACTGTGTATGTTCTGAATCAAATCCCTCATCACATCTTGGAGGACATGACTGCTGAAGATACTTTTACAGGAGTAAAGCCTGAATTCATTCATTTGAGAATATTTGGTTGGCATGTGTATATTCATGTACCTAAAGATAAAAGAACTAAATTGGAACCATCTAGTAAGAAGGGACTATTTGTGAGCTGCTGTGAGACTTCTAAATCCTACAAGATGTACATTGCAGGTCAGAAGTTGATTGAGATTAGTAGAGATGTTACATTCGAAGAGGATGTTGCATTCAAGAGACCCAAGGGCACTCGCATGGAGATAGACAATGAAGATCAAGAGTCTCCTCAAGATATGGAAGTTGACCATACTCCTAAGATTCAAAGGGAGATTATTGATCCAAAAGAAGATGATGATCCAATTGAGCCCTTGGAACCTACTGATGGGCCTACCAACATTGTTATTGGTAAAAGGAGACCTTTATGGACTAGGTGAACAATGCAAGAGGCATAAAACTTTGCAACTCCTAGAGGAACATTTAGAGAAAGTAAAAGACCTCTGAAGTTTTCAAACTATGTTGCCTTGATGAGTCAAATGATTGAGTATGAGCCTTCTAGTGTTGAAGAAGCTACAAGTCATAAAGTATGGAAATATGTTATGTCTGAGGAATATCAATCTATCCTCAAGAATGATGTTTGGTACATCGTACCTAGACCTGAAGGAAAATCTATGGTATCTTCTAAATGGCTCTTCAAGATCAAGCATGCAGCAGATGGGAGCATTGAGAAGTACAAGGCTAGATTTGTGGCTAGAGGATTCTCTCATAAAGAAGGGATAGATTATGAGGAAACATTTGCTCCAGTTGCTCATTATACATCTGTCAGGACCATCATTTCTCTTGCAACATCTAAGGGATGGAAGATACACCAAATGGACGTGAAGATATTTCTAAATGGTGTAATTGAGGAAGAGGTATATATTGAGAAACTTGATGGCTTTGAGGTTCATGGTAAAGAGTCTCATATTTGTAGGCTGAAGAAGGCATTGTATGGCCTTAAGCAAGCTCCTCGTGCTTGGTACAAAATAATTGATCAATATTTGATGAGTTTGGGTTTCTCTAAGAATGATGTTGATTCTAACCTTTACTTCAAAGTGATTAATAGTGAAGCATTGATCTTAGTTCTATATGTTGATGATCTAATTCTTATTGGAGAAGAACACCTCATCTTCAAATGCAAGAAGGAGCTAGCTTATGAATTTGAAATGAAGGATCTTGGTCTCATGCACTACTTTCTTGGCTTAGAAGGATGGAAAAAGCGGGATGAGATTATTCTGAGTTAAGGAAAGTATACCATTGATATCTTGAAGAGATTTGGTATGATGGATTGTAAATCCATGTCTACACCTATGGAGACTAACTTTTAGAAGCTTAAGGAGGTTGCAACTAGTTTAGATTTGGTGGATCCTACTATGTACAAACAATTGATTGGATAATTGATGTATATAGTCAATACTAGACCAAATATTTGCTATGCAATGAGTGCACTTAATCAGTTCATGTGTGAACCAAGGAAAATACATCTAGTTGCAGCAAAGCATGTTCTGAGATACCTACATGGCACAGTTGGATATGGCTTGAGATATTCTTCTAATGTAGACTTAAGACTGCATAGTCATACTAATTTTGATTGGGCCAGGTGTGTCACTGATCAAAATAGCACCTCTGGATGTTGTTTTAGTTTGGGGTCTACTATGATCTCTTGGTGTAGCAGGAAGCATTCTTTAGTGGCTCTGAGCACCGCAAAGGCAGAGTATATTGCAGCATGTATGGCAACTTGAGAAGTAGTGTGGCTTCATAAGCTTCTTACAAGATTTTTTGGACAATCATTGGAGCCATCATTCATTGTGATAATCAAATTTGTGTGAAGCTTTCTATCAATCCAGAGTTTCATGAAAAAATCAAGCATGTTGAGTTCAAATACCACTGAATCAGAGATATGGTATCGAGGAAAGCAATTCAGTTGAGATACATTAGCACTGATGAGCAAATGACAAACATTCTCACCAAGCCCTTCTCCAAAGTAAAGTTTTTGTACTTTCAATACAAGCTTGGCATTGTGGAGAATGAAGCCCTAGCTGTGAGGGAGTCTCAGCTTCAATGATCTTTTATGATTTCCTTTAATGCATTTCTCTCTAGAAGAGAGATTTGAGGTGGAAGCCCTTGTGTCCACACTCTGGGAGAGCCATGGTGGATGTCATGTGTGTGACTCCATGACAACATAACAAGAGAGAGTCCATGATGATTTTTGTGTACTTGTGTTTATTCACCCTTTGGGAGTATCTATGGTGAACATCACGTCGAGTGATGGGCACTTGTACACATGGACCATTGATGAAAGTAGCCATGATGGTTGATATCATGATGAGGTGATATGATTATTTTCACACATGGGTGTAGCCATGGTTTTTTTCATCACGATGAGATGATATGACTTATTCAGTTGGAAGTATTCCTCCCTAGTTGAGAGGGAGTGTTAATGTTCAACATCTGGTTGATTACTTCCAATGTCAGCTTGTGAAGATAAATTTAAATATAGCCTTTGGCTATTCAAATTTATCTAAAGTAATTATATTTAAATTATGAGGAGGTGCCTCATTTACCATGCATTATTTATATTATTAATAATTAATATTTAATTATTAATTAAAGTCAACTTTGTGAAAGTCATGATTTCTCTAGAAGTCGACTTAATTAATAGTCATGTCTTTTCTTTTGGGGGCTGACTTCTATCATGAAAAGACACATCATTCTCTCTCCCTTGCGTATAAATACAAGAGGATGATCTTCATTTGATCATCAATTTCATTCATCATAATTCACATATCAAGGAGAAGTTCACACTTACAATAGATCACAATTCTATAGCAGTAGATCGACTTCAAGGAGAAAAATATTCATTTGTATTTAGCATCTAAGAGAGGTGCTCTTATTCATTGTATCAAATCGACATTGTGTTATGTTTGAGTTGTAAGTATATTTTTTCTCCTATTCTATCAATATATATGAGATATATTGGCTAGGTTTTTATCCCTCAAGTTGGAGGGTTTTCCCAGGGTATCTTGTTGTGTCAATTGTCTTATGTGTTGTATTTTCTTATTACTTCCAGTTTTGAATTATCTGATCATAAAAAAACTAACATAGTATCAGAGCGGGTTTAAGAAGATCTAGATCAGATTTTATTCAAGCAATGATATCCTCCATTATTGTTCACATTTCAATTTACATCTATCTTATCATCAAGATGGTGAACGGGCTCAAGGTCGAGGATAGTCTTGAGGGTGCATCAAAATTCGCATCCTGGAAGTTTAGAGTGATGCTCGTTTTGGAGGAAAATGAGTTGTCACTTAATAAAAATTGAATGGGCTATTGTTATTCACTAGGTATAAATATGATCTCAAAAACAAATTATAGTTTAAGTACTTCACAACTCAAATTTGAAGTCTACATAAGTAAATTAGTCATAAAAAAATAGATTGAAGGTGAACAAATAACACAACAAAAGCTAGAAGATAATGTAATAATTATAAATCATAAACTTTATAGATAAGGATGGTATTTTGGAACATTTTAAGTCAATAATGTATGAAAACTACAACCCTTAAAAAGACTACTAACTATAATAAATTTGAAATGATTTAACCCTTAATCCATTTTCATGTAGTTTTTTTTTTTTAAATATTAAACAACTAGGATTCAAATTAGTGGAAACATCCAATTTGAAAAAAATAAATGATATTTTAACCTACTATAACATATATAAATATATCAAAAATTAATTTTATTTTTTACCTAACCAACACCCCTACTCTTGATAATGTTTGCCTCTATTAAATCAACTCATTTAAAATCGCTACAAAAAATCCTACAAACAGAAACCACCAAAACTTGAGATGAAAAATATTTTTTTTTTACATATTAAAGCTCATGGCCACCTCCACCCTAAAGACTTTAAAATATTTATAAGTCATGCTTTGCAGATTTTAGGCTTACAAACACTAAATAATGTTTGGTGTGCCTTTATAAAGAATGTAGTTAATTATATCAATCCATAAACATGTTTCTATAGTTTCACAAGTTTTTTTATAATATATTTTATCATTCTATTTATTAAATTTAATAACTACTATTTTATATAACAATTATATTATTTTTAAAAAATAATATAATATATTTAATTTAATTTTTCTATTTACTTGTTTTAATCAAATTGCTATTAGAGGGGATAGTTTCCATTATATTAAACTAGAGAAAGATTTACATAGTTTTTGAAGGATGTGTTTCCTATACATGTACATGAAATAGTATTCTCAAAACCTCTATGATTTCTTACACCCACTCTATCTGAGCTAGAATGAACAGGTCTACATTATGGCTCATAAAGAAAGCATAGGTTTCCAAATTGTTGTGTTGCATTCCATCCCTCATCAAAGTAATTTCTTGCTTCATTTGCTCAATTTTCTTGGCTTTTACTATACATATCACATCTCCCACCAACCCATATTTTGGTTCTTTTCTCATTTTAGATATAGCCTCACGCAAATCCTAAAAGTGTTGCACAACATACTTATTGACCACTCACTCACCTCGTTCTAAATCATTGAATATTCAAATAACATTATATAAAAACAAATTCAATAAGGAGGCATCATAAATATGGGCATGGTTTAGGTGCTTTTCCACTATGACAACCCTTATTGTTCCTTCTGGAACCTGATATGGAATATTAAATACTTTACATAGTTGCTCATTCATGATTTTGATGAAGATAACTCACCATTCTTTGATACCATTTAATGTAACACACAAGGTTGCAACAATTTCACCACTAAAATTTTAAAGACACAAATGTAGAAACAAAAAGAAATTTGAAATTTGAAATTTTATTTCATTCCAAAATGCTTACAATAGCAATGAATTACTAAAGCTTCATCATTCTCCAAACTATGACAATCTGGCAACACCAACCTATAGGAAAACTTCATATTCTCTAGAAAGCATCTACAGGCAACCCAAAATCTGATCATTGATCTCTTTGAATAGAACAAATCACGCGCGACACTCCTCAATCATGATGTCAAACCTTTCCTCCTTACATACAATCAACACCTACATCACTCTGATCATTTTTCACATATTCTTCTCATTATTTTCCTATCAAAATTTTTCTTTTGTATTGCAACAAAAAACCCATCGCATTCTTCATATTGCCGCTCCCTCATTAGATTTAATTGTCTATAACGGTTTCTAGGTTTTATGCCACTCCTTATATTTCTAGAACATTTTTAATTTCTCTATTCCGTTGAGAAATGAGAATGTTATGGATGTTTTACTGAGATTGGTTCTCATAGCTACAACTTCAATCAATCTCCCTCTCCCAAAATGTTAGTCAAACATCCAAAATGGTTAGTACTCCTTCCTGAGTGTGGGTTTCCTCTTCTTGGCATGTGCATTCAATGACAATTCAAAAAAAATCCTTCTCACCTTTCAACCCACTCTCTCCACTTCCCCAACACCCTGCATTCCAATCTTTCAACAAAAAAATGGCAATTCAAAATTTCAAATGGAGTTACAATTCTTAATAAATTCCCACTTAGACTTGGGCTTGGGATCTTCCTTCTTGTCAAATTATCACCTTTCAAACATTTAAAAAAAATTTAAAGTGTGAAACAATTAAACAATTTAATTTTTAAAACCCCAACATCAAACTTCACTATGCTGGAAGAGTTGAGGATTTTAAATAAATAGAGTTTGTAAGAAAAAAAAATCAAAACAAAACACAAACATTAAAAATTATTTTTGGTTGTGCAGGATTGTCTGTGCACCTAGATGCTCCTGCATCAGACACACTAGTAAAAATTTTGTGAGCATAGGATCACAAAATGGAGTTGAGTAGTATAACTACTCTTTCAAATTGCAAGCAACTTGCATCATACTCCAATACTAAAATTGGTACCTCTTTTAATTTCTTCTTCCTCCTCTTCCAACACTTAGCTAGAAGAAGCAACCTCCTCCTCTAAAAACTCTTCTCTTTACTCCTCTTCTTTGATGTGGAATCAACTTCGCCATAACCTGATCACCTCCTCCAAGTGTACCTCACATTCTCCTCCAATCTTGTGGGATTCAATCCACCATAGTCCGACCACCTCCACCAACATGCATCTACACTATCCTCTGCAACATCTTACAAATCTTTTCCTACATATAAATCATTACTAGCAACCTCATGAAAATAAAATACTTCTACCCTCACTTCCTCTTCACATTATTTCACCTCCACCATTATATTTTCATCCATCTCTTCTTCTACTTTCACCTCTTCACACTCTTCTATTTTCTCATATTTTTCATTGGAATAAAAATATTTATCATAGAATTTGTGAAATTAAATGTTACCTACTCTTTTCCTATCATTACATCTTCTTCCACTACTGCAATATTTCCATCTATAAAAAATCCACTTTCATCTTCATCATAAAAATGAAAAATATTAGGCATTACCTCTTTCTCTATAACTCTTTCCTCACCACTATCTACTACCATATCTTCTTCACCTTCACTCTCAGCTGTAATTTCATTTTTCAACGCTTTTAATTCCTCCAAAGAACACTCATCTACTACTGCAACATCATTTTTCTCTTGAATTTTTGCAGCTTATTTTTGTCTCTTAACCTCTATTGAACTCTTCTCTTCTTTCTCAATCTCTTTCTCTATACCTTCCTCAAAGAATAATTCTACAATATTGTATCCTTCCTATTCACCTACATACATGACTATGACAAACTTTTTTCCTTTCTTTGGAATTTTTTCAAATACTTTCCACACTCTCTCAATTTTCAACATCTTAGGTATAGACCACCTCACGCTCGGTGATCTTTCTATAGACTCTAATCCTCTAACTTCATTCTCCACCCATAGGTCCTGGTGCAAACTGCCGCACATTTGTGCTTCTTCCTGCGCACTTAGAAACTACCACTCTGATACCTCTAATGAAGGGAAATCACCATGTTTTGATACCATTTAATGCAACACACAAGATTGCAGTAATTTCAACACTGAAATTTTAAATACACAAATGTAGAAACACAATGAAATCTAAAATCTAAAATTTTATTTATTTCCAGAATGCTTATAATAGCAATGAATTATGATAGCTTCCTCATTATCCAAACTATACTGATTTGGAAACATCAACCTATAGGAAAACACAATCAAACTTCATATTATCTAGAAAACAACTATAATCTGATGAGTGCCCAAAATGATGCTTTAATTGATCTTTTTATGTTCTCAAAGACTTTATTATATATTAATCAACTATGTTGGTGGTAGATTATATACTTATATGTTTGCTTGTTTTTACCTTATATTTAACTAATTGGAGGATATATTAGAAATGATATTTTGTATTAAATGTGTTGCTTTTAATGATGTTAATGATGGAATGACTATGAAATTGAAAATATTTGTTGTCATATTAGCATCCTATTCTTGAGGATTTCGTGTAGGTGATTAAATTCTTACTGTATGAGCTGGATTTGTTAAACTTTATGTTTAACAATGTGGCATCAATTGTGCTCCTAAAAGCTCCAGTTCGATACTGACTCATCATGATCTCAAATTGACTTAGTCTATTTATAAACTGCTTGCTCCAACTGTTATGAGGTGAAACTCTCTCAGATACTTCCAGTTATGCTTTAGTTTAGTTTGTCACTTTGTATCTTGGTAGTTAGCGCCATGATTTTGAATTCAAAATAAGTGATATTTCTATAAATATTTGTCCTTAGGTTTAGTTTGAAGTTAGTTAATCTTTTGCTAAATATTGTAATTTTGGTACTATACACTTGTGTTCTACTCGCCTATTTGGGCCAATTGGAATGCAAATAAGGAGTTGATTTGAATCTTGGTGTTAAAGGTCCCACCAGAGGAAGAGCATGGCCCGCTCAACTGAAGGAGGTGACCTTGTGTTGTGTTCTTTGATTTAGTTAATTTATGTTCAATTTGTATCAATTAAAAATTTAAGCATCTTAATTTGTGTTGATCATTGATTAGTAAATTCACTCACTTAGATTAGTTTCATGTGTTTTAAGCTAGTTATGATGCTTTGTTGTAGATCAACATTCATTTGTTTATTGTAGATTTATTTTTTGTTCACAGGAATTGGATTTAATACTTATTTTCAAATGCATGTGGTTGTAATAGAAGTAATAATGATGACTGATGTAAGGATTAAACTGAAGCTTGTTTGGAATTTATTCATGGAAATTAGAGTTGCTATTTTCTAAATTAATATTGGTTTTTCTGCAAGCGTAAATAGACTTTCTTTTCAAGTAAATTTAAATTTTGAATTTTAGATTAAGAGTGAATTTAGTTATAGCTTAATTATTCCATGAATCAATTACAATTAAGTTAGGTGGAGTCTGAACTAAGTTATTAGGGTCTAAATAAGTCTAGATAAGCATCATTCAAGAGATAAGATAGAGTTAGTCTTTAGAAATTAGTTGTTGAGTTCCTCTCCTGAGAGCTCTTGAAGGCTCCTAAAGGAGAGAGACCAAAATAAGAAGTCACTATTTACAGTGCAAATCCCCCTAATTTGTGGAAACATCCTTATCGCATACAACTTTATGATACACCCGGTTTAATAATTGAAAAATTAAATGATGCAAGAAGTGACACCAACGACCTTGCCCATCATTTTTGGTGTCGTTGCTGGGGAAAATTAAAGATTTGGCTATTAAGTTGAAGCCTTAGTGTTGATAAGGAAGAAAGATTAGTTTGTGGATGAGATGATCTAGAGACCATCTAGGAAGGTTTCTTCCATGAAATATTGATTTTGATCAAGAACAACAAATTTTGCAACATCAAATTGAAAATCAAGAAGAGAATTAGGAACATTTTCAAGAAGAAGAAATGGGTGACCTACTAGGAAATGATCCCCCACCAAATAGGACCTTTCCCTATCCTATTAATCTAAATAGAGCACTTGATGAGCCTCTTATGAAGAATATTTCACCCTTAGTTTTACCTACCTTTAGAGGAAAGACTTCTAAGGGCCCTGACCAAATTCTCTTTGAGTTTAAGGTATTATACCAGACATATGATTGCATAGATGATAACCAAAAGTTGAGACTGCTTCCTTCTACCTTAAAGGAGTCAGGCTTATGTTGGTTCATAGGTTTAGGTGCAGGGGCAATCTCAACTTGGCATGAGATGAAAACTAAGTTTTTGGATAAATACCAAGATTATCTAGTTCGAGTAAGAGATAGGAAAGAGGAATTGTTATGAATGAGACAAATGGAAGATGAAAGCATGGAAGATTATGCTAATAGATTACAATTTGTGCATAAAAGGTGTGGTAATGGGTTGAATAATAAGATTAGTAAGATTTTTTTTTGAAAGGAATTGATGATGAGTCTAGAGAGTCTTTGAATCTTATGGGAAAAGGAGATATCAATAATCCTTCTTTAGAAGATATTGTTGAAATATGTAGAAACTATTCTAGGACTAGATTAGGGACTAGAGGCTCCCGAAGAAAAAAAGCTCTCACTACTGATGTGTCTCAAGTAATTGAGGCATGCAAGGAGATAAGAAGACTACTAAGCCTTTAGCCATTTATTTTTCCAAATATAGAGGAAACATCTTTTGAGAGAGTGTCCATTGAATCAAGTTGATATTTGTGAAATTTGTGAGAAACATCATACAAAAACTTCTTATAATATTTTACATAGAATTAAGAATAATTCAAAGAAACCACTTGTGCTAGAAGAAGAGCTTAATTATGTTGGGCAGAGATCTCAAAATACTAGATATTATGCTAATCAAGGGAAATATGGTCCTATAACTAATTGGAATCAGAATCCTTGGCTAAATGCAAACCAATGGATTCCTCCCTACCAACCACAACCACCACCTACATTTTGGGGTCAACCTAAATGGATGAATCCCTAGTGGAACCAATTGTAGTGGCAATCAAATCAACCACAATGGCAATAGAATCAGCCACAATGGCAGCAAAATCAAACACAAATTTAATCATGAAAAAATCAGTGGTTGAGGCATCCCTCGGCACAATCACCTTAATTAGCACATGGTTCTAATCCTACTAATGAACAATTAAACAAACCTCAGATGCCAACACAACTTGTTCCAAATCCAAAAAGAAATCATACTGATGCAAATCTTCCTACCATGAACACCATCGATGCTAATGATATTAAATTAAGGAACCAAAATGTACCATCCATATTGTTACTTGTAGATGTGACCCCCCCATTTCCATTATATTATCTTACTCCATTTTTCTAGGTCACTTTTACTTAAAATAATACTCAGGTGGTGTTCTTTGTTCATTTTAGAACTTGGGTGGGGTTTTCCTCTGTTCTCCTAACTTCGCATTTTTCTACTTGCTTGGTCACAACATTCATAGGGTGATTTTTTATGAATCTATTCTTAATTGGCATTCCTCGGGAAAGGTGTGTATGTGTTTGTTCACCATATGATGAGTTGTCTTGTGTTAGAAATCGGTGACTTCCCTCGTAAGTTATGTGTTTGGGTGGCATTCTACGTAATATTCAAAACCTAGGCAGTGTTTTACTAAGTTATGTGAACTCCTCATTCCACCACCTAGGGGAGTTTAGTGCTGATAAAATTATAGAAAACTTAATTCACATAGCCAGTGCATTATGCAGAAAATAAATCACCATTTTCAGAAGCACATGAACAAAAAAAAACAAAGCCATACATGAGAAATGCATAGATACCAAAAAGATATTTTATTTATATAATATCGTGTATACATGGTGTCGGCAAAACAAAATTGTTTGAACTAATCACAAAAAGTTATATCGACAATAGAAGGTAGAAGAGGATGTTTCATTTAGACACATAGAGAAAATATCAGGACGTGCAGGCTCTCACTCATAGTTTGGAAGTGTTCCACTTGGGCAGGTGACAACAAGTTCTTGTGCAATTGCAAGAACTACATGAAAAGCCTCATATCATCTATCACAACTCCAGAGTGAAAAAGAGTGATGAATTCCTCCAATGTTTCATCTTGAAGAGCTGACGCTATGAAAATGGCATCATCTATCAGTCTCTTTCGAGGATGGTGGCTAAGTCCGTTGATCACCACCCTGACATGGTGATGGAATTCAGGCTTTACAGGCACTCTAGTGCCTTCACTCCCCACTCGTGTTGGCCATAAGTCTTGATGACAGTGTATATAAAGTGCTCCAACATGGTGGTGTTGTGCACATGCGCTTGGTTCAAAAATGCCTCGCCCAGGATGTTGTGAAGCACTTCTTCCTCTACCTCACTCTGTACTATGAGGACCTCCTTCATCTGGTCTGATAAGTGCCTGAAAAGCAAATTGCACTCAATATCTTCCAGTACAAGGAAGTCACTTGTAGAGTCACCATCACTTTGGGTTCTTGTTATGTTTGATGCTCCTGAATGACGAAGGGTGGTGACACTGGCTGAATTTATAGAAGTTTGATTGGACATAACAGATGAATTGACATGACATGTGATTAAAGAGGAATAAAGAGGAATTAATCACAGATGATTTGACATGACTTGTGATTTTTCAAAATTGCTACATCTAAGAAAAGAAACACTCATTCTGTGTCTTGCTTGAACAATTGTGGTTTCCATTTTCCTTGTTGAGTTGTAGAAGTGAAGAAAAATGGGGCATAAGAGAAATTTGGAGCTTGAAAACTTCATTCTAGACCCTAAGACAAGGAGATTACTTAGAGAAGATGGGCGGTTCGACTTCATACAAATGTATGAAGGATTGAGGAATTTGTTAGAAATTTTCATGTGAATGTTACCAGAGTAAAAGGAGAGGTAATAGTGGTCATTCTTGCTATTATAAGTGAACTTATGGTATTCCTGTTGAAGGGGAACTAGTAAATAAAGGGCATATAAGTTTTGAATAATTAGTTTCAGCATTTCATGAAGAACCTGGAAAGCGGCCTGAGATTTAGTGGCATAAAGATAGCTAGAGAGGAATTGTTCACAATAGCCTGGAGGAGCCATGGAAGACAACTATGGAAGACAGTTGTAATGTGGTTGATGAAATTATTCACTTGTGAAGGGAAATACAACACAATCTTAGGGCCAGGAATGTGAATGCTAATGCATTTGAGGTATGGAAATACCAAACCCTCTACAAAAATTAACCTACCTACCTTTATATTTTCTCAAATATCTTTTATGATATTTAGGGTAAAATCTAGAGGTGCATCATCTAGTAGGTATCATAGTTTGATACATTTAATTATAAAGCACCATTTTATGAGGAAAGATTCTGGTAGGGAAGGGTGATTAGAATTTTTATCAACGTCTCTTGTCAAACATGAAAAGAAATCCAAAAAGGGACCTGCAATGAAAAGGTTAAAAGTTGAAAAAGGGGAATCTTTTGAGAAAAGACAGAAAAAGAAAAAATTTCAAGAAGAAAACCCTAGTGCTACTGATCTCCACATTTCAAATCCTGATGTTTTGTCACAACAAACCCTTGAAACCCATCAAGACACTTTGGGAAGCCATGAAGAAGTCTAAACTCCTGTGTGTTCTCTTGAACAAGCCGTGAATCCTCCTGAAGCCCCAATTTTGTCTCTAGAAAGAACCCTTGTTATAGCATCTCATGGTTCATCATCTAAAAATAAATCTCCTCACATGTCAAAATATGATTGCCCTGTTCAAGGGTTTGATAATCAAATGGAAGGAAAAGAAGCTTCTAGTGAAATTGGAGATGAGGAGACTGAATCTTCGTCTTAACATTTGTTGGGTTTTAAAAGAAGGAAGGGTAAAGAGCCAATGGTTGAATAAGAGAAATATCCTCAAATGCAGGATGAAGAGGAAATGGAGGAAGAAGAAGAGATAGCTAGGGCAATGACAATGTCTAGAATACAAGCAGAATTAGAGGAAGAGAAAAGAAGAATACAGTTTCTTGAAGAGAAGATGAAAAGAAAAGAAGACGAATTACAACAGTCTGTAAATAAGACAGAGCAAATGGAAAAATAAATGGTAAAAAAAGAGAGTATTTTTCAAGGACAATTGAACAAAATAGAAAAGGCCTTACAACAGGCTAATCTACAAGCACTTTCTGAAGAAAAAGAGACAGCAAGGTTAAGTGCAGTGGAAATAGGAAGATTGAGGGAAAAATTATAACAAAAAGAGGAGTAGTTAAGACAACAATCAAGTACATTAAATTCTCATGAGGCTTCTACCTTGTCTGCTCCAAGGATATACCTCTCTCTAATGACACTAAAACTTAAACATGAAAATAATCAGTTGATAAGTTAGAATCAATAGTTAGAGAAGGAAAGAGATGAGCAAATGAGAGATTTCAGCAAGTTGTAGAACTGACCTCTACAATATTGTCAATGAGAAGCCTTTAGGGTTATATGCATTATTTTTGAGAGAAATATTTCTCCAATAGAAAATTAACCAGATGGTTCTAAAAAGAAAAACTGATTAGAATGATGAGAATTAATTTCTTAAGGAATTTTATAGTAGTCATCCTACTATTGAGAACTAGATGTGTGAACATTTCCAGAATGGTTTTCTACTTAGTGATTTTCCACAATCTTTTCTAAATGTTTTCATAGGAGAGTTACAAATCAAATATTTTGTATCATTGTTGCAGAATCAAGTAGAATGGGAAAACATGGCAGCTCAGTACAAGGACGCATAAATGAAATTAGGAATGCCTATGAGAGAAGAGACCCCTTGGTTAATAACCTTCAAAGCTAGGTTCAAGTATTTTGCAATGTCACATAATGTAGCACCTACTTACAAGAGGAATCTATCTGAAGGAATTCAAGTTTTCAAAAATATTCAGAATCACCTTCCATATATAGCTTTAATTGTAACAAGAGATAGGTTTAGCAATATTCCAGTACCATTAAGAAGAAGAGAACCCATCTCACCAAGAAACATTACATGGAGTCTCACTAGGGTGAGAAACTTTGATTGATGTCATTGAAGAACAACAAGAAAATTGGATTGGGATGAGATTTAGACCACCTTTGATCATCTTTCCTTCACTTACATTTGATGCATCATCATAGTTTATAGGGGAGAGTATGAGAGAATGGATGGAAGAATTTGAAAACTTGAATGGATATGCTCATCCTAGGACCTATTTGCAATATATGTTGCAGGATGGAGATTTGGCTGACTTGGTTGCTTGCATGGTGAAGAAGAATATGAATTTTCCAAATCCTCAACCATGGGACATGGTTGACAATAGGAGGTGGAGAAATGATGAGTGCCCAAAATGACACTTTAATTGATCTTTTTATATTCTCAAAGACTTTATTATATATTAATTAACTATGTTGGTGGTAGATTATATTCTTATATGTTTGCTTGTTTTTACCTTATATTTAACTAATTGGAGGATATATTATAAATGATATTTTGCATTAAATGTGTTTCTTTTAATGATGTTAATGATGGAATGACTATTTAATTGAAAATCTCTATTGTCATATTAGCATTCTATTCTTGAGGATTTCGTGCAGGTGATTAAATGCTTATTGTATGAGCTGGATTTGTTAAACTTTCTATTTAACATGGCATCAATTGTGCTCCTAAAAGCTCCAGCTAGATACTAACTCATTATTATTTCAAATTGAGTTCCTTAGTCTATTTGGAAACTTCTTGCTCTAGCTATTATGAGGCAAAATTATCTCGAAGACTTCTAGTTATGCTTTAGTTTAGTTTACCGCGTGTATCTTGGTGGTTAGCACCATGATTTTGAATTCAAAATAAGTGATATTTCTATAAATATTTTTCCTTAGATTTAGTTTGAAGTTATTTAATCTTTCACTAAATATTGTAATTTTGGTACCATGCACTTTTGTTCTACTTTCCTATTTGGGCCAATTGGAATGCAAATAAGGAGTTGATTTGAATTTCGGTGTTAAAGGTCCCACCAGAGGAAGAGCAGGGTCCGCTCAACTAAAGGAGGCGACTTTATGTTTTTTTATTTAGTTAATTTATGCCCAGTTTGTATCAATTGGAAAGTTAAGCATCTTAATTTATGTTGATCATTGATTAGTAAATGCATTCACTTAGATTAGTTTCTTGTGTTTTAAGATAGTTATGATCCTTGTTGTAGATCAACATTCATTTGTTTATTGTAGATTTAATTGTTGTTCACAAGAATTGGATTTAATGCTTATTTTAAAATGAATGTGGTTGTAATAGAAGTAATAATGATGACTGATGTAAGGATTAAAATGAAGCTTATTTGGAATTTATTCATGGAAATCAATGTTACCATTTTCTAGATTAATATTGGTTTTTCTGCAAGCGTAAATAGACTTTATTTTCAAGTAAATTTAAATTTTAAATTTTAGATTCAAAGTGAATTTAGTTATAGCTTAATTTTTCCATGAATCAATTAAAATTAAGTTAGGTGGAGTTTGAACTAAGTTATTAGGGTCTAAATAAGTCTAGATAAGCATTAGTCAAGAGATAAGATAGAGTTAGTCTTTAGAAATTAGTTGTTGAGTTCCACTCCTGAGAGCTCCCAAAGGCTCCTTAAGGAGATAGACTAAAACCAAAATTCACTGTTTACAGTGACAAACCCTCCAATTTGTGGAAACATCCTTATTTTATACAGCTCTAAGATACACCCGATTTGATAATTGAAAAATTAAATGATGCAAGAAGTGACACCAACAACCTTGCCCAACATAAGAAACCTAAAATTTGATAATTTCTCTTTGAACAACAAAAATAACCTATCACACTCCTCAAATGACATCAAATCCTTCCTCCTTACATCCAATCACCATTTTTCACATGTTCTTCTCATCCTTTTCCTGTCAAAAGCATATTTTCGTATTGCCACAAAAAAACCTATTGCATTCTTCATATCATTGCTCCCTCATTGGAATGGATTTTATATAATGGTTTTTGGGTTTTATGCTTCTCCTTCATAGATTTTTGAAACATTTTGAATGTCTCAATTTTGTTGAGAAATGAGAAATTTATGGGTATTTTACTAAGACTAGTTCTCACGGCTATGACTTCAGACAATCTCCATCTCCCAAAATGCTAGTCAAACTTCCAAAATGCTCATTACTCCTTCTTGGGCATGGGTTTCTTCTCTTGGCATGTGCATTCAGTGAAAATTCAAAAACTTTCCTTCCCACCTCTCAACCCACTCTCTCCACTTTCCCAATGCTCTGCATTCCAATCTTTCAACAAAAAATGCCAATTCAATTTTTCAAATGGAGTTACATCATATTAAATTCCCACTCACATACTTGGGAATGGGATTTTCCTTATTGGAAAATTATCACCTTTCAAACATTTAAAAATAAATAAAATGTGAAACAATTAAACAATTTAATTTTCACAACCCCAACATCAAACTTCACTATGCTAGAGGAGTTGAGGATTTTAAATAAATAGAGTTTGCAAGAAAAAAAACAAAACAAAACAAAAAAAATAAAAAATAAAATGTTTTTGGTTGTACACGATTGTCCATGCACCTAGATGCTCCTACATTAGCTTCTCTACTCACAATCACATATGCAACTTGAGATTTGCAATCTCTCTGCCATGCTTGAGTTCTACATTTTGTGTTTGCAAATAGGGAAATTTATATTTCTTGGAAAACATTGATACATGGGAACATTATGCCATTGGCATATGCCATCAAAGTTAAATATTGTTAGATAATTCATTTCAGTCCATCCTAGATGTGGTGTTCCCAAAATTTTATTATTTTGTGTTCTTGTGAAATACCATAATTGGCTAGGTAATTTGTAGCCTTGTTGCCTTCTCAAAATGTATGTTTGATTGTATAGTCTTCTATCTTGTTTAAGTATGATTGGATCTGTTCAACCCACTTTGATATTTCCCACTCAAGGATTTACGGGAGCTAATGGACCATACGACCATCAAAGAGTCCACGTCTATGTCCATTGGCCCAAGTTTATTACTGACATAGAATTTTAGACCTATACACACAACAACGAATTCTACATCATTGTTTGAACCATCTAGTAATTTGATAAAGCCAACCTAGTATAGTTCTTTGAGATCATTTCTTATGATGAAACAAGAGATGGAGGGACTTGGGTTCCCTTTTGTGGAACCTTCAAAGGTCAACTTCAATATCCTCAATGGCGGAGTCTTCCATTTGGAATTTTCTCATTTGCTTTGTCCATTTTGTACAACCCAATGATCGGTGGAATTTTTAGTAAGTGCCAAACTTTGGTTGCTCTATCATCTGAATCTTTATATGTCCATTTTTTCTTGGATATGACTTTGACATTCATGAACTCCAAAATCCCCACCTCTATTTTGTTTATGATTTTTCCTAGTATGGCAACATGATTCTTAAAAATTTGGCATTACATTCCTTCCAAACATCTCATATCATCATTGACGGGGCCACCTACCATAGTCCACTCCATAGTGATTTTTTACCAAGCCTTGGCCATCCAATGAAAAAATCCATCACTTTTCCTAGGAGTGGACCATGCTAATTTAATCTTTAAATAACCACTACCAGTATTTTGATACAAAGGGATAGAGTAGTAGATGGTCTAATTTTTCCTCTATCTCTTCACATAGGAGGCATCTAAATGGTCCTACAAACCCCATATTATTCAATATGTCCATAGTTATGATTTTGTAATGGAGAGTGAACTAGGCAAAAGCACCAGATTTTGGTAGAATGTTGGGGCCCCAACATAAGTCTCTTGGCCAATAACTATTGTTCCTTTTAGAGATTTGGATGTCATATCTAATTTTAATAGAACACCTACCTGATTTAGCCCCACACCAAATTATTTTATCTTTCTCAACTTATAAAACATTTCTTTTGGATAGGTATGTTTGGAGGGCATTTTTAGTTGCTTATGGAATGAGGCCGATGTTCTTCCATTTGGAGGCTGCGATTTCCCAATCATTCCTGGATAGAATATAATCGATAAAATTTTCCCCTACACACTCCAATGAGAGTTCACAAGCTTCTCCGAGTTCAAGGACATCTTTTAATGGAATGTACTTGTTCCATGAATTTTCCCAAAAGGGGGTCATTCTACTATTGTTTACTTTCCATGTTAGATGATCAATAATTAGGCTTCTACATTTCATCATGAAATTCCACACATGAGAATCCTATGGGGGGTTGGACATAGTTAATATTAATGTTAGTTCCTCATTGTCCATATATTTTTGTAGTGTCATAAAATTGTACCTTGTGTAAGTTTCACACGTACGCATCTAGCCCACCGCATTTATGACAACCTTCTATATTTATGACAAAAACCTATAAGTTGAAATTTCATGATTCCAACTTCATAGGTGACAACAATGAAGCACTATCAGCCTAGATACCTCATTCTTACAAAATTTTGAGTAGGATGCTTGCCCGACATGCTTCCCTGTGATGCACTAGCATCCTTGAACTTTTTGAGATTAAAATGAGAATATTTCACATCCTTTGTCTATGGCACGTGTCATTGTGGAAAAAATGTGGATTTAATGACTCTTCCCACCCATGCAACCACACAAAAAAAATCTTTTCACTCTCATTCTCATTCATTCTCACTCTCCCTCATTTGATCTTATTCTTCTCACTTCTTGCTCTCTCATTATTTATAACGAAGCTCTGCCATGAGAAATAGTAGGGGAGCTACAATCTATTGGTATTGCTCTCTTGTCTTCTTCTCTTGTCTATTTCATGTTAGTTATTTGATCTTGTCTACTTTATTTATAATAGGGGTTTTCCTCCTTTGCATGGATTGCTTTTATTACACATCTTTATATTCATAATAGGGGATTTCCTCCTTCGTAGGGATTCTTTCTATTAAATTTATTTTACATTAAATGAATTTTATCTATATCTATTTGGTTGTTCGTGGAGGTAGAAACACCAAAATGGGGGTTTGACTAAGGCAAGCCCCAAAACAACCCCAATTTTTTTCCCTCTATGTTCTGTATGCAAATATACAGATTTGAGAAGCTGGATGTTGCATATCTAAGGGTTTTATTATTTGTTTTAATAGGGACAATAGTGTGGGGTGTAGACATCACCACAGTGCATTATCGTCCATGGTCGAGGCTTAACCCTCCTAGGGGTGGAATCTATGATTTTTGTAATTTTTATTTTTGTAGACTATAAATTATAATCTTATTATCAATTTATGTTATTAAGCAATATGATCATTCTTTCCCTTGATAGTTTAGCATTTCATTGTAATCAAGTTCTACAAATACTCTTTATTCTTCATCTAGTTCACTTGAGAATTGATCCCTGAGGTAATCGAGGGCTATTTTCTCCTTAAAGACTCTCTTTGTCTTGAGTATTGAGGGCAGTGAATCCCCTCCTTTACATTTGGGTGAACCTAACATGAATGAAATCATGCCAGATATTTTTCTTCAAAATTTGAATTCCTTTGACAATGCATTCTCTAAACAATATTTTGATATGTTGGATGATGCCCTAGATGATTTTTTAGAGGCATCTCCTACTCAAAAATCTAACAAACAAAATTCTTCATCAAAATATTATTCTTTGCAAGTTGAAGAGTCTTTGAGAGTGGTTATAGTCTCCACTACTCCTCAAATGCCTGAGAGATTAGTCATTTATGTGACTCTAGCTAGCCCATCTGCTAAAATAATCTATTCTATTCGTGAGGTTCCTATTTTAAATGACAAGAAAAACCTTTACATGAGATTTATAAAATATAAGGCTCCCTCTTATAGAGTGGTAGCCCATACTTACAATACTAGAAGGAATTAACAAATCTTAATCAACCTACTTCTTTACCACCTTCTCAACCAAGCCTTCCTCAAGCATCTAAACATGTAACTAAGCCACCTAGTGAGTATGATCTCGTGGAGAAACTTTGTGTTACTCCTACAAAGATCTCACTTTGGGACTTGCTTCAAACTACTCTAGTTTATTAAGGTATGCTTCAAGAAGCCTTGCAAAATATCCTATTTCCTTCTTTCGCTAGGCTGACAAATGTTAATGCATTGATAGATCATATTTGTGTGAATTCGTTGAATATTACATTCCATCTGCATGAACTCTTACCTTTGGAAGTACAAAAGCAAGCAGATCATCTAATGATAATAGTTAACATTAACAATATTGACATTAGGTGTGCTCTCATTGATACTGATTTTGTACTCAACATATGTAGCATCGATTTGTTACCTAAAATCAAAATTGATTCAACTTCTCTTGCTACTTCTTCTTTGTGCATTCATGGATTTGATAATGTCAGTCAAAAAGCCTTAGGGACAATAATATTGTCTCTAAGGTTGGGACCCATTACTATACCGACCCTGGTATATGTTGTGCTAGGTCCATTACCTTACAACATTGTCTTGGGGAGACCCTAGATTCATGCTTTGGGATAAATTACTTCTACCTTGCATCATTATGTGAAATTTATTGCTAATAATGAGGTAATCATAATCAAGGTTGACCCTGATGCTATACACATGTGAAATGGTAGTGGTTGGTCAAGCTTCAATTGCTTCTACTCTTAAAATTTTTCTCCCTTTGTTATCTTCTAATGCATTGAAATCTACTCCAATAATACTTGTTACGAAGTTTACTCTTGAGACGGATGTCCCTAAGGAAGATCGTCCTGAAGTAGAGAGTTTTAAGTCTACCCCTTCTACTTCTTCTTCTAAACCAAATACTTGTTTTGGTGATTATTGGGGATCCTTAAACTTTATTGAATCTTATATCAGGGAGTATAGAGTTGATCCTATCCACCTCAATCTTTCAAAAGTTACATTCCCTTTTGCCAAAAAAGATGATTGTCCTTCTATTGAGAAGGATGATCATACTTTTGCTAAGAATAATGGTGATTGTGGCTACTAAAAAGAATTATTATGTTCTTGTGAAGTAGTGTGATACCTATAGTATGGATTATGATGTTTACACTAATCCTCCTTCATTCCAAGAATTACAAACATGTTATGGTCTAGGTTTCAATCTCATTTTTAAATATGGTTATGGAGGTAAAGGTTGTGAACATCATGAGAAAGGAATTAAATTCCCCTTAGAGGTTGATCCTCATAAGTATAATATTGTACTTGGATATTGCCCTGCGAATTATAAGGTGAAACCATGGTTGAATGTCAGCATGATTTCCATTGAACCTCCTCTTAAATTAATCCTAAATTTATAGAAAGTAAGGTGGACTATAAAGAGGTTCCTTTAGATGCTTTTTCTTTGGATGAAGCACTAGAGGAATTTTTAAGTGCCTACTCTAATTTACCTTTCCATCACCATAAACGATGATTCCCATATTTTTTAAGTAAGGATACATATTTTAGAGAATCTATTATGAGTACCAATGAGAAGGTTCCTTTATCTAATATGGATGATAGTGTTTGTATGCCTCATCATGAAGATCATACTACTATCCTTAAAGGGGATACTTTTAGTGTTTTCATGGATCCTAATTTTTTTGAGAAAGTGATTAATATTGGAAAGTGTCTCTCTCCTAAATAATCTAAACATGTTGATTTATTACACTCCCATCTTGATATTTTTACTTGGACATATGAGGGTATGTTGGCTATTGATGAGTCCATTGTGGCTTACAATATTGTTCTATGTCTCGATGCCAAACATTTTAAACAAAATACTTGTAAGATGAATCCCAAGGTTCCTCTATTAGTCAAGACTAAGATAAAAAAGCTTTTGAAAGCTGGTTTTATCTATCCTATTGACTATTCACCTTGGATATTGAATATAGTCTCCATTAGTAAACTTGATGGTCGTATTTATATTTGTATATATTATCGTGATCTTAATAAGGCATCTCTTAAGGATGATTTTTGTTGCCTAATATCGATATGATTGTGGACTCAACCATAGGCCATGCCTTATTATCTTTAATGGATGGCTTCATAGACTATAATCAAATTTGTATTAACTCAAAAGATCAGTATCAGATAGCCTTCACTACCCCTTGCGGTACCTTCTATTATGTAGTCATGTTGTTTGGGTTAAAAAATTATGAAGCAAATTACCAATAGGTTATGACTTATCTTTCATGATTTCATTCATAAAATCCTAGAAGATTATGCAAATGACATCTTGGCTAAGTCTACAACTCATCAAGATCACGTCGAAAATATTTTTCTTATCTTTCAAAGACTTTGACTCTATAATATGAAACTGAACCCTCTTAAGTGTGTCTTTGGTGTACATGTTGGCGAGATTTTAGGATTTATCATCTCTCATCATGGAATCAAATTTGATAGAAATAAAATTGATGCAATCATTAGCATTGCCCCAACCTAAAACCATCTATCAACTTTGTAGTTTGCAAGGGAAGATTCAAGTGATTCACAAATTTGTATCTCAATTGGTTGATTATACCCTGCCCTTCACATGTTTGTTGAAGAAAGATGCTTGTTTCTGATGGGATAATGAATGTAACAAAGCTTTTGAGTCTATCAAAAGTTATTTGTCCAATCCTCCTATCTTGATGTCGCTTATGCAAGATAGATCCTTTTATCTTTGCATCACCTCATGCTTTAGCAACTTTATTAGCTCAACATGATGATGATGGTAAAGAAAGAGTGGTTTAGTACTTTATTTGTATTCTAGTTGATTATGAAATTCAATATTCTGCCATAGAGAAACAATATATTTCTTGCATTTTTGTAACACAGAAGTTATGATATTGTTTTCTCCATGCCGAAACCTATGCAATTGTAAAAATTGATCTCCTTAAATATTTGTTTACTAGGACTGATATTTTGGGAAGGCTATAGAAATGGGTCATGTTTCTCTTTGAGTTTGACATCAATTTCATAACTTAGAAATTAATCAAAGGACAAGTTGTTTCCAATCAATTAGTGGAAGCTCCCTCATCTCACTCCTTCCCTAATCTAGAGTTGTTTCTAGATGAAAATCTATTCACATTGGATCAAGAATCTACATGGGAAATTTATTTTGATGGATCAAGGTTTCAAACCAGCTCTAGGGTAGTTGTAGTTTTGATCTCACCTGAAGGTAAGTCAGTTCCTCTATCTTTTCAACCATAATTTCATTATACCAATAACATCATTGAGTATGAAGTCCTTATTGTTGGTTTACATACCATGATAGAATTGAAGATTAAACATATTTACATTTATGGTGATTTTGAGCTTATTGTGAACCAAATCATGGGAACGTATCAAGCTAAGTATAGCAAGCTATCTTAGTATCATAATTTGTCTTTATCCTTGATTGATTCTCTTCTTTTATAATACATAGTGTTCTTAGGAGAGAAAATCATCATGCAAATGCAATGGCTAGCACAACCTCTCTTGTACCCTCAAACGATGCTATAGAAGAGTACCACTTTGTGGTTTATATTTTCCACTCTCCTGATGTCTTGGATCAACCTGAACCTGAAAGTTTCATTTTTGCTCATGTAGACTCAAGGGAATGGTATTCTCATATTTATAATTATCTGAAGACTATAAATTTTCTCGACAATGCAACTAAAAATTCTTGCACCCATATACAAAATCATTCAGCTTGATATATTATCTTATCTAATGGTTTTTATCAAAAATCCTACAATGGAATTCTTCTTTGATGTCTCACTAAGGTTGAGATACCCCTTTTCCTTCAAGAGGCTCATTCGAGCTCCGGCGGTGGACATTTCGGCAATAAATCCATAGTGTGTAAACTTATTTATATGGGATATTATTGGAAAACAATAGAGCAAGAATCATTTGAATTTTTCAAGAAATGCCCTCAATTCAACAACACAATAATCTCATTTAAGCTCCTACACAAGAGCTTCAAAATCATACCTCTCCTTGGCAATTTGCAAAATGGGGTTGGATATTATTGGCAACATATCACCTCCTTCTTCTAAAGGAAATACCTTCATCATCACAACTACTGGTTATATTCTAAAATGGATCAAAGCTATTCTACTTTGATCCACTAATACTAAAGTGATTTGTGGATTTCTTCTAAACAATATCATTATTCATTTCAGATTTCCTTCTAGCCTTGTTTTTTATAATGGCACTTCATTTAAACACAAAGTGGTAGAACAATTCCTATAAATTTTTCATATTCAACATCGATTCTCTACACCTTATTATCCTCAATCTAATGGCTGAGCTGGCCGAGCCAGAATGTCTAATAAAACTCTTGAGATAATTCTTCAAAAAATAGTAAATAAACATGGTAAAAACTAGCATACTCAATTGACATATGCCTTGTGGGCCTATTGCAAGAGCATTCGTACGGCTAATGGTACAACCCCATACAACCTCATGTATGGTGTTGAGGCTATCATGCCTTTAGAATTAAAAATTATGTCTCTACGAGTTTCCCTTAAAGTATTAATTGATGATGATACTTACCACACTAAGTGTCTAAACCATCTTGATTCACTCGATGAGCACCAATTATAGGCCCTCAAACATCTACAAGCTTATAAATATCCCTTTCTAAGCATTACAATCAAGGTGTTATTTATCGTACCTTCAAGGTGGGTGATCTTATTCTCTATGATAATTAGAGAAATGTAAATAAGCCACTTGATCAAAAGGGGAAATTCAACCGTAATTGGTTAGGTCCTTACATAATCATCTCTATGTATAGTTTTGGTACATATGGATTGTCGTCTATGGATGGTAGGCCTCTAAAATAACCATTCAATGCAATGCATCTTTGCAGATAATAAGGTCTATGTGGCATACACATGATGCTCGTCCTCTTTTAGGGATCATAGTCTGTCACGCTATGATATTTCTTCATCAACACATTGTCTCTTTAGTCTTATGTTATAATGTAAATACATGTATGTCATTAATTTATTTAATTAGGAATTATATATACATGTATTTTATTTTTATGATGTATATCCATGCATTGTATTTGATTAACTCTTTTAGTCAAACATTAGATCATCATTGTATTTAATTAAACATACATCCATTGTGTTTTTATTAAATCATGATAGTATCTAATCTAATCATAAATCCATAATTATACATCCACCGCATAATCATACATAAATAAATATATGCATAAAGAAAACATCATAATGTTGATCCAAAATATTGTATATATACATGTACATGACATTATTTTTGATATATATATATATACATGTACATGACATTATTTTTGCTATATATATATATATATATATATATATATATATATATATATATAAAATAATGTCATGTACATGTATCACACGACTATCAAAAAATATGGTGTATGTACATTTGTATATGATTCTATACATCAATGATATGGTACAACAAAACCTAGCTCTCAACTCTCGGGTGCATGTCTCCCTAAGGCTTTTTGTGGTGGTGGTAGCAGAGGAGGTTGTAGATAGACACATAAGAGTGTGATTGTGACATAGACATGCTTTGTGATTGTAACCCTTCTATCTCTCCTTGTAGCATTGTAACGTGCTCCAATAGTGCAACCTCCTACTCTCGAGCTTGTCATACTCATCTTTGAGCTGCTACACCTAAGGCTCTTGAGGACCAAAGGGTGTTATCCTAGCCACCTTTAACTACCTATCGAGGTCATTGACCTGGATTTATAGGGTGTCACATGCCTACATGACACTCTCACCCCATTTCATGACTTGATCTCTCTCGATAAGTGCAGTGACAAGCTCAACATCCCATTGGTCCTGCTACCTGATCATCACAATCAACTTGTTAGTCCACTAGACCACATCCACCTGTGCCTCCTCACAAGTCATCCTAAGATGCACTATAGGCTCAAATAAAGGGTCATGGAACCTTGCTATGAGAGGCCTATAATCGTCTAGGACCAGCCTCTGGATCCGGATGATTGGGACAACCTTTGATATGCACTACCAGAAGAAGTACAACCACTCCTATGTGAACACTACAATCACAGAGACAGTGGATGATGTCAATACCATATCATCAAAGTATACATATATACATATTATAATGTAGAAAATTGTATACCTTTACAATTTTACACTATGTTTGGTCCCCCTAATTTATTGGACTTAATTAAGCTTCTAATTTTCTAAATTATGCATTCCAAAGCCTAATTTTTACCATTTTTTGAAGGAGGAAAAGCATTAAACAAACGCATCCAATCATTAAATTATCCCTGAATTTGACTGTCCTAGAAATTTGGGCCAAGAACCAATCTCCCATGGGCGACTGGGTCCCCCTTCTTAGCCAAGACCCAAATTCAAATATGTTGTTGCTGATATATTAATATCAAAATTTAAATATGAAGTGTCAAATTTTGGAATCTAATTTATAGGAAATTATATAAACAACTATAAATACCTAGTCTCTTTATCATTTGAAATTTAACACATAATTGAGCATAAATTATTGTCAAGAGTAAGTAAAGAGAAACATTTGTGAGCTTTATTACAACAATTTCATATCCAACATCATGTAAAATTGTATGTGTGTTCATGTCCATATTATGTGAAGGCTAATATTGTTGTAAGTCTTCAAGAATCCAAGCATTCAAGCATTTAAGAAAATATATCAAGGAAGGTCTAAATCCTTGAAGAGATGTGTATTGACTTCAATCCTTCAACGAAGCCATTGAATGGTGGTGAGTTGTAACATTTTGTTCATTTGTCATTTCCTTCCTTTCTATTAAGGTTTTATCATTGGCATTGTCATTCTAGAAGTGGGAACACTTACATAGGGTTTGACTGAGACAATCCCCTATATGGCACATCTTTTTGAATGTGTAGGTTGTAGGTTTGGAGAGGATTAAAGAGATATTGAAGGAAAATTCTCTTTATTGCATTTGTTGTCATCAACCTTGTCAAGCCAAAGAAACTCATCTATAGAATTTACTGACGGCATTCCAACAAGTGAACAACTAGAAAATAGAAGCTTAGATCCAGCACCAGAGGACCCCAAAATTTGAGAAAGACCCCCTTACAAAGACTTAGTTGTCATTGGGTGACCCAATCCTTGTAGGCACAATAAACACATATTTTTGGGAAAGTACATAATCATCTGCACCTTCCAAATCTGTCAAAGCTTGACTATTTTTGTTTATCAATTATCAAATAATTGCATTTATGACATTAGTTCATATAGTCTAATTAGGGTAATCAATCAATATCATTTCCAATTCATTCCTAAGACTCTTGAAAAGATGCAGATCCAAGTCTAATTGAATCACCTTGGAGGTTGAAAGTCAATCTATGCACCTTGTTGATTTGCATCCTAATGAAACTAAAAATGATGGCCCTAATGACCTTAGATTTTGGAAATTAAAATTAAGGTCATCACATTTCTATGTTTCATTTTGGTGAACCTCACATTTGACATCATAACTTTCTAATTTGGTAGACTTTCAAACCCATATCTAGGTTTTGCATCATTGTGTTTTGCATTTCTCATTTAGGGCTGCATATTGCATCATAAAAAATCATAAAAATTCAAAAATATTGCATCATAACTTGCATTAGGGTGTGTTCAGTCATTTACATCAGATTTTCATTTCAAAATTGCATTAAAAAAGTTTCATTTTGTTCCAAAATTCTCATACACTTGCATTTTCATTTCATTAGTAAATTCTGGAAAAATAGTCACTATATAACATGTTTGTAGATAGGAATAGTAGCCTTAGATAGAATACTTGACATTTAGTTTTTCAATTTTTAGAACCCTATATAAGGACCCAATCACCCTTGGGCGACCCTGTCTTTATATAGGTACATAATCAATATTTTTCACACTTGTTTGTCTTTATCTGCTTAGTGTGATTGTACTTGTAGCTCAATTTGAAATTCATAATTGCATGGTATAGAAAATTTTGCATTCAATTCAATTAGTGAAAGAAAGTGCATTATTTAGAGTCAAAATTTGTATTCAAATTATCATTTTCAGATCTATGCATCTTCCAATTAGTGAAGTATTACATTTTAGATTTACAATTGCATTTAAAGTTCAAAAATATTTCACATCATTTCATAATTGCATGTTTGTATCAAATTGGGATACATTAAGCAAATTATGGAAATTTATTTACTATTTCAACTGTTTGCAATTAGAATCAACATTGTTAAACAGTGTAGTACACAGTTAAACTTTAAACTTTCAGAACCCCTGACCAGGACTCAAATGTCCTTGGGTGAACCTTTCTTGCTATGAATTTCCAAAAAAAATCCATATATCTTTGTTATTGTGTTTATGTTTGCTCCTATTATCTAATTCATATTTCTGGCTATTTTATTGTGTCTAATTGTCAGCTTAGTGTTCATCTTGGGTGCACTTAAGTGTTTTGGAAATTGTATGAGTTTCATGACCTGGTGTCCTATTGCTAATACTTTAGTGAAGCGTAGTTCTATACTCATGGAATCCCATGTTGGTTCTACATCTATTGTGGATCATGATTTTCATAACTCCTTCATGATGATTATTGTCAATGCTCAACCCATCTTGGACACTATTTTGATGTTACCATGCCAATGAATACCTCACAAGCACCTACCTTCATGGATGTTGAGACTATGATTTTCCATGTCCCTAAAGAAATACTAAGAAAACTAGACAAGGACCTAGAAAATTTGAAAAAATTCATGAGTATTAAATACTTTGTTGGTATATTGGTTTTCATAGTTGATAACAATAGGAAATTGATTAATAGTTCTCGAGGATTAGAGGTTGTGCATAGCGTAGCCCATATAGTTGATTAGAATATACCTATAATGGCTAGTTATTCTCAAGCTTTTGGATACACCCAAATTCAAGGAGGAAGACAAGTCTCCCTCCCTACCACCATAGCCTCTATTTTGACATACACAAATCCAATTGTTACTTCAACAATACAACCAAATTTTGGCATAACTTCAACAATAGGTTTTTCCTTTCGGTTTTGGATCTTCACATGCCACATCTCAAGCTCCATCCCCACTCATAAATTCACAAAATAGTAGCCCACCAAATACGTACACCATCCCACCATATTCACCCCATTCCCAAAATATGTCAAACAATGATTTTGTCATAAACCAACTCTTACAAAATGTAACATCACTTCAACAACAACTATCAACCATGAACCAAAACCAAAATGGACATTCATCACATTACATTACAAGGAGCCCATTTTCACTTGAGATTTTAAAAGCACAAATTCCACTAAACATAGAGATCCCCTAATTTGACAAGTACAATGGTAAAGGGGACCCTAGCAACAACATAATAGCATACACAATCATGTGTAGTGATTTTATTTTCGATGATAACCTACTAGCTAAACTTTTTCCTAGGTCATTGAAAGACATGGCCTTGCAATGGTTTTTCTCATTGCCCAATAACTCAATTCACTCATTCAAAGAGCTTGTTGATGCTTTTCTCAATCATTTCCAAGTCAACATTGGTGCCAAGATCAACATAACTAATTTAATGAGATACAAACAAAAACAAGGTGAAAAGGTTACAAATTTCATAACCCACTATCAGTTGATATTATCACAAGTCAATATAACTCCTCTTGATGTAGAAATACAAAGAATATTAACTGATGAATTACAAAATAAAATAAGAAAAATTCCTCTTTCAAAAATTTCCATCCTTTATAAGATTGTGTATAGTGCTTCATGACTATCAAAATTTGATTAGTAAGTATGAAGAAGCATCTTCATCGGCTCATACTAAAAAATCAAAACTCATACACAAAAATAATTACCAACCCTTCAAGAATCCAAACAAGAACTTTCTAAAGATAAATCCATCCCAAACAAATGGTGTTGAGCCTCAAGTTGCTGCAATAAGTTCAACACCATACCCATTCAAAGCAAAAAACAGATAGTCTACCCATTTTCCCAATTCCCTCCATTCAATTATGTTGCAAATTTTGAATAAGAATATGATTCGATTGCCTCATGTTAGACCAGTGGATACTACTAAACCTCTACCACTGTATTTCAATCCAAATTCCTTTTGTCAATATCATCACACAAGTGGACATGATACAAAATGATGCATGTGTCTTGAAAATCAATTCCAATACCTCATTGATTCTAATCACATCTAGTTGGGTGGTATTAATGATCAAGGGAATAAATATGTCCCCCCGCCTAACCAAAATTTGCAAATCTTTACCATCCTATGCCTAACATTTCAACCAACTTTGTCCAATCTTGTGATGTTAAGAATGATGAGATGAATATTGATACACAAAATGACATCATTAATGATTACAATAATAATGAATATGGTCTAAAAAAATGGTTGGGTTTGTGGATGTGCAACCTCATAAGGGAAAAACCATTGTGCTACTTGACATTTCTTTCACTAATGATGATGCACTTAGACATGTTCCTAATGGTCATCTCTACACTGTTGGCCACATCAATAATAAACCTTCACAAGGAATTCTTATTGATCTCGCATGTGCAAAGAGTGTGATCACCAAGGAATTCTTATTTTTGCAAAGCATGGATAAAATATCATGATGGTTTTTCTCGCCCTATGATAGGTTGTCACTCTTCCTCTCAAAGTTGGACCTAAACAATTAGATGTCTCATTTCTCATCATCCCATCATCGAACTAGTTTTTGTGTGAAGCTAGGTTATTCATGGCTATACTCCTTGAATGTCATCCCATTGATTATTCAAAACTACATAAAGTTTCCTGTTGTGAATGAGATGTTTACCATACACCATAGTGGGTTCAATCCTTTTTCTTCCTATGGGAATTTTCATTGGATTTGTTTTGGCCTCAGCCTATGGAACCTATAAAGCCTCACAAATATTTATTTTTCAAGTCATATCAAAAGTTCAGGCAATGTGCATAGCAAAATTATATCTTAGCAAAGTTCTCGAAGGTGATAGGTCCATGGTTGCTCCTTCTCCCCAATGCATCATGGATGAACCTATGATTTCCTATAAGAGACCAAGAGATAATAAAATAATTCTCTTTTTGCATCCAAAGATAAAGAAAGTGTATAAACCTAAAGAGATAATGGTTTCCCAACCCTTGGTGGTTCCTTCAGTTCTTCCCTTAAGGTAAGAAAAAAATCAATAGTTAATAAACACGCTCCTACACCTTCACAACTTGAAAATTGTGTAAAAAGAAATTGAAGTGCTAAAGAGTGTAGGCAAATATTTCATGATATTGCTCATTAGTTGGAAGAAAAGAATAAAACAGTGCATGATAATTCAACACCCATAGAAACAACTGAAGAAGAAATCCAACCTCCACCAAAACAAGACATAGATTTAAAACAAGATAATTCAATGAAATTGTCATAAAACCTCCCATTGTGATAATTTTGGATGATGATGATGAGATTGCTAAAATTGATGAGGAGGTGCATAATGAGCTTAATGTTTTATCTTTAAAGAAAATAAATCTAGATGGGGGCAATTGTGATGATCCTCCTGATGAGAGTGACCCATTGCGTGTTTCACCTAGAGATACTCCTAGTACTACACTTTTTGTAGTCCCTTTAGCTATTTATTTGTCTTCCATTTATGATGAGCAAGATTGGCATTTGGATGACCTACTTTAGGTCGGCTCGCATGTGATGTACTTTTTTTGTTTCATATGTTCTTTTTGTTTGCTTTCATGTGATGTGATCTCCTCTGTTGTGTTGCTTGGTGTGTCTTTATGTTTGTGAGTTTTCTTTGGATGAACCTTGTTGATCTATTGGAACATGGATACAAAGGAAGTGAATCTATCGTGACATTATTCTAATTGTATCTCAATTCTTCTATATGTCGTAAACTTTATATTTTTCTTTGTCTTGTGTTTTCCTTTTGGGCACAATGCAAGGCATTGAGACATTTAGGTCCCTTCCATGTTGACCCAAAAGATTATTTTTCTTCTCTCTATGTGTAATTCCTCCATTGTGTTCATTTTTTCACGAGTATTTGGGTAATGATGTTAGTTTCAAACTCTATTATATTACTGGAGAAAACACGTATACTGACCCCAGATCAATGGATCCCTCAGTGTGCCTTTCCATGATTGTTTTAGACATTATATTTGGGGGAAAACCCTCATCATTATGTAGCTTTTTTTGGAAGCATATCAATTGCATAGGGATTTCCAAACAAGATCTTGTGATCTTTTGTTTCATGGAGTTTATCATTTTTCTACTTTAAAGTAATTGTTTATAGCATGGTGTTTAGCAATTTATTGGGAAAATATGTATCAAACTTGCAATTATATACAATTTATTGATAGGATATATGTTGTTATGTGGTGGCTAATCATGCAAATATTGTACAACAAGGGGTTTGGGGAAATGCCCTGAAAAAAATTCACTGACACATCAAGGTTTTTTCTCGCTAACACGTCAAAGTTTTTTCCTGCTGACACGCCAAGGATTTTTTTCTCTGACACGTCAAATTTTTTTCGTTGACATGCCAAATGTAAAAATAACCTTGTAAAACCCTAATTCTAGAAGGCTCCAAAATCTTGTTATAAGCATGTGGGATGTATGTAGATGGTGATGTATTTTGAGATTTTGATAGCAGTCAAATTGTCTCTTGATCTCTGGTAGTGATACTACTGTGAGAAGTTTTCTCTGCAAGTATATTGTAATCTTTTGATTTATGAATAATATATTAGGAAACTTTTGGAGTGTGGGGTTTTTCTCCCAAAAGGGTTTTCCCGACATAAATCATTGTGTTGCGGTATGCATGATATTTGTGTTTACCTTTTTGTAATTGTTAAAGATCTATAATTTTTTTGCATTATTCTCCTCTCAAAGTTAATGTAGGAAGTTGTTCCACTATCTTATCTTCCTTACAATACATTGGCATTATTTTTTCTTCACTTTATTCACATGGGTTAAACTTAGTGACGCATTGACATTAGCGTTTTTCTGCTTCACTCTATTCATGAGATTTGGATCTAGTGTAGCATTGGCATAGAATTTTGATCATTTTGTGACACCTTATCAAGGTTATTAGAGAGTATAACTCTTGGTACAATTGGGTACACCTTGTAGACCTAGTGTTTGTTTCTCATTTAGCCACATTGTTATGGGTACACCTTGTAGACCTAGTGTGTTCCCCATACTATCTTGGGGGCTCACCTAGTGAATATCGAACTTCACTAGCCCATGTGCCTTCTATTTTATGATTCACCTAGAAAACATTAGACTTTTCTATGGCATGATTCATGAACACATTTTGTATGGACACATAACATAATACAACTTGCTAGTCCATCCCCTTTTTCTTTGTATTTCATGTTGACATTGTATGTTAGTGTATGTTGTATTGTTCCATATCACACATGTGTGTTCCTTTGTGCCTATATTGGGTTTCCATTAGATCTTAGATGTTAGGGGCTTGATCACCCTTATTGATGCTTAATAATCCTATTGCTTTAATATTTGTATAATCAAACACCTCTTGACATACTTCTCTACTTTAATGTGAGTTTGAGTGTAAGTTTATACTATCACTAAAGTGGGGGCTAAATGTAGTGTACAAATTTGGATACCTTTACAATTTCACACTATGTTTGGTCCCCCTAATTTATTGGACTTAATTAAGCTTCTAATTTTCCAAATTATGCATTCCAAAACCTATTTTTTACCATTTTATGAAGGAGCACAAGCATTAAACAAATGCATCCAATCATTAAATTATCCCTGACTTTTAGCATCTTGTAAATTTGGGCCAGGACCTACTCACCCATGGGTGACTAGGTCCTCCTTAGCTAGGACCCAAATTCAAATATGTTGTTGCCAGTACTTTAATATCCAAAATTCAAATATGAAGTGTCAACTTTTGGAATCTAATTTATGAGAAAATGGATAAAAACATATAAATATCTAGTCTCTTTATCATTTGAAATCAAATACACGTAATTGATCATAAATTATTGTCAAGAGCAATTCAAGAGTAGCATTTTTGAGATTTATTACAACAATTCAAGATCCAACATCATCTCAAATTATATGTGTGTTCATGTTCATATTAAGTGAAAGCTAACATTTTTGTAGGTCTTCAAGCATCCAAGCATTCAAGAAATATCTAACTCCTTGAGGAGATTTGTATAGTCCTTCAAGGAATCCATTGAAGGGTGGTGAGTTGTACAATTTTGTTCATCTATCATTTCCTTCCTTTCTATTAAGGTTTTATCATTGACATAGCCATTATGGAAGTGGGAACACTTACATAGAGTTTGACGAAGGAAAGCCCCTATATGGCACAACATCTTCCTTCTTTGTGAATGTGTAGGTTGCAAGTTTGGAGAGGATTGAAGAGATCTTGAAGGAAAATTCTCCATTATTGCATTTGTTTCCATCAACCTTGTCAAGCCACAAAAACTCATTTATAGGATTTATTGATGATATTTTGACAAGTGAACAACTAGAAAATAGAAGCTTAGATCCAACAACAAAGGACCCTAGAAGTTGATAAATACCCCTTTACAAATACTCGGTCACTATTGGGTGACCCAGTCCTTGTAGGCATAGTAGAACCATTTTTTGGGGCAAGTACATAGTCATTTGCATCTTCAAGATTTGTCAAAACTTGGTTGTTTTTGTTTATCAATTATTAGATAATTGCATTTATTACATTAGGTCATTATAGTCTAATTATGGTAATCAATCAAGATCATTTCCAATTCATTCCTAAGTTTAAAAAATATGCAGATCCAAGTTTGATTGACTCACCTTGGAGGTTGAAAGTCAATCTATGCACCTTGTTGATTTGCATCCTAATGAAATTATAGAAATGATGGCCCTAATGACCTTAGGTTTTTGAAATTAAACTTAAGGTCACTATACTTTTATGTTTCATATATATATAAGAGAAATTGAAATGAAATAACATGTATCATACTCGTACTTGAGTCCCCATCCTACCAATGTGGATCTAAAGTTGAAGCAACGTTGCTAAGTGTGAAGCTCATCCATATCATTGTTGTCGAATGAGGGACAATTGTTTGGATGGTGGGTGGAGCCACTGAGATAGGTGGAGCACACACTAGTGATGTCGCATGTCATTCCCGCCTCGACCTCTCCTAATCTCTTCTCACCTTCACCTCATCCACCTTGTTGCCACTCCTCCAAACCTCATTGTCAAACCCTTGAGCACCAACATCGCCTGTGTGGGAACTTGCTAGGAAAATTGGGGTGGGACCTTGAAATGGAGAAAAAGTGTGACTCCCCCTAGGATTTGAACTCTAGGGTTTGGGCACTTTTTTCTACGATTTCATTAGAGGATTTAGGTAGCAGGGGTTTGATGGATTTGGATAAGGTATAATGTTGAATTGCAACCTAAAAGGTGATTCAAATTTCTCTTGACCAAACCTAGGATGAATTTAGGAATGAAATGCAATGATTCAACTAGCCTAATGATGCAAATTTCAATTTTGATGCAAATACAACAAACACAGGAAGTCCATACAAATTGAAACTACAAAAATGGATAGAGGAAGATATTTTGCACATGTGATATGAATTTGGAGTTGAAAATGGAGGACCAAGTCACCCTAGGTGACTATGTCCCAGTATGAGGATTCTAGATCTAATTTCATAGTCCTCTAATGCAAAATCAAAGCCTTATGTTTCCACTTGTCACAATATCAAATCACTATGGGATATTGTCGTAACTGAGTTTTCATTTGTTGTCAAGGTGTAGGGTTTGATTGCATTAATGAAAAATTGGCATTCAATATTCTACCAATATTCTTCAGATCTGAATCCTGCACATTCAAAGAGAGAGAGAGAGGGTTATGCCATATAGTGGCTTATCTTTGTCAAACCCCGTGTTAGTGTTTACACTTCCACAATGGAAATGTCAATGATGATGACCATATCCTTTTGAGGGATAAGGCTAAATGATGAAATGAATGATGAATCAACAATGGATTGAAACTCACCACCCAAAAATGGCTTCCTTGAAGGATTGAAGTCATAAAAATATCCTCAAGGCTTGATTGTTGATGGCTTGATTTGCTTGAAGACCTACAAGGGTTAGATCTCACAAACAACACAATAACATAAATAAGGACAAACTCACATACACTTTGACATAATTTTTTGATATTGAATTGTTACAATAAGTCTATTCTTGAATGCTCTTGATTTTCTTCACGATTCTCTTGAAAATGCTTGATCATAAGTTGCTTAGTAATTGTTTGTTAGTTTTCAAATAGTGAAATGACTAGGTATTTATACACAATTATTCTAATTTCTCAAAATTAAATCTTGACAACCGACTTTGGACATTTTTAATTCAAAAATAAAATTCCAACACTAACATATTTAATTTTGGAGGCAAAATAGTGGGACTTATTCGCCCTACGAGACTAGGTCCTAGCCCTATTTTGTTGGATTTAAGGTGTTGGGGGGAAAATATTAAATAAATTCTTAGGATTTTCACTTGCAATTTGTTGATAACTATTAAAATGGACCACAAAATGCAGAATTTAGTAAATTAGGTGCTCAATTAGGTCCATGCACTTAGGAGGGGAAGAAAACATAGCGTTAAATTGTTAAGGGTGATAATTTTTTATGCTACATTTAGCCCCCACTTTAGTGAGAGTATGAACTTACACTCAAAATCACACTGAAGTAGAAAGATATTTCAGGAGGAGTTCAATTGCCCAAACATTGAAGAGATAGGATGTCAATGAATCTAGGGGAGTGCACAAGCCCCCAAGATTTGTTAGGAAATGGTGTGTTTTCCACCTTGCATAATGTTATAATGTAATTATTTATTTATTATGTGGTGCACCTAGGGAATCTATGGGTTTGTGCATCACATAGTTCTAGCATTCTTGGGGCCAATTTATGTGTTATATGTAACATTGGTTTAAATATTTAATGTGGGGTTTCACATGGGAATAATATTTAATATTGAGAAAACTTACTACCAATATTAAATGAGGGGTTAATGGTTTTGTAAGGTCATGGTATTAGTCACAAGGTTTTATGTAATACCACTTGGTGGTTTTGTGTGAGCTTGTTTCTATAAAAGCAAACAGATGGGTAGTGGTCTAAGGTTGGATAGTTGGCAGGTTGCCAGGTTAGCTCTTGTTAGCATTTTTAAGGGTTGAAGCATGACATGGGATGTGTGGTTACATTATTGTTCACATGGAGTGCTTGTAGAGGGCTTGATGTTTCAAAGTCATTCATGGAGAAATCTGAAGATGTATTGTAATGTTTATTGTCAAATAATACATGAGTGGTGGATGCTTTTGGAAGTTGGTTTTTTCCCTCTTGAGGGTTTTCCCAAGGTATATCTTGTCATATTTGATGGTATGTTGTTTATCCTTTTGCATATAGATTTTGAATACTTGTTTGCATAGATCTCTATTTGGGTTAACTATGTGGAAATTATCTTGGGTGGATGTATATTTCCTTTCAGGATTCAAGATCTCATTACAAACCAACATAAGCACAAAGGAACACACATGTATAAAATTTAGTAAGATAGCATACACAATTTCAATACAAGATGCAAAGAAAGGTTATGAATATCATAGACTAGAAAGTTGCATTATGCTAGGATCCACACCCAAAAGGCATTCATGAATCATGCGGGCTAATAAATTCCAATATTTGCTACGTGAATAAAAAATCTAAGGTGACATGGGCTAGTGAAGTTTGATATTCACTAGGTGATCCCCCAAGACAAAGTAGAAAAATGAGAAACACACAAGGTGTAGTAAATTTTGATATTCATTAGGTGTGTACCCACTGTCAACCATACCAAGAATTATACTCCCTGATAATTTTGATAAGGTGCTACACAAATAATCAAAATGTCATGTCAACACATCACTAAGTCCAATGTGTGTGAACAAAGTGAAGCAAAAATTCCAATGTCAACAAATCCCTAAGTCTAATGTGTGAACAAAGTGAAGCACAAATGTCAATGTATGCCCCAACCTTAAAGTAATTGTTAAGCACCATGATGTGAGCAATTTCTTTAAGGTTTAAAAATGATAAATGCCATGTGATAGAGGTCATGAGAGATTATTTGAGAAATCACTCTTCCAATGATATGTTCCCAAATGAAGCTACCTCATGATAAGGGGTTGCTCCCAATACAATGCAACAAACAAAAAAAGTAATGAGCACATAGGGGATCCACTGATCTGGGGTTATTATACATCTTTTGCTACCATAATGTAAATGAGTTCAAAATTGACATCATTCCCCAAATACTCATAGAACAACAAACACAATGGGAGAATGACACATAGAGAGAGAGAGCGAGAGAGAGAGAGAGAGAGAGAGAGAGAGAGAGAGAGAGAGAAAACGAATCTTTTGGGTCAACATGGAAGAGACCTAAATGTCTAAACACCTTGTATCATCTCCAAAAGGAAAGAACAAGATAACAAAGTTTATGACATAAAAAATAATGGAGATACAAATAGATGAATGTCACAATAGAGTCATTTTCTTTATATCCTTGTGCAAATGGAGCAAAAAGGGTCATCCAAAGAAAATTATAAATAAAAAGGCAAGGCAAGCAACACATCACATGCAAGAAAACACAAATAACACATAAAGCAAACACAAAGATGTACTACACATGTGAGTCAATCTAAAGCAAATCATTTACATCCCAATTTTCTCATCATACATGGAAGGTGGACAACTAGCCAAAGGGACTACAAAAAGTGTTGTACTAGGAGCATCACCAGGTTCAACACGTAGTGGGTCACTCTCATCGAGAGGATCATCATGGTTGCCACAATCTAAATCCATATATTTTGAAAAAAATAAAGATAATTCTTTATGCACTTGTTCATCAAATTTAGCATCTTCATCTTCATCATCCAAGTTTATCACAATGGGAAGTTTAATCACAATGTTAGTTGTATGCTCTTGTTTTATTCTTTGTTTATTGCAAGGTGTGTGCCCTTGGTCTCATTGTGCTATGAAATGCAATGCTCAAGTTCATGGCATGGCTTAACCACCTCCTATGGATTCATTAACTCTAATGGTTGTATCGGGCATTAACAGGTTGATCTTTTGGTGCAACGACAACCATCTTTGCAACAATTGGTATCAGAGCCTGGGTCACAAGTTCAAACCCCTTGCTTGCGCTGAGGGGGGTTTCTGTAAGGTGTGTGCCCTCAATCTCCTTGTGTTGTGCAGTGCAACACTCATGTTCATGACATTGCTTAACCGCCTCTTGCGGATTCATTAATTCAAATGGTTGTATCAGGCATTAACAGGTCAATCTTTTGATATAATAACAACTGTCTTTACAACATTGTTTTGGTTGAGACATGTAAGATTCAATTTCATGTTTTGGTGAAAGTTTTAATTCTTCTTGATTTGTTTGCATAGTTGTTTGATCATCAAGAAAAATTCTTATTCTTTTCTTCCAATTGACGAGCAATAGCATGACACCTACGCATATGCTCTTTGGCATTTTTGTTTCTTCTTATTCAATTTTCAATTTATGGTGTAAGAATGGGTTTTTCAACCATTTGTCTCTCTTCTTCCCTCAAGGGAGGAACTAAAGGAACCATTAGGGTTTGAGAAACCATTGTCTCCTTAGGTCTATACACTTGTTTGTCCTACGGAGGCACAAAGGGAATCATGTGATTGTATCTTGGTCTTTTATACGATATAAGTGGAGGCACTGTAGCATATTTACCTTGTTTACTTGGAATGATGCTTTCTTTAGACATGGATTCATACACAACCTATGGGTTGGGAGGAATGACCACAGTCTTATCATTCTTAGGAATATTGCTAAGGGATAACTCTATTATGTGCTTTGCCTTAAATTTTTGATATGACCTGAAAAATAAGTCCTCACAAAATTTAATAGGTTCCATAGGTTGAGGCCAAAAGTAATCCAATGAAAATTTTCCATAGGAAGACAAATGATTAAACCCACTATGATGCATTGTAAATATTTCATTTTCACACATTCATGCAGAATAGCCATGGATATCTTAGCTTCACATGGAATTGGTTTGATGTCAAGATGATAGAAAATGATACATATAATTGTTTCGGTCCAAATTTAAGTGTTAGAGTGATTGAACCTATTGTAGGGTGAGAAAAATCATCATGACTTTTTAGCCGTGCTTCTGATTGTTCATAAGAATCTTGATAAAGCTCATACACATACAAGAATTCCTCGATGATCACATTCTCTAAGTAGACTGGATCAATGAGTATCCATTGTGTATGTTTGTCATTGATACATACAAGGATATAGAGAGGACCATCGGGTGCATGTATAGATGCATGAATGTGTGTGAAAGCAATGTTAGGTAGTAAAGTGGTTTGGCCCTTATGAGGTTGAACATATATTAGAGAAATCATGTTATCTAAACCATGTTCCTCATCATTCTTTTCCTTACCCTTATCATCATTCTTATAATCACAAGCTTGCACAAAGTTGGATAAATGATTTGGCATTGGGTTTGTGAAAATTTACAAGTTTTTATTTGGTGGAGTAATAGAATTGTTTCCTTTGTCATTAATATCAACCAACTAGATGTGATTAGAATCGATGAGTTCTTGCACTTGATGTTTAAGATGCATACATCATTCCATATCATGTCCATGTGTATGATGATATTGACAAAATCCTTTTGGGTTGAAATTTGGAGATACAAGTTTGGTTGTTTCCACGAGTCTAATTAGAGGTAATTGGATTAAGTTCTTGCTCAAAAGTTGTATCATGATTGAATGAAGGGAATCAAGAAATTAGGTAAATTGTCTACCTCTCACTCTAAAATGATAGGGTGTTGGAATTATGGTTGCAACTTGTAGCTCAATGTGGTTAGCTATTTGAGGTGTGCTTATATTGATAAAGTTCTTGTTTTGCTTCTTGAATGGTTGATAGTTGTTTTGAGGTACGAATTTAGACTGCTCAGTAGGAGTCGATGAAGATGTCTCTTCAAACTAACTAACTAAATTCTAATAGTCATGAAGATTCATACACAAATGTGTGAAGGATGGATATTTCATCAACAAGATCTTATCTCTAATGCTAGGTTACAAATTTCCAATTAACACTCTTTGAACATCAGCATTAGGAAGAGCATAATTGATTTATGAGTAAATTAACTAATATCACCCTATGAAGTTCATTACTTTTTCATTTTTTCCTTGTTTTCACCTTAGTCAGTAAATGCAATTTCAGAACCAACGTCCGCTTGAAAGTGTTAGAGGAATGCATCAACAAGTTCATTGAATGAATGTATTGAGTTATTTGGTAATGAGAAAAACCATTCCAAGGCCATGTATTTCAATGACCTAAGAAATAGTTTAACTAGGACCTTATCTTCAAAGATGAAGTCACTACATAATGTTGTATAATCCAATCTATGACTATTAGGATCTCATTTACCATTGTACTTGTCTAGGAATCTTTGTATTTTGTGGAATGGGTGTTTTCAAGATTGCAAGTGACAACGAACTCCTATTGACATATTGTGATGGTTTTCCATTTTGGTTTTGGTTCAATGTGGAGATTTTTTGTTGAAGTGAGGTTATGTTTTACAATAGTTGATTTATGACCGAATAATTATTTGACATGTTTTGTGAATGTGGTGAATATGGTGGAATTGTTAAGTGCTTGGTGGACTACTATGTTGCAAGTTTATAAGGGGTGATGAATATTGAAGTGTAACATGTAATGTCATGAAGCTATAAGGATTTCCAGTGGAAAGACCTAAACTTGGATTTATTCCATTAGTTTGTTGTATCGTTTAAGCTACAGTTGGCAATGTGTATGTAGAAATAGAGGCAATAATTGTAGGGAGCAAGATTTGGTTTCATCCTTGGCTTTTAGTGTATCCCAAAGCTCGAGTGAAACTAGCCATTGTAGGGATGTTGGCATCAACTATACAAGCTAGACTACAAAAAACCTCTAATCCTTAGGCATCACCAATCAACTTCCTAAGGTTATCCACTATGGGCACTATTAGGCCAACCAAAGATTCAATTCTCAAATAGTCTTGCAATCCTAAATCTTTGTCCAATTATTTCAATTTGTCTTTGGGAAAATGGGAAATAGAAGTCTCAACATCCATAAAAGTACTTTTCTGTGAAGTTTTTATGTGTATGGTAGGATTAGGGATAGAGTCCAAAATAGGTTGGGTATTTGCAATACCTTGCATGAAAGAGTTGGAGGACTCGAGATCCATAATGGATGTAACAACAACGTGAGATGCCATAAGTCTGCAACTACGTCTCACTTAAGTATTGGCAATAGGACACCATGTCGTGAAGCTCATGCGAGTTTCAAAACACTAAGTGTGCCCACAATGAACATTAAATTGCCAAATAGTCAGAAAAGAACACTTAGAAGCTAAAATTAGATAGCTTAAACAAACATGACACAAAAACAAAGATATGATGGAAATCTGAGCCAAAAATAGTTGGACTAAGTCACCCAGGCCGACTATGTCCTACACAGATTGTTACATATTTTACATTTTGGTTGTCTTTTATATTGTTTAAGGATCTCAGGTCTGTGTGCAAACAAGTCTAATAGTGAATGTTTTTCCTAAATTTGCTCAATTTTATGATTATGTAACTTAAAATGCAAGTGTAACAATTTTTAAATTTACAAGAAATAAAAGACAATTGTAAATGCAATTTCCAAATCTAAGATGCAAGAATTGACTGATTCTAAGATGCCAAAATTTGAAAATGATGATATTGATACAATTTTGAACAAAACAATGCACTTTTTTCACTTTTTGAGCTATATGAAAGATGCCTAAATGAATGCAATGAATAATTTCATATTTGATTTCAAATTTAAATGACCTAATGCAAATTTGTGACTATAATTTGAATGTAGATCTGACCTAAGATGACTGAAACTAACCCTCGTATTATATACAATTTTTTAATTTTCTATGGTTTTTTATGATGCAAAAATGAATGTTTAAATGAATAATAAAATACAATGCAATGCTAAAACCTAGACCTAAGATGAATTAATTCAGATTTCATAAGATTTAAAGTGTTAATGCATCAAGTTCACCAAAATGAAATGGAGAAAAAGTGTGATGCTCTCTAGGATTTCAACTCTAGGGTTTAGGCACTTTTTCTACGATTTCATTAGAGGATTGAGGTAGCGAGAGTTTGATGGATTTGGAGAAGGTATAAGGCTAACTTACAACCTAAAAGGTGAGTCAATTTTCCCTTGATCAAACCTAGGATGAATTTAGGAATGATATGCAATTATTCAACTAGCCTAATGAAGAAAAAATTAATTTTGATGCGAATACAGAAAACACAAGAAGGCACAAATAAATTCAGGCTACATAAATGGACAAAGAAAGACACTGTGCACCTATGATATGAATTTAGAGCTGAAAATGGAGGAACAAGTCACCTTGGATGACTAAGTCCTAGTATGAGGTTTTTAGATCTAATTTCATGGTCCTCTAAAGTAAGATTAGAGCCTTATGTTTCCAATTGTTTCACTATCGAATCATTGTTGGATATTGTTGTAATTGAGTTTTTGTTTGTTGTTAAGATGTAGTGTTTGATTGAAATAATGAGCAATTGACCTTCAAGCTTCTCCCAATTTTCTTAAGATCTAAAACTTACACATTCAAAGAGAGAGAGGGTTGTGTCATATAGGGGCTTTCCTTAGTCAAACCTTGTGTTAGTGTTTCCACTTCCACAATGGCAATGTCAATGATGAGGAGCCTGTCCTTTTGAGGGATAACACTAAATGATAAAATGAATGACGAATCAACAATGAAATAAAACTCACCACCCAAAAATGGCTTCCTTGAAGGATTAAATTCATACAAATATCCTCAAAGCGTGATTGTTGATGGCTTGATTTGCTTGAAGACCTACAAGGGTTAGATCTCACAAACAATACAATAGCATAAACATGGAAAAATTCACATACACTTTTACATGATGCTTTGATATCGAATTATTGAAATAAATTTTCCCTTTAATGCTCTTGATTTGCTTGATGGTTCTCTTGAAAATGCTTGATCATAAATTACTCAATAATTGCCTGTTAGTTTTCAAATAGTGAAATGACTAGGTATTTATACACAATTATTCTAATTTCTTTAAATTAAACCCCAACAACTGACTTTGGACACTTGAAATTTAAATAATAAAATATTAACAGTGACATATTTAATTTTGGAGGAAAATAGGGGGACTTGGTCACCCTAGGTGACTAGGTCTCGACCCTATTTTGTTGGATTTAAGGTGTCAGGGGAAAAATATTAAATAAATGCTTAGGATTTCCACTTGCAATTTTTCAATAACTATTAAATTGGGCCATAGAATGCACAATTTAGGAAATTAGGTGCTCAATTAGGTCCACACACTTAGGAGGGAGCAACACATAGCATGAAATTGTCAAGGGTAACAATTTATGATGTTATTGACCTACTACCAGCCATTAGTCGACAAAGTCGGCTACAATGTCGACATCATTGGTCACCAGGGCCTTAGGTTGGTTTTCCTCTGAACCATTGTCACTAATGAGTGCAATGTCGATGATTGTTGGATGAGACCAGTCTCTTGCTAATGTTGTGCTCCTATGTGATTTTATATACATTGGAACTATTGGGGGATCGCTTGCACCTACCTAAACTGACAAGTGACCTAGTGCTAGTAGTATGGTATTATAATATGATTTGACCACTTGACCAGGAGTTGATCATGTCGCATCCTCTGCAGCTTCCTCATGTTGGATGGACAAACCCCCATCCATCTATAGGGCCACCATCTAATATCCTATTTCATCAATACATATATCATTTGCCACCAAAATTGTAGATCTATGTATCACCAATCAAGTATCATGGGGTAGGCATGTGCTCGAGGGAATTTGTGTACTAGGCCCTAGGGGTACTCGGTCAGCCTCATGCACCAGATGTGCTTGAACTCCCACACTTGAAGTAGCATACATGCAGTAATGTTATGATACTCATAATGGATGTACCGCCTGAGGTCATGGTAGAGATTGGCAAGCATGCTCCAACCCCAGGTGAATATTGTCCTCCACTCCTCTATGGCTCAGATTTAGTGGATGAGACCTTTGTGGAGGTGAAAACCTCACCCATCCATCATGATCCATATCACAATCACCACAATCATAACCTAGTGAACCAGAGGTATCGCTATCTGCCCTTGCACCCACAACTGCATGTAGATATGCTTGGTCATCTCCTTGTGGACTATGAGACCGAGGCAGTACTATTGTGTGGCCTAAACATCCTGGATTGTCTTTCCCTCATCATAAACCACCTGCTCTCTACATATGGGTAGGTGTAGGATGTGATAAACATCCTCCAAATTCACTATCATCTCCCTGGTAGGGAGATAGAACATAGAAGTGTTTGTGTCCCATCGCTCCATGATTGCCACGAGCATGGGAGTATGGAAGTAGATATTTGGCATCATATAGACCCACTAGAGGCTGACGTGTTACAATAGCATAGTCGTTGATGGTGATATCATTATTGTGGTTGCCCAACAATGACAAAATTTCCCCACTACTATGCTCTCTAATCTCGGGCCACTCCTATAAAAACATAAAACATCATGTCAAAATAATCTACATCTCAAAAATATTCTAACTCTAAATCATCATTGAATTTATAAATCTCCTAAGTTTGTTTTTGAGAATACAGTGTATTGTGCAAATGTTTGTGCAACACACTGGCATCCAAGGCCAAACAAGTTGACGACAGTGCGCAAGCAAGACACCAACGCGACAAACAGATGTTGACGTGTTGGCGGGATGCCAGTGTGTCTACCAGACACCGCCATGCCAACTAGATGTTGATGTGCTAGCGGGATGCCAATGTGTCTGCCAAACACCATCGCATCAACTAGATGCATTTGTTGCTCAAGGAAATTAAAATACTAGAAAAACATGCTAATATGACAAGTTGGGTGAAAAATTTTGCATACCTCATCAGGTGGGTTACCTCTCGCCACATCAGCGTGCACCTAGTCAATCTGTGGTAGTCTAAACTCTCATTTGCGAGGCATTTTGTTGACAATTCTCTCAAAAAGTAAAAAGACTCCTTAGAGTGAATAGTGAAAATGACCCTTCCTTGGGCCTACCTGGACATATATAGGCTCACTTTTGTCCATTTTTCATGGAAAAAATATTCCTTCCATCCTTCCTATTTCCACCCCACCTAGTTGGGGACCAAAATAAGAGGGGGCATATACTCACCTCTTCATCATATTTTTCTTCCAATTCACCAAAAATTTCTTAAGCATTCTTCTTCCTGGGGTAGTTTCTTTTGATTTTAAAACTAAATCAATTTTTAGTTTTCCATAATGAAACTTCACATCAGGCGATATATTTTCTTGCCAAGCTTGAATGCTAGGGGCATCATCAACATCCACATGCTTGACCTCTACAACCTCTATAGTATCTTTTTTCTGCAAAAAGCTATAAAATTTTCAAAATATCAGTTTTAGTATTTATGTCTTATGAACTACTTTAGTGTAGCTAATTTTTCCCAAAAATTTAGCTCACTAAAGTGGGGGCAAAATGTAGTGTCATAAAATTGTACCCTATAGCAATTTCACACTTACACATCTAGCCCACTGCATTATGACAACCCACAACATTTAAACAAAAACTTATAAGTCAGAATTTCATGGTTCCAACTTCATAGGCGACAATGATGAAGCACTAGCAACTTGGATACCTCGTTCTTGCAATTCTTTGATAGGATGTTTGCATGATGTGTGGACATCCCTACAATGCACTAGTGTCCTCAAAAATTTTAAGATTCAAATGAGAATATTTCATGTCCTTTGTGTATGGTATGTGTCATTTTGGCAAAAACACAGATGTAATGGCTCTTCCCACCCATGCAACCACACAAAACTCCTCTTTTCACTCTCATTCTCATTCATTCTCACTTCTTCTTGCTCTCTCTTTCTTCATAGCGAAGCTCTTCTATATTTCTCCTACAAGCAACAGTCAAGACTTCTCTTGCAAGCTACTACATTACATCTATCACGCCAAGAGGGGAGCCACAGGCTATTGGTATTGGTCTCATGTCTTCTTGTCTTGTCTATTTAATGCTATCTTTTTTATCTTGTCTACTTTATTTGTAATAGGGTTTTCCTTCTTTGTAGGGATTGTTTCTATTACACATCTTTTGCATTTTATATATTTTTATCTATCTCTATCTATATGTCTATCCATGGAGGTGGAAACACCAAATGAGGGTTTGACTGAGGCAAGCCCCAAAATAGCCCCAACATTTTTCCCTCTTTTTTATGTGTGTAGATGTATGGATTTAAGAAGCTAGATGTTGTAGATATAAGGGTTTTGTTCTCTATTTTAATAGGGACGGCAACATAGGGCACAAAAATTTTTGTGGCGTGCTATCATTCGTGGTCAAGGATTAACCCTCCTGGAGGTGGAATCTATGAGTTTTATAGTTTCTATTTAAAGTGTGAGTGTTGTGATGTGTTTCACCTTATAACCCAACCTGCGACCCCTAGTAGGTGTAGTTGGAAGGTTCCATAAGTGTTGCAGAACGAAGCCTTAATTGGATCACTATCCAATTTCCAACCTTTGGGGGGCTTTGTGAGAGTATTGTTTAGTGTATGTGATGGCCTATTTCCTATATCTACCTATCCCCTCTATGTAGCCTACGAGTAGTGCTCCTGGTATAACCTTCACCTCACAGGACTTGTATATGGGTTTTAATAGAGCCATCTCCTCTTTACATCCTTGTGTGAATCAACAAAAACACTATGATAGGTATTCATGTTGACTCGACGTGCCAGGTGAATGCGATTACTAAGGAGATTATGTTAATTGACTTCTTGCATAAAGATGGGTATGACACACCTAAAGGAACCATCCATACACATGATGGACTTTCCATACCTCCCCTTGGTAGCATCACCTTGTTGGACCTAAATCAATGAACATGTTTTTTGACATAATTCTGGGGACCGAACTCTTCAGAGCGAAACTGGGTATCCCCTGGTTAGTAGCTATCAATGCAATTCCCTTAGTCGTACATAAATGTCCAAATCTTATTCATGAGGGTTTAGTGCATGTAATCCATGACACTGGCTATAAACCACTAGTTGCATGTGGTAGATATTCCTTAGACCACTTTTGGCCTACACCCATTGGTCCACTCCCGCCTAGGATGAACCTCTTGTATCGAACCTATGAAAAAGTATAAGAAAAGGAACTTAATGCTTAAGGTGAGGTACCCTCCATCTCCCTATGTTGTCTCGCAAAGGGTTTGTTTAAAATTTGACAATGATGTCGCAAAGGCGTGTAGAAGGGAAGAAGAGAAATGCCCTTGAGGTTCCTCTTCCTTCTCTTCTACTATCTAGCTTGATGCTTCCTCTCACCTTGTTGTGGCGTCATCAAATTTTGCTTCGCGTTTGCAAGAGAATCCTATGGTGCCCAAGGGATCTAGTTTCACGGGGTTAGATCTATTCATACTTATATAGATGATAGGTAACCATGGTGCAAGGCGGAAGATCATCAATCCCCACCAGATCAAGAAGAATGCACAGAAGAAAAAGTAAAAATAAAAAATTGGGTCAACATGGAAGGGAAGCCCAAATGCCCCCAACATTTTGCATCATCCCCAATTTTTCAAAAATCAAGACACAGGCATGGAAGAATGATGATACATATAGAAGAAGGTTTATGACACAAAATCATTGTTGTATCCAAGCACCAACAAGGGTGACAAGGGTCATCAAATAACATGTAATGCAATCACAAGGGAACACATCACAACACACACACACACACCTAATCTAAAGATAAAGAAGAGGTATCCCCCTAACACTCATCAACCAAGAAGTCGTCTGCTTCCCAATCTAGATCATTGTAAGGGGAAGGCAAACGAGCCTATGATGGTGGAATATTAAGGGGAGGAGCTTTTGACCCTCCCACATTAAGGGCTAAGGAAGAAGCCCCCACAAGGTCTTCTCTGCTCAGCTCTAGTGGAGCTATGGTCAGGGATTTCGCGAAGATCGTCGACAAGGTCGGGACTTCATTCAAAGAGTTGAACATACACTTTATAAGAGTGTCGTCATACCTCAATGGACGGGGAGGACAATGCTTGAGATTCACTGCTTGGCTCACCAAACGATTTGGGAGCGGTGACAAACTCAGGGGATGTCAAAGCTAGTTTTGTCACCAGGACGGAACAAGCTAGCACAAGACCACCTTTTGGAGAATGTGGGATCCTCTTATGCTCTCCATTGCTAGAAGGGCCAACATCCACCTTTTGTTTCATCGAGGGATGTGAACTCCCCACATACAAGGAAAGAGGCGTGAAGGAGGAGGATAAAACCGTGGCAAAAACCACTGAGGTATTTGGCATGTCCACGGGTTTAGGAAATGACACGATGCCTAGAAGGGACATCAACAAGGGTGGCTTGAGTGAAGGAATGATGAAAACCTACACATTTTTGGGGTAGGCACACTCACACTCACAGTAGGAGTCAGAAGTGAGACTAAGCTAGATTGAATGGAAGCAGAAGGGAGGAAAGAGGACACAACAAGAGGCCCTAATACATGGGCGGTCGACTCCTTTCCCTTTTTCTGTAAAGTGGCTTGCTCAACCACCAGACCTTTCATCGGCGCTTGAGCTCACACACAAGGCGGTTTCTATAACTCTTTGAGCTAGAGGTTGGGAGGGGCAAAGGGATAGAAGGCTCTTGCTCAGGCATAGGGGTGTCCATCACAGTCATTTTCAATGGAGGGACAGACTCCTGAATGAGAGCAAGAGGGAGCGGTTGAGAAACAGTGGGTGGAATTGGCTCTAGCACCTCAGTGGTGGGCCTCTTCCCATTTACTGCTTTAGGAGTAGGAGCGGTGGGAGGCCTTAGAGGTCGAGACATAGAGGATTCCCCATAGAGACCCTTTCTTCTACCATATCAAATGGGACTATGCTCTATGGGCAGAACAGGAATCTCAAATGCAGGACACTTGGGCTTTCGCCAAGCGGGCACCATAGGATTCTCCTGCAAGCACGAAACATAATCTAATTTCGTCGCAGTAAAGCGAGAGGAAGCGTCTAACTAGACAATGGAAGAGGAGGAAGAGGGGCCTTGAGAGTGCTTCTCTTCTTCTCTTCTACGTTCCTTGGCAACATCGTTGTTATCTTTTAAATAGGCTCTATGTGAAACAACATAAGGTGATGGAGGGTATCTCACTCTAGGCGTTAAGCACCCTTGTACTTCTGATATGTCTAGTAAAAAAGGTCCTTCCTAGGCGGAAGGGGACCAACGGGTGTAGGCCAAAAGTGATCTAAGGAATAGTTATCACGTGCAATTGGTGGTTTTAACCAGTGTCGTGAATCACATGTACTGAACCTCCATGGATAAACTTCATAAATTTATGCACAACCGAGAGAAATGTGTTCATAGCTACTAGCCAAGGGATGCCCAACGTCACTCTAAAGATTTTAGACCTCAGGATTATGTCAGACAGTAGGTTTATAGACTTAGGTCCAACAAGGACTGATAAAATGATGATACCAAGGGGAGGTACGGAAAGCCCGTTATGCATATAGATGGTGCTCACAGGTGCATCATACCCATCTTCATACAAGGCGTTAATTAGCATAATCTCCTCAGTTATGATATGCACCTAAGACATTAGGTCAACAAGAACACTTGCTACAATGTTCCCATTGATTCGTTCAAGGATATAAAGAGGAGATGGTTCTCTATTGAAACCCATCAACAGGTCCTGCGAGGTGAAGGTTATACTTGGACCACTACTCACGGGCTACATAGAGGGGATAGTCAAATGCAAAAAAGAGGCCATCACGCACAGTAAACCGTACTTTCACAAAGCCCCCCAAAGGTTTGCAATGAAAGAGTGGCCCAATTAAGGCTTTGTTATGCAACACCTACAAAACCTTCCAACTATGCCTACTAGGGGTCGTAGGTTGGGTTGTAAGGCGAAAGGCCTCACAACACTCAAACCTACAATGCTTCTAGAACATGAGAAAAGGAGCTTTCAGTATTGTAGGATGAAACCAAAAATGGTTCATGTCAGGATCACCAAAAATGTAAGAGGGGGGGACCAACCATGTCAAGGCTCCAAGTCATGGAGAGCCGAGAGTGGAAGGCTACCCTAACTTACCTCGTTGTAAAGGATAGGGATTGAGAATGAAGAGCACTATGTAGTACTTTTGTCACTCTTCAAATCCGAGATTTAGTTTTAGGCTAGGTAAGCTAGTTTTTAGGATCAATAATGTACCTCAGACAACTCTTTGTTCGAGGACGGAAGAGTGGTTCTGAGACGACAACGCGACGCGCTGGCATTTCTCTAGCACGCTAGTGTCCGTATGGCCAGAAAACGTAACACAATAAGAATATTACAAAAATGGACTAGACAACCTAGCTAGTTGACTTTAATGAAAATGACAAAAGAATGAAAGCACAAGAAGTAAATGCGTAGATAATGGAGCAAGTAAATAAAGACTAAAGTAAAAAATATTAACTCACAGAAACACCCTAACTAGCTCCACACGTACGTTCACCTACACACAAGAAAGAGGGAAAATTGTTGGGGTTGTATAGGGATCTGCCTCAGTCAAACCCCTGTCTTGGTGTTTCCACCTCGACAGACAGCCAGAAAGCAATGAAGTGGAATATGCAATAAAGGAAAGAAAACAAAGAACATTACAAACAATATTATGCTACTCAATCAAATCACAAACGAGAGGAGTGAAACGTTACCACCTCCACTCAAAAGCTCACTAGCTAATGGAAGGAGAATGCAAGGTATGGACTTGGTAAAGTCACCACAACCGCAATGGTGATGAAGGGAGGTCTCGCAAGACTCCAAGCCCACACTTCCAAAGCTTCCTCACACTTGCGATGTGGAGTTGATGGAGCTTCAAAGCTACTGCAATGCTCAAAAGTGGACTGCTAGAATGCTACTTGAGAGTGAAGAAGGTTGAGAAATTGCTCAGAGAGTTCAAGAGAATTGCTCGAGATCTAAGTTAAGTGAGAATGAGTGTCTTTGAAGGTGGGTTGGGAAGAATCTACCATTTTTGGGGTTGGTTGGTCGAAAAGGGATGTTACAATTCGACCCCATATGCAGGAATCCGTCAGGGACGTCAATGTGCCACACACACATTTGTGCACCCTGTGTAACGCCTCTGCCAACTTTAGACGCAGGAATTCATCAAGGATGACAACACGCCACATGGACATCCGCTCGCCACACTTTCGTCCCCGACAAATATTCTCTCACTGACACACAGGACAAATGCCAAGTGGATGGAAGGCAAGTAGGTGATGTTGAATTTCGCCTTTGGATTTGATTTTCTAAGGTGAGGGTATGTGAAAGGGGAATTTTCCTAAGGGGTGCAAATTCACTCCTATACACCATGCAATGGTATTACTAATAGTGTTTCTCATAGATTTTGGACTCATGTCCTTGTTGAAGAGGAGGGTGAGGGAAATTTTTCTGAGGATTTGGCTCCTGGGGTGTCTTATTGGGATGATGATGATGAGGTTGAATCCCTCTTGTATCTTCTTATTGAGGCACATTTAAATCTTGTGCCCTTTGAAGGGGGTGCTTGGTTGGTTATTGAGGAGGATGATCTAATTATGGCTATGTGGTTAGAGGCCCAATGTGCTACCTAGATGCACTTGGATGCTAAGAGTACTACTAAGTCTATTTTTATCAGGAAGTGTAACCTTGGGAACTCTTTAAATAGGGGTTTTCTTTTACCTCGAAAGGTTCTTCATGTTATGTCTCATTTTCCTAGCTCACCCCTTGTTATTGGCATGTGTACCATGGAGGCTATAAAACCACTTCTTCCTATTGAGGGATTCATTTTGGGGACTCCTTCCAAGGTGGAGGCTCCCATTTCTATCTCTAATATTGCTTAGGGAGAGCAATCACCTCTTTGTAAAGTGATGCTTGTTTGTAGGTCAGTGGAGGAACCTTCTTTTTTTTCTCAATATCTTGTTCTTTAGATCCATGTTCTTTATTTATCTAATGTGTGTGTGGACAGAGCCCCTACATGCTTGCAACATGCTCTTATTGGTAGATTTTTGGGGCATAGACCAAATATTGGCACTATTCACAGTTGGGCATCTAACTATTTATTCGCTTCAGGTCTATTGAGTGTTAAGGCTCTAATGAATAGTTTCTTCCTTTTCTCTTTCAATGCTATTGAGGACTACTCTTGGGTTCTCTTAGGATGTCCTTGGTTTTTGGGTAAGGATTTTATTTACCTACAAAGTTGGTATGTTGGATCCAATGCTACTAAGATAAGTTTTACTCCTATTTTGGTTTATCTCCTAGAGTTCCCATTGGGGATCTGGGATGAAAGTATTATTCAGGGTATAGCTGATTCTATTAGTTAGTTCATTACCATTGATGATGTTACAAAAATAAAGCAATTTTACGATATTCTAGATCTAGTTTTTGTGTTGAGGTCGATCTGAATTTTCCCAACAATGTCAAAATATGCTCCAAGATTGTTGTTTGGAATCAAAAAATGCATTAGGATGCTGCACGTTTGTACCACTTCCACAGTGCTTGACCTTTCTCCTTGTTGTGCCAAGATGTTCATGATAAGATGCATTCCAATGTGCATACTTTGTTTGAATACTCCTTTATTGATAAGGGGAAGGAGATGGATCTTGTTAAGTGTGGACTCTTCACTATTGCTAGTGTATTTTGTAAGGTTAAGAGTATCTTGGATGCTAATATTGGAAGACCATCAAACAAGTTTTCTCCTTCAAACAATGGAAGGAAATTTCATTCACCTCCAAACCTTCTTTTGGTGGAATTGTTGAATTTTGGGTTCAAACCACCTTGATTGTCTTTTGTTGGTTTTGGATCCTTCCAAAACCATTTTCTAGTTCCTTGCTCCAGTCAAAAGCATTGCTAGTCTTATTGTTTTTTCTCCTTGTAGTTGGTTCTTATCTCTCTTCTTGGGAGACTTGCTTGGTTTATTTTTTATTTCTATATCATTACTTGTCAGATTTGTCTTTTTTTTTCTAGTATTTTTTGCCTCTATGGTTGTTCTATTATGGGCTTGGGCCCTTCCTAATTTATCTTAATCAAAACAATATGGTAGGATTATTATCAAAAAGGAGAACAAAAGGAGTAACATATTACAAATATTTTATTTCATTTTTGTTTTCTTGTTGAACACTCGGAATACTGAGAGGGGGATGAATCAGTATTATCTAAAACCACTTAAACATGTATGCAATACATTTCATTCAACTTGTAGAAATGGAAAGAGACAATTAAAGCATGCATCACATCACATAACACAAGAACACCAAATTTACGTGGAAAACCTAAGAAGGGAAAAACCAAGTGAGGTTTAGCTCACAATATATTATAACCAATTACAAGATATTATAGAAAGGCTTACTGCTAGATGGACTCGTTGTTTGAAGGACTCATTGTCTAGAGAATAAGAGAGAAAGAAGAAAGGATGGCTCATTGCCAAGATTTGAACTGATACAATGCATCTACAATATGTTGGAGACGGTTCCACTGAAGCTCAATATATTGACTTAACACACTTCATGTTTCTCAACACTTACACCCACTCTACTCTTCTTCACATCACATTCGCATACTCTGCTTAGGAATTCGCATCACTTTTCAACAGAACACACATCATCTCTACAACACTAAAATGAACTTACATTTATATGCATTACATTCACAAACACCTCCAACATCAATTAAGTCGGCCTAATTAGATAAAACATGTAATACATCAACTTGTCGACTCAAGATCCAACCATACACGCCTTGCAACATAAACCAAAACTTGCAAAGTGGTGGATAGGCATCAAATTGTTAGCTCTAGCTTATCAAAGAAATCATGGGTAGAGAATTACTTCTTCCATATGAATACACCACAAAGGTTTGCTAAAGGTTAGGAATAAACTCTTAAAATATCAATAACTTCTTAGTACTATTGCAAATTTAAAAAGTTTGAAATTCAATACAATGTATTATTGATTTTTCACTGTTACAATGTTGTTAGATATTAGTTGTGGTTTAGTTAAAATTTGTAATGCATTTCATGTCAAAACCATTGCAAAATAAGTATATAAATCTGCAAACAAATACTATCACTATGAGAAGTTTACAAATGGTTTGCCAAAAGATCATTTGCAAGAACACATAATTTTAGGAAAAAATTAGAAAGGAATCCTACATTTGGGGATTCCCCTTGGTCAATCACAAGTGTGATTCCATCAACTTCATGGTAGAGATGGACCAACATATTCTACAAAGTGGAAGATCGTACCACATTTGTTCTCTTTGGGAGGTGGAGTCTGAGGAGCATTTTATTTTCCAATGTCCACTCTACTGTAACATTTGTGGAAGATATTGTTGCTTATATAGAGATTCAAGTGGCTCTTTATTGACTTTCTTTTGTAATCCTAATTAGAGATGTTTGACACTTTTTCTTGGTTAGGTCACCAAGTTTAGGCATAGATCTTTCTATGGTGGTTTCAAATCTACCAAACTAATTACTTATTTCTTCCAACCCCCACAAATGTTTGATGTGTTAAGTGCCCTTTGGATACTACTGATGCACATGCCACATATAAATGAAGATAAATTGGTCAAACATTGCTCAACTTTGTGATCTACTATAGCTAAGCCTCCTCAAACTTTGACTCTCATTCTAATGGTGGTGGCTCAATCTTTTCCCGTCATTGGCAAGCCACTCACATCCTTGTTCCACAACATAGATATCAAGGAAAGCTCACATCACTAATTTTTACCATACTACTAATGGTTCTACGGCTTTGTATGTTAGGCAGTGTCTATGCAATATTAGTTGCCTCCTAGGTTTGTCTAGCCTAACCCCCTTAGCACGAGACTTTCCTCAATATTCATTCTCAAACTTGGTATTGGTACTCCAATAGTGATAGAGGGTAACATTGTTGGCTCCTCCAATGGGGCACTAAACACTAACACCTAAGAGTTTTGGTTCCTAGTCGGGATGGTCTTTTGTTTTGATTTCTTTGCAAGGTTTGTTCTCCCCCAACTTTTGTATTTATAGTTTTACTTGTTTTGGTTACTCATTTTAGATTCACCCCCATGCTTTAGCTATTCTCACTTTTTGTTCTTTTTGTTTTTTTTTTGCTTCATTGCTAGGGCCCTTTTGCCCCAATTCCTTGCTATTGTACTCGGTGTACATTCGAGTTCCTTCGATCCATTTTTGGTCATTCATGAACATTAATATAATTTATTTCTTTCTTGTGAACATCATACCACTTTTTCAAAGAAGAATTTTATTAAAGGTGTTCTCCTTGGTGCTTACTATTAGACTTGATGCCATTATTACCAAGAATTTCATTCCTTTCCTGCCTTTATATATGCAATTTTCTTTGATCTTGACCACATACCGATAGGCTTCTCCCTATGTCCTGACCTTCAAGAATTCCATCTCTTCTTGGATGTGAAATTGCAAACTGCTGAAGCATTTTTAAACCATTTGCCTATAACGAATACTAGTTGTTGAGAAGGCATGAAATGTATTCATTTAATCTTGCACTATCTACCTTTGACCCTGGTGTAATTGTTGCAACTCTTTGCACTGATTATCATAATTCTTCGTAGGGTATGTGAATGACCTCTAAAAAGTTTGTGAATGTTTTACCAGGCGATCGTTCCAATCAAGTGTTAACTCATTTTGTATGGTCATGCTCGTAATTGACTAATCATGTTTCATTGATGATATTCATCTACATTGGTATCTATACCTCCTTAGAAGGTGTGATCTTACCATCATCCATCTCAGCTTAAACCTATTTTTCCTATTATTATTGATGACAATAGTGCGCTTCATTAATTTTATTTGGAAAGCAGAGTGCTCAGTCATCCAAATATTTGTATCAGTCAATTGGTAGTCCATAGTTGTATCTATTACTATTATTTTGAGTGTGCTGTTAATATTAATCGAGACATCAACATTGGTATAAGAGCCATCACTAATCCTCGACCAGGAAACTTACAGATTGCAAACTTAAATGGTGATTAATATAAAATCTTAAGCAACTCAAGAAATAATCTCACCAAAAAGTACGAAAACCCCACTTAAGAATCAAGGAGTGTACAATATGGATGTGCAGTCAACACTCAACCAAGGAACCCAGAACTTGAATGAGGAATAAAGTCACAATGAATTAGTTATAGGCTACAAGATTATGGCACAATGAGAAGTAGAATATTGAAAAACAAAATAATGGCGTCCAAGCAAGCACGCATAGGTTCTCAAGCATGATGCAACAACTTATTAGCAATCAAAAGTTTAGTCAGGAACTGTCAAGGACAACTGAGCAAACACAAACTAGGAAAGTAAAGGTCCCAACCAAAAGTCAGATATTCCCAGTATACAAATCAAGATCCTTCAATCCGAATTTGATGGAGAAATAGCCCTGCAAGAGTGGTTAGAAAACTTAAGGTAGCCTTCAAACAATGAGAATGAAGGCAAAGTAACGGAGCACACTGCTACCAAAAATAATAAGAAAAATAGGCTTAAGCTAATATGAATGAATGATCACATATCTAAAGGAAGCAAAAATATTAATCTAGATGAATATAATTATTAAAACATGATTAGTCAGCTATGAGACTGACAATCAAATTATGTTGTGCAAGGAGCACACCACTCCTACATGAAACTCGTCAGAACACAAAAATTCTGTTTTCTTTACTTTTTAAAATTTTCTAGATTTCAAATTGTGTGATTTTGGGGCCCTTTAGATCATTTTTTAGGGCGGTCCAACTTCTCTGGCCAAAATGTATGCCTGTGACAACTTTTTAGTGCTTGTAGAGCAGAACCTAAGGTTGCCGACACGTTGAGTAGTTTCAAATTCCAATCGATGGTGAAAGGGTTATGCCCCCAGCAATGTGACCTATTAGTTTTCCCATATTTTGTCAGAATTCTGTCCTGAATTTCAAGCTGTATCACCATCATTTTCCAAGAGGGAAACATTGGCACTAAAAATAGTGTCTCTCAAAAGGCTAACTATTTGCCTTCCGCAAAAATTGCAGGGACTAAAGACTACAATAAAATATATAACCACAATATTTTACCAAACGGTTAAAGGGAAGAAGCAGCAACCAAAGTCACTATTCAGAATTACTCCCTACAATCAAAGGCTTTGAAACAGTTGATATTTAAAAGTTGACAGCCTTTTATTCAAATGGTGTAACACTCCAATTGTGTAATTACTATTTACTATTATTATGTAAGGTAAATATGAATGTAATGTGAATTCTGGAGATGAATAAATTGTGTTTGCACTTTGTTATCAATGCATTATGAATGAAATTATCTCATTTGATGTTATGGAAAATACTGCATATATGTGAATGGATGATTATTGAATTAATACTCTAACTTTGGAAATGTATTACGTATGCTGCATATTTTGTGAACAGCTGACTACCGTAGGCATGTGTTAGTGGTTGCAGGCATATGTTCAATTCCTCCAGGCGGAGGGGAAGTATCACTCAAGAGAAGAACTTGGTCGAGTAACCAATAATGTAAACTATCTGAGTTTATACACACACCACAGTAGAATAATTGAGTTGAGTCATTATGTGGGAAGTTGGTAAGTCATCCTTAATTGATGTGTTTGCATAAGAGTCTTGTTTATTAGTGAAATGCATTATTGGGTGATGTTTATCTGTTTGGGCTTATGAGTTTTTTCTTGTATTACTACATTTGTATTGATGAGTGGGATATATGTGGAGTATGTGTATATATATACACATGCATGTCAATTGGATCTAACGACATGTATATGTATATGTATAGATGTACCACACGTAGATACTTATCAATACAATAGTAATTGAATATGGCTATTATGTGAATCGAATGTGTATGTATATATGTATCAATACATGCATACGATGGGAAATGAACATGCCCATATGAATGTACGATATATGTATACATACGTATACATGTACATAGAAGCATATACTTATATATATATATATATATATATATAGTGATTATTATGTGAATACTATCTTGATTATACTTATTTGTATATTGAATGTATACTTACATAGATGGCATAAGATATATATATATAGATATACGTTGATATTTATATATATATATATATATATATATATATATTATCACTTGCTTGGAATCGACTATCATTAACAATGATAGAGGCCGACTATTTTAACTTAATCAAAGGTTGATTATATTACTTATGACTCTACTTTGAGAGGCCGAGTTTTACTCATGCTGCCACGCATAAAGGAACACATATACTTCAAAATAGCTCGTTGCATTAAGTCAGTATATGGAGGAGACTTAGTCGACGCCTTAGTTGGGAATAACTTTGACTTAGTAAACTCATTAACGCCTTGTTATTGGTAAATATCAAATAGCAAATAATGAGCTTGAACAGCAAGTCGATGACTTGGTCAATTTGATAAATAAAGAGAGTCGACTCATATGGGACTAAGTCGATTTGGTTTGTGTGTCACATATTTTATATTGACTGATTCAAATATATATAGTTAACCTGCCAACTATTGGAAGAGCTATTTTATCTTGGTGCGACCTTATGAATTCTATTCACTGTAGATGTTCATTGTGTGAGCAATTCGAATTATGCTTTATCAACATGTATTGTTTTGAAATAGTCTTTCACTGTTGTCACCAAAGGAGGTCGATCTATAGTATTGTTTGGCTAAGTATGTCCTTAGTGCGCCACCTTTTAGCTATGTGGAGTGAGTGGTGTTGCATGGTGATTGTTGTCAACACCCATGCCTATTTTGTAGGATGGAAAGTGTCTTTTCTGCTGTATAAATAGTAGATCAAACTCACTAGTTTGGGATGCATCCCATGTGCTTTATGCACAACATTTTATACATTTTGCTCTGCAATTCATAGCTGCAATATACCGTTTATTTGAGAGAAAGAGCTGAGAGTATTTGTGAGGGCACTATTATTTTGAGTGAAGTATATCATCAACTTGAGAGAAGGGAGTTATTGTGGCATAGCTTAAGGAATCAAGTTTGAATTAGTTGCTGTTGTGGAAAACCAATTTGCAGTCAATTGATTGGATAAGCGAAAATGGGCATGAGGATATTTCTTCTTTAATTGTTTTAGTTTTGAAATATTGTTCTCCATGTTTGCTATGAATTGTCTATTATAAGTACTTGCATATAAGGTAAGTAGTATTGCTTGTAAAGGAGTTTGGAAGCTTCTATTACTGTTTTATAATGTGCTTGTATGTACTCCATAATAGGAGGTTTGTGTTTATCATAAGTATTACATACTATATATGATTAATCATAAGTGTCATATGTGTTACTCTTAACTAAGTTATTGATTTAACTAGGATAGCTAGAGTTTACTCCTAGGATTGTTTATCCAGTATGGGAGGGAGCTTGTGTATTTACTTGTTAAAGTAGATTTATTCCAAGTTTGTAGAAATGGTGATAGGTTATCTCTAGGGTGATAGATTATCCATTGAAGGAAATACCTATGTGTAGCTTATGATGGCCTTAAGTCAAATCGGCCCTGAGTAATGTATGTGATAGAATGACCTTCATTTGAAGTATTGAATGAGAACACTTTGACCAAAGGAGTGTGATTGTCTCTGGCTCCACTGTCAGTTCACTGTGATTCAATATTACATGCTAGTTTCAGATTGTGGGTTTACAAGTTCTAGTTATGTAGGACACATCACTATGCTCAGTTGGTTGTTGTTAACCAATTACTCTACCAATCTCTTCGTCGAAGGGAAGGGCCATCTATCAAATGATAGATATGTGGGGGACCACATATGAGTCCGTGGTTGGCAGAAAAGCGCTTGAGTGATGCTTCTCCTCCACAGCAAGCAACAAAAGACCAAGATTTGAAAGGAAGGATCCTAGACCGTCTATAAGCTATTTGTTCTAAAGCTCATTTGAGCTATGTATGTAAATGTATACATTCTTGTATTATTGTAACTTGTGAAATTATTGTAATGAAATGGAATCCTTATTGTAACTCATTATGGCATCTTTGTTCTTATATTCTCAATAAATAAAAAATAAAAAATTATTGCAATGGCTTGTTACATAGTTTATTTACTCACGAAGTGAAAACTTAGGAATTTTTACTTCATCGAAGGGTTGGCATGTTACAAATGGGATGAGCTCAAGTGGTAATGCATCATGGCATTCAAAGAACAAAGCTTGAGGCACAAATTCCCATGAGATTTGATAAATTGTTGAAATTGAGTGAAATGGCATTCAAAGAACAAAGGCTGAGGCACAAATTCCAATGAGATTTGATAAATTGTTGAAATTGAGTGAAATGGCATGTCAAACATTCTTGGTACAAGGACTTCCAATGCAAAGTCCCACCTTCAAATCCTCAAAGAACATGATAAATTTCGAAATTGAATAAAATGCAACATTAAACTTCTAGGATGCAGCTTAATCCATGGGGAAAGGTTGGGTGCAACTCCTGAGTAACTTTGACTAAAGAAATACCCCTTAATAACGGAATCTAATCAAAAAGTTACCCTGCAAAATAAATTTCCTTAATTTAAAAAAAAACAACAGCATTTTTCTCGTGGAATTCAATAAGATGTAAGACCATGCATAGATTGTTTTAGTAGGATTAGAGTAATGCTTTTCTCTATTGTTTCCTGATGAAACTTGACATATCAATTTTGGCTCTTGTGAGATGGTACAGGGTTGGTTTCTGTTAAGTGAATGGCCAGAAGCAAGAAGAAATTGAAAATTATAAGATGCATGAGGCTCCACACAACAACCACTCCCACATGTCAATTTTCATCATCTTCTTGTGCCTGGACTTGCAGGCCCATTGAGATGATGGCTGCATTGTGATGATCACCCTTGACTTTTTTATTTCTTTTGTGTTTGCTTTCAGAAATAGACGGAAATACAGAAGTGTTTTGTGTTTCAAGTTTCATTCAACATTATGATTGCATGTATTGACAATGCCATAGTATTGCAAGAAAATATCATTGCATTACATCAAAGCATGTAATAACTCAATTACAATAACCAAGAGGGTTGATTAACAAACTGAAATCAGATTAAAAAGATTAATATCAGACCTGTTCATAGCCCAAACACTTTTCAGTCATTCAAATGAACAGCAATGCATTCCAACTCATAAAATGAATTAACACGAGTGCCAATCTGTCCCAAGCTGTCCCTTCTCGTTAAAAAGTCATTTTACAATGCAAGGACACCTCAAAAAGGCTGATTACAGACCTCTGATAATGCAGATTGTATTTCAGTCTGGAAACCCAAGCCAAGAGGAATGATACGGCCTCCTAGAAGGGGTGATTTTGCCACAAAATTCAGATTTCTAGCAAACACCACAAATGAGTGGTCTAAAGAAGTCCCCCAGCTGTGAGGAATCCAAAGGAACAATACCCAGAATGATAGCTATCTGTCCCACGGAGATATGAGCAATTTCATGTTTCCCAACTACTCAGAAAAAGCATTTCCATAACTCAAAAAAATTTTATCAGCACTCAAATAATGAATCAAATCTTCTCTAAACTCACACCACAATACCAAAACCCACACACCACACCAAAACTCACAAACCCACATCAGAAAACTGAATACATCTTCATATTATTCAACTCCAAAAATCACCCAACAACCAAAATCTCTGAAATATATTATAACTTGAACACCAACCAACTAGGGTGGGTCTTCCACCACCAAAACCAGCTATCTAGTGAAGGTTTTTCGTCTTCCAACCAGCAAAGATGAACTCTAGAAGCATTCCAGCAGCATAACATTAAGTTGCCAAAAGCCAAGATAACCAAATGAGAGCTCAAATGAGAATATATAGAATGAAGGAGAAATTAGGGCAACCAAGTTACAATTTGAATTTTTTTCCCTCATTCTAGAGCTCTCCAATATAAAATATTGGACTTTACTTTATTCCTCCTCAAACTTGGTGTCCACCTTTTGATGCAACAATAATCTTTTTTGTTTAAAATATTAAATCTCCTTACCTTGGAGTCCACTTATGAAACATAAACTTTCCTTTAAAAACAACTTAAAGCACCACATTCCTAGGCGTTGATCAAGGGGGTCTCCCATGAACCCATTACCCTTCACTTAAGTCATAAAGTGACTTTATAAAAGACTTAAGTGATGAAGACCAAATATTTCTTTGAAAACATTAGTAAGTAAAATAGCAATTTGCTAAAAATAGTAAGTAAAATCTCCCAATTGATCCAATCGGAGCCCAACTGGAACTTACTAAAAATTGTAAGTTACTAAAAATATCCACTGTTAAAAATAGCAACTCTATCAGAAAACTCATAAAACCTCCACAAAAGCTCATCACAGGACACTGTGTCCCCTAACCATATCCACTTAGTCTACGAGAACCCAAGAATAGGCTAATGGAAAGGTCAAACTGAACTAGGTGCAAGAAGGGGACAATACATGCCTCCACAACATCATTTCATATTTTATCATTAGTTGTAAATTGGTTTTCAAGTTGTCAATAAAATCATGTTCTTTAATGCATTATTGCAGTTTCCATTTTTGATAATCTATTCCTATGGTTGTCCTTTCTCATGGGATGAACTACATTTGGTGGTCATTCACTGTCATCTTGCTCTTCAACCACATATCTTAACCTCATGAACACAAAAGCACCAGGTTATATCTAAAGGTAGTTTCATTCTCAAATTAAAATTTTTGGCCAGCATAGTACTATACTCCTACCTCTAGTTTTTGTAAGAATGTGTCAAGAACAATATAAGATGAAGAGGATAACATACGCTAATGAAATTGGTGAAGCCAATTAATGAAATTCCTAACTGTATACTCCATTGACATGCAGATATAGCCACATGGGTGTGAAAGTGTAAACATTTTGTGTCTTAAATTAAGTGCATACAAATTAATCACACCCACAAAGCCTCTAACTAAAAAGGTTTCTTCAGTATTATTTTCAAGAAATGCATACATGCAAATGGACAGCAATTAAACTATTACAACTCATTGGGAATGTCCAAATACACATCTGAACTCTAATATATCCTAAACACACTGCAATATGCAAAATGATTGTGCTACTGATCCTAGATACTCTGCATAGTCTTGTTATTGTTTTGCACCACATACTACACTTGAGGGTTTTCATTCCCAAGAATGCATACAGATGCACACCTTAATAGTTCTATTGATTATCCAAATGATACTCTAAAATTCAATCTGTTGCTTGAGGGTTTCCATCCCTAAGATGATCTAATTTTCTACACTTGAAGAGTTCCATCTCCAAACACACCAACTACTGTGATACTACAACAAACCTAAGAATAAAGTTGATTTTTGTTTTCAAAATCCTGAAATATATCTCCTTTTCTCCCCCAACATTGCTTATATTCCATGCTTCCTCAATCACAGACAATCATTCCTCAATTGATGGAGTTGACAAACAAGTTCCACACTCAACAATTGTTAATTGGCAAGTTCATTCTCGTATTTAACAGATCCTAACCGGAAATGTTCATCTACCTTATTCCAATATTTAACTATTCTAATTGGAAGTAACTACAATCCTAACTAATTGGCCACATACCCTCATTAATCCAAACACAAACATTCCTAATTGAAAACTAAAAGTACCTATAGCCTTGCCACTCCTACTCTACCAAACCACTTACTCAACTAGAGATCTAAACAAAGGAAACATGACAAATCCTCCCTACCCAAATTTGCTTGCCCTCAAGCAAGGAAAGGCTGGGTGATCTAAGATGTCGATCAACCCAAGTGGAATCCATCCGGTAGTGATGGAAGACTTGTTGTTACCATGCCTACCACTGATACCTAATTCTTCTCTATATTTTGTACAATTGTGCATGGCTCAAGCCCTCCCTCATCATTTAAGTACACTTTAATCAAATGTACTTGCCCCTTTCCCAAGCACCTATTGTCAAGACCCAAGGCTCTTTAGAGTTAAGCCATAACTATTTCCTCTACATCTCATTATAGGTCATGTCATTTGGCTACTAACTCCTAAAGATGTGTTTTCCACCTAATGACCCATGGGTCGCAAGAGTGCTACCCCCAATCTCTATGGAAAAGGTTTGTGAGGATCCTCTACTACTCCTATGATGCTCCTATACTCACAGCTCTAGTGGTAGACTCTTGGAAGGATCTTCTAGGTGCACTAGTCTCCAATGTGCAACCCCTTCAAGATGATACCACCTAGAAGATCCTTCCAAGAGTCTACCACTTAATGATGAAAGGAAATTGATTTTTGAATCTGAAGCTATCATCAACATGAATGAGAGAGAAGGTTAAGAAACAAGGTCATTCCAAAGTAATTAGTGAAATGGAAGAATCTCCCACTTGAAAATGCTACATGGGAAGGAGCGGAGGTTTTTTATCATCCAAATCTAAAATTGCTTGAAGACAAAGAAATATGAGGCAAGGAGGATTGTCATGTCCCCTCTCGACACTCTTCTTTAATATATTATTTAATAAAAAAGTGTTTTTAACACTAACCTTATAACAAAAAATAAAATTAATAAATAAGAAAAGTTTAATATTCAAACTTATGAGTTTGGCACCCAAGTTATTGGTCCCAAGCACTCCTAACCGGTAGGAATTAATGAGGTTAAGAACCAGCTTATTTTGGAAAAATTGATGTTTGCTAGTTTATCTTTTGACCTACAATATGGGATGGAAACCCTAGACTGCAACCCTTTGAGGTAAATTGTGTGATTTATCCATTTTCAAGATAGCGAAACTGATTAGAGACAACATGTGACGTGCTCAGTCATAGAACACCACTGATTGGAGAATCTTCCTATGGATTGGTTGCTAGTCAGTCCAAATATACAGCACCTACACATTGAATATTCACTACATATCCATGCCTAGCAAGTTAGCTATCATTCACCACTCAAGGAAACCTATCAGCTCTCACTTTGACTTGCACCTAGGCATCTATCACCTAAAGGAAATCACCTAATTTGCTTTCACTTCCAAGCAGTGTTTCTTGGCAAGCCAAATCCACCTTATCCAAAGGCATCAATAGCAGGTGATCTAATCACATATCAACATAGCTAATATAGTTGTTGAAACTAGATCTGAGCAAATTTCATCAGTTGGGGATCAAGGATTGTGGCAATTAAATCAATCAGTCATCTCCCATCTAAGTACACCATAACAGGAAAAGGAATACTTGATCAATCATCTAGGAAACTCACCAAAATTGTAACAGCATTAATTTCACTAATGATCAGTGAGGTGATTATATTGAAATCCACCTAATTCCTATATAATTCTTTGATGCAATAAATGTTAGTTTTATATGATCAGATTAGAAAACAGAAATTTAATTCAAAATCAGAACAATGACACAGCCAATACCTTGGGAAAACCCTCCAACCTGAGGGAGAAAAAGCCCAGCAAATATATCTCTTATATATTAAATGAATAGGAGCAGAAATCTGCTTACAACTCAGGCACAACACAATGCCTAAATGATACAATGAATAACAGAACCTCTCCTAGATGCAAAGATTCAAATGATATGATTCTCCTTAAGCTCAACCTGCTGCTACAAATGAATGATCTGCTGCTCAGATCGCACTACTTCTCTTTATATGAATATGCTTAACTTGATTGTCCAACTCAAATGAGGAGCATCATATATATAGACATCCAATAGGTATCGCACCCCTTCACCAAGAGAGGTCGGCCTCTAGACAAAAGACGTCTTAGAGAAGAGGCACGATTTTCTAGATGAGGTCGGCTTTCTTAAATAAATAATAAATATTAATTAAGCCTTTATTATTTTATCATTTGATCATGAATGAAGGCGCCTCTTCATTTAATATTCATTATATAAATTTAAAAAGCTTATAGCTACATTTAAATTTATCTCAAAAAAAATCGTGCCTGGAAGTATCATCTTGCGGCTGCGATCTTCAACAATAAAATCTCAATTTCCATATCATATGACTATTCTAGTCTGAGTTAGATCAAAAACATTTTAAATTATCAATTGCATATTTTCTTTGTGTTAATATGCTTACGAAACCAATCCAATTTGAATTTGAGTTAGATCCCACCAACAAACATTACATGTTCTTTGTCCTCATGGGGCATTAATAACTCATTTCCCTATCACTTTCTAACATGCAATACAAATGTCTGAATGTTTTGGATCTTCCTACTTTTTTATTGCTTTGTTTTGTTTTTATAAAATATAACATTTTTGTGTTTTTAACAAGCTAGCAAGAACACAACGTTAATAACACTATGGTGTCCCAAACTAGATGCATACAAATTAATCACACCCAAGTAGCCTCTAACTACAAAGATTTTTTTTAATATTATTGCATGAAACACATATTTGCAAATGGAGAGCAACTAAACTATTACAACTCACTAGGAATGCCCAGAATATAGATCTAAACTAATATATCCTAAACACATCGTAGTATGCAAATTGAACACCCTATTGATCCTAGATGCTCTGAACAATCTTGCTATTGTTCTACACCACATACTACAATAGAGGTTTTTCATCACCAAGAATGTATACAGATTCACACCTAACGGGTTCTATTGATAATCCAGATGATACTCTAAAATTTGGTCTGCTACTTGAGGGTCTCCATCCCCGAGATGATTTGATTTGTGATGATTGAAGGGTTCCATCTCCAAATGCAACCTCTTGTTATAGCCAAACAAGCCTAAGAATAAAGTTTATTTTTGTTTTCAAATGTCTTAAGTATATCTTCTCTTCTCGCCCAATGCTGCTTGTATTCCATGCTTCCTCAACCATAGGCAATCATTCCTCAATCGATCGCAATTGACTAAAAAGTTTCTCAATCAACAGCAATTAAATGTCAAATTCATTCCCTTATTTAACTGATCCTAACTAGAAGTATTCATCTGCCTTATTCCCTCACTTAACTGACCCTAATGGGAAATAACTACATTCCTAACAAACTAAATACATGCCCCTCTTATTCCAAACACAAACATTCTTAAATGAAAAATGAAATTAACTACAAACTTGATACTCCTGTGATGTCAAACAACTCACTCAACTATGGATCTAAAAAGGGGAACATGACAAATCGTGAGTCTTCCACACTTTTGTCATGGCACTAATTATATTATGCACTTAATATGATAATTGTGGGTTATTATGTACAGATGTGGGTATATATGCTAGCCAATAAGTACATGTGATCTACACACAACCCTTACACCATGTATAAGGATGTTGGCTGTTGGATAGGGTGGATTCATTATCATAAGTAGGAGGATCATGTACTACATATACATGCCCACTACACATGTATTAGACAATTAGTTGTTGAGAGCTACCATTTCATAATACAAGATGCATTGAGAAAGGAGTAAGAAATAGGAGGTAGCTTGGTGTATTCATGTATTTCCTTTGATGTGTTCATGAAGCTCCGTGCAATTTGTGTTCATCTTCATGTTCATGCTCTTCTTTCATGTCATTGTCATGTTGATGCACTTGCTTTGTGATGCGATGGTTGCATGTGAATACTATGGACATTGGTAGCATGTTGTAATTCCCGATAGTTTAACATCTTACATAAATTAAGGTTCTTCAAACTCTTTGTACATCTTGGGTGAGATTACTCCCTTGGGGGTTGATATCCACTCTTTTTGGGGTGGATACACCAATGCATATGTCTTTGAGATGTCCCCTTTTTATATTTTAATTTAACTTTTGTATTTCCTGAATTTTGACAACCAAAATAAACTGGAACAGAAAATTGAAATTGAAAACAAATAGCTGGAAATGCTTGATCAGATCCTCAAATACTGAAATACCATTTCAAATGATGAATCTGAGTCAAATTTTAACAATTATATTGCTGGTGTGTCTGGTATAAACCCTAGGTTGCAATATAATTTCAGACCTGAATTGTTTCAATGATCAGGGACAACAATATAAACTCAATTCCACCGACCTAGCTTGTGAGTAATAAGAAATGCAAATGACTACAGTAAATAGGACAATTTGGAATCTCCTCATATCATGGTATTCATATTTGGCATCTTCAATATATTGATAAACAATGTTATATGACAGCAACTGAGGTGACAAACCTCTTATTTCCTATAGAGCATAATCTGGAAACTTACATTTCATTTGATGATGCTATTAAGAATAACAGTTGATACACTTGGAATCCAAGGCAACACCTTAGACAATTGCTACAGTAGCTGCTAACCTGTGATCTAGGTAGAAAATGAAGTGGCCATTCCAATATTTTATGATATCCCTGCGATCTGGACAGAGTATGTTATGACCACTCCCATACGTGCTCATATCCCTGCAATCTGGGCAGATTATGGTGTAACCAGCATGGTATGGATGCTGGAAACTTACATTTTATTTGATGATGCTACTAAGAATAACCTAAGTTACCGGTTTGGTTTTGGGTTTGGGTTCGGGTTCGAGTTCGAGAACCCAGTTCGCCGGTTCGGGATTTTATTTTTTTTTATTTGGGTTTGATTTGGGTTCGTTTTGGGTTCGGTAATACAAAAACATATAAAAATCAGAAATATATACAGATTTGCAGCAGTAATTAAGTTCAGAATACACCACCATATTAATAGTTAAATAACATAGCAAAAATGAAAAATACACCACCATTTTATACTCAAATCATCAAAGTTCAAACATAAAAATGTAAAGTGTTTACAATCAGCCATTAATAATTAATAATTATTGATCATTGATCAATCCTCTGTATACATACTCGGCGATTAATCGCCGAGCAGCCGAGTTATCGCATGTTTTTTGGCTGGGCGAGTAATCTTGACTTTTACTCGTAGGAAACCCTAGCCGAGTTTTTTTACTGTTTTTTTCCAAGTACTCGCCGATTAATCTCTGTTTGCTCGCAAAATAATCGGCACAGAAAACCTAACACGTTTTTGACGCGTTTTTCAAGTCGAATTTACCTTTTTGCGGGATTTTTTACACATTTTTTCCGCGTTTTGCTATTGAAACCTCGCTTTTACTATTTACAATCACCCATTTCATTTTTCGCGATTTGCAATGTCGGCTGCGTGATTTATTTCCACGATTTGCAGTGTCGGCTGCGTGATTTATTTCCACGATTTGCAGTGGTGGCTGCGCGACTTGGAGTCTTGGCTGTGTGACTTGGAGTCTGCGCGATTTCCAGGTTAGTTCCTGTTCACATTGGCTGTGCGGCGCCTGTGCTAGGTCGTGGGAATTATCATTTTTTCAAACATATGCTAATATTAAATGAACATATGCCTGAATATTAAAATTTAAAACTTCATACTTCATACTTCATAGTATATGCTTGAAAAAATGATAATATTAAATGAACATATGCCTGGAAATGATTTAATATTTTTATTATTTTATATATATGCTTCCAAACGTTTATGTATAAAATAATAAAAATATTAAATTTTTTTATTTTTCTACATCAATTTAATATTTATTATTATTCTAAAATTAAAATTTCAAAATTTCATATATTATTTTATTATAAATTTATAATAATATCATGGGAGTCTTAATTTTTAATATTCATAATGATAAAATATTCACTTTTGTACATCATATTTAATAATTTATTATTATTTTAAAATTAAAATTCCATATATTATTTTATTATAAATTATAATATCATGACAAATAATAATATCTTTTTATATTATTATTTGCCATGATATTATTATAATTTATAATAAAATAATATATGAAATTTTAGTTTTAAAATAACAAATTACAATAAATCATAAATTTGATGTCAAAAATGATATTATTATTTACAATTTTCCCATGGTATTATTAATTTATAATAATAGACTAATATATGAAATTTTACATTTAAAAATTAAAATAATAATAAATATTAAATCTGATATAGACAACACCAACATGTTTACAGTTTTTCTGATGTGTGTGGATTGTCATTGTGCAGCTGCATCAGCATATGGATATGAGTAAAAGTTTTTCACTTTAAACTTTTACAGTTTTACTCATATCCATATGCTGATGTAGCTGCACAATGACAATCCACACACATACACACAAATTTTGTTCATCTACATAGAATAAGAGATTACTCGCCCATCTGCAAACTATGATCGAAAGTCTCAAAGTACTTTTATAGTGGAATATCTGCAATAAATTATTAAGTATGAAGTTTTAAATTTTAATATTAAATCTGATATAGACAACACCAGCATGTTTACAGTTTTTCTGATGTGTGTGGATTGTCATTGTGCAGCTGCATCAGCATATGGATATGAGTAAAACTGTAAAAGTTTAAAGTGAAAAACTTTTTCACTTTAAACTTTTACTCATATCCATATGCTGATGTAGCTGCACAATGACAATCCACACACATACACACAAATTTTGTTCATCTACATAGAATAAGAGATTACTCGCCCATCTGCAAACTATGATCGAAAGTCTCAAAGTACTTTTATATTGGAATATCTGCAATAAATTATTAAATACAGTATGATAACAGATAACCTGCTGCTCCCACCTACAAATTTGCAACAACCAACAAGGTTAGGAGTTAGGAGTTAGGACTGCAATGCCAATTTGCATACAAGTAAATTAAATCAATGTGCATCCAACAAAAAATAAAAATATAAGAATAAAAAAACTGAAATTAGAACAGATAGCATACTAAATGAAATGTCTTTCACTTTGATAGTTTACAACTTTATTGTTTGATAATGACTGAAATTATAAAGTTAAACAATTAGTTGATTGTTCCTTTCACTTTGTATTGGATCTGTTGCATCTTCTAATATATTTATTATTCAACTTCTAATATTGTAGGTTAATATTTAATCACAATGGCATCTGCCTCTGCATCTGGTTCAGACACAGCTGCCTCAAGCCAGGCCATTGAAAGGAGACCCCCTGGTAGCCGTGATCCCGCTTGGAAACATGGCTATTATGGGCCAGTACCAGGGAGTGTTATTTGTACTTGGTGCAAGAAGAAGATTAGTGGAGGCATCAATCGCCTCAAATACCATCTTGCTAGTATTCCTTGCCGTGATGCAAAGGCATGTAAAGAAGCCCCTGAAGAGGTGAAACGAGAGATGGCAGCTCTTCTTGCAGCACTTGATGAAAAAAAATTGGAGAGGGCAAAGACAAAAGCAGCCATACAAGAAGCCATTGCTCCTAATTTGACTGAAGATTTTGAGGTGAATATGCAAGGCATTGTGGGCTCTAGTCGCGGTCCACGTATACGTACCCCATCCACTTCATCCACTTCAAATAAATTCCAGTTTTTTGTCCCTATAAATGTTCAAGGATCACAACCTTCTTTGGAAGGTACTGGGTGGAATAGGGAGGTGCACAAGGAAGCAGACAAGGCTTGTGCAAATTTTTGGTTTTATAATAACCTTCCCTTCAATGTGGCAAGGAGTCCATATTGGGAGTGTTTGGTGACAGCATTGACAGTTGCAGGGAAAGGGTACAAGGCCCCTAGTCCAAGAGATTTAAGTGGCAGGTTATTTGAAGATGCTATTGTAGATGCAAATGGAATTGTGGAAGCTGAAAAGAAGAAATGGCAAAAGTATGGATGCTCAATTCTTTCAGATGGCTGGATAGATGGAAGAAACCGCACTCTTATCAATTTTATAGTGGCTTCAAATGGTGCGTTGGTTTTTCTAAAGTCAATTGATGCCTCCAACATAATAAAGAATGCAGAAAATTTGAGTTTGATGTTGGAGCGGGTTGTTTTAGAGGTGGGCATAGAAAATGTTGTCCAAGTTGTTACTGACAATGCGGCGACATATGTGGCAGCTGGTAGATTGCTTCAAGCAAGGCATCCAACACTTTTTTGGACCCCTTGTGGAGCTCATTGCCTTGACCTTCTTTTGGAGGACATAGGCAAAATTGATTGGGTGAAACCAATTGTAGAACAAGCAAGAGACATAACAAAATATATATATAATCACCCATGGGTTCTTCAATTGATGAGAGATCACACCAAGGGGAAAGAGCTTGTGCGATCGGGTGCTACAAGGTTTGCAACTAATTTTCTAACGTTGCAAAGTATCACTAGTTTATTGACTTCCTTGAAGTAGATGTTTGTGAGTCAACCATGGGTAGACTCAACTTACTCAAAGAAGGCTGATGGAGAAAAGATTGTAGCAATAATCTTTGATGGTCAATTTGCAACTAGAGCATTAAAGATTGTCAAGGTAACTTAAACTCTAATGAATTCTCAGATTTTATCCTTTATTCTTAATTTAAAATTCTATAAGTATTTTGTTTCCTTGTAAGGTGTAATTTAAATTTGGTTCTACTTTGTACTTTATAGGTGACTGAGCCATTGGTGAGGGTTTTGTGCTTGGTGGATGGTGAGAAAAATGTGATGGGATATCTTTATGAAGCAATGGATAGGGCCAAAGAGGCCATCCAACACTATTACATGGGGGATGCAAATAGATTTACCCCTATTTGGGAGATCATTGATCTAAGGTGGAACAATCAACTCCACCAACCCATTCATGCAGCGGGGTACTTTCTCAACCCCAAATTCTACTTCTCTGATGGCTTCACGGATGCTAATGGAGAGGTTATGGAGGGCCTATTCACATGTATTGACAGGATGACACCTTTACCTGAAGTGAAAGACCTCATCCTTATAGAGTTGCAACAATATAAGGCAGCTAGGGGGCCTTTGTTTTCTTCCACATTATGTGAACAAGGAAGAGAGATCCAAACACCAAGTAAGAAAAAGTGAAGCCTTTATCTTGCAAGTTATGAATTACAATTATTATTACTTATTAGTTATTAACTTATTACAATATTGTTTATCAATATTTACAAAAACTTGAATATCTTATTTGTAGGTTCTTGGTGGGATGATTGGGGTGGAAGAACTCCAAATTTGCAAAGGCTAGCCCTCCGAATTTTGTCTCAACCTTGTAGTGCTTCTGGCTGTGAACGAAACTGGAGTTTGTTTGATTCCATTCACACGAAGAAGCGTAACAAGTTGACTCAACAACGCCTCAATGATCTTGTTTTTGTGCAATATAACCTTCGGCTTCGCACAAGAAAGGTGCAGGACTTTTCAAATGAGCTCATTGATTTGGATGACATTGATCCATACAGTGATTGGACCGTACAGGATGATGAGGCCTTCTTGTTTACAGAGGATGAGATTGCTGATTTCGAGAGGCAAGCTATGGAGGATTTGCCTGCAGTAGAAGCAGGGGAGATTGGATTGGATGACATTGATGTGGTGGAGGAGGAGCCACTGCCACCTACCAGCATGGTGGAGCCACTGCCACAATCTTCTACGGCAAGCAGGGAGCCAGAATCGAGTGCAAGGACCATACCCTCTTACCTCCCAATTTTTCACTAGGTTGGGGAAGAGGAAATTGTAATTGCCTAGATATGAAATTTATGATGATGATTTTCAAATACAATCATCATAAATTCATTATAGTTATTACCAGTTTCACTATGTGGCTTCGTATAATGATGCCATTTTGTAATCCATATGTATTGAACTATGAAATTTAATATAAAACACTCCCTCATGGTTTTTAGACTCATTTGATGCATTTTGTAATTGAATTTTGCAAAAAAAAGTGTTTTCATGAGAAATTTTGCTACTTTTTAAGTTGTCGAGTATTTGCCGAGTCAAAAATTTTGGGCTTGCCGAGTACTCTCCGAGTCCGAGTATGTAAACTATGGATCAATCTGAGTCATATGGGTCATCAAAAAAAGCAGCATCATCATCATCATTAGATGCTACATTATGTGTAGAACCACAAATAGCATTAGTGGCACTCGCACAAGCACTGCCACTAGCACTGACACTACCACTCTCATGCTCAGCGGTTGCTTCAGGCTCATAGTCATCATCAATATCAAGTGCAGCTAAGTGACTTGTGGAAGCATCCAAGTCAAGCTGCTCTGGCTCAATATCCCACCTCCTTTTGTCTCCTTCTTTGTAGGAAACTTGCTTGTGTGTAAGGAGGCGCAAGTTTGAATGCACATACACCAAGTCCTCTGGCTTTTTCGAATGTAGCCTATTGCGTTTTATTGAGTGGATGAAGGAGTATGTGTGTAGAAACCCCTTGTTTCCCCTGTTTCCGTTTCTGACTGTTTTTTGTTTGATTTTGAAGTTTTTGGTTTTTTTGGTGTTTTTGCATAAATATTGAAAATGGCGATTTTGCAAATAAATGATATAAAATCTAAATAAAATATAACAACTCCGGAAACAACAAGATCTATCTCAAATACTGATGCCAGACTATTATTCGATCTTCTGAGACGATTACAATAAAGATCCAGTTATATGCAAATTAAAAAGCAACACTTTATTTGATAAAAAAAACCTGATTTCTCCTTGCAGCAATAAATGAATTTGTGGTAATGGTACGGCTGAGAATGGATGCTCCTTTCTCCCTCTGTCTATCGATTGCAACTGATACCAATGTTGAGGCGCCACCAAGAATGGAGATAGAAGGCCAACTGATAGGCGTTTTGCTCAAGATCTGAGGACGGCTTCAAGCTGAAGATGTACGGCTTATCAGCAGATGGTACGGCTGCAGCAGCAGCATTAAATGAAATGTACAGCTTCCCTAATAGCCTCCAGATATCCACAGAAAAAACGCCTCAAGGTAAGAGACTCCTCTGTAATGAATTACTACTGAATCCCTGAATGCAAATAACCTCTGAATGCTCTGTAATTTCTTCTGGATGAAGAAATCCCTCTGCCTGGCAATAAATCGGATGATATTTCACACCCTCTGAATCGCACTCACTGGAGATGGCTCGTTCCCCAATGCTTCGAGACTGAAACCCTAGGCTTCTGTGCTCTGCTCAAGACTTAATAAATTTTTCAATACTCAATAACATAATGGGCTCGATTTTCAATGCAAAGCTTATATCTTCTTGAGAAGTGCGAATTCCTCAATAATAGGGAATCATTAAAAATTCGATTTCTCTTCTTTTTAATTTTTCAATAGTCTCAACTCTAATTTTTAATTATAAAATATAATTAAAAATTGGCCCCTTCCATGATGGCGACCCCCTTCATTGAAAATCACTTAAGTTATAATAAAGTATTATAACTTTATATTATAATCCCCAATTAATTAATATTTAATCAATTCAATTAAATATTAATATCTCTCTCATTATTCATCCAATGTCTGATCCGTCTGAAGCTGACGAACACTGAAGTGATTCTGAACACCAACAATCCATACTGCTAAAAATAGCAGGGGTCCCATGCTGACTGCCAATAACTGCTAAAAATAGCAATTTATGCAAGAAGTGTCCGAACGAGCCCGAACGAAAGCCAACTGATCAAACTCTGTCAACTGAAGTTGAGCCAAGCTCCAACGTGACCCTCTATCCAGTCTATCAGCCTACGAGGGTTGTATGATAGGCCAATCCTGTACTCCAAGAGATGTCACTGAGAAGGGGACATGACAGTCCGCCCCTCCTGAAATTGCTTGTCCTCAAGCAATCTCAATGCCGGATGCTGCAGAATATCCTCGCTCTCCCACGTAGCATCCTCAACAGGCAAATCTCTCCATTTCACCAGATATTCCCTGTTAGTCCTCCTACGCAACCGTCTCTCCCTATACTCCAGGATGGACTCAGGTACTAAAATCAGCTTTCCCTCATCATCTAAGGGAGGTAAAACTGCAGACGGTACCACACGATGACCCAACGCCTTCTTGAGGCGTGATACATGAAATACATTGTGTACCTTGCTCTCTGCTGGAAGCTCAAGCTCATAAGCCACCTCTCCAACCCGCCTCAGAATCCGGAAAGGACCGTAATAACGTGGCTTAAGCTTCTCTGACCCACTCTTCCTAAGAGTGGACTGACGGTAGGGTTGCAGCATGAGGTAAACCATGTCACCAACCTCGAAATGCCTCTCCATCCTCTTCTGATCCGCATACTGTTTCTGCTGATTTTGTGCCTTGGCTATATTTTCCTTGAGAGCCCTCATAGTATCCTGACTTTCCTGCAACCAATCTCTTGCACTCGGCACTCTACTGTCGCTCAGTAGCAAATCAAGGAAACTCGGCGCCTCATACCCGTACAACGCCATGAAAGGGGACATCTGAATGGTCATATGGAATGTCGAGTTATAGCAATACTCACACAAATGTATCCATTTGACCCATGCCTTCTGCTGCCCCGCAATGTAGTTTCTGAGATATCCTTCCACCCACTTGTTCACAATCTCCGTCTGCCCATCAGTCTGCGGGTGGTAACTAGTGCTCGGAGTGAGCTCGGTCCCACAAAGTCTGAATACCTCCTACCAGAAGTTACTCAGGAATCGACTATCTCTGTCGCTCACGATACTCCGAGGCAACCCATGAAGTCTGAATACCTCGCGAAAGAATACCTCTGCTACCTGTGTAGCTGTATAAGTCGTGGTGATCGGAAAGAAGTGGGCATACTTCGTAAGCCGATCCACAACCACATAAATACAATCTCGCCCCTGGACTTTAGGCAAGCCCGTAATAAAGTCCATCGACAGGCATTCCCACTTCCTGTCAGGAATCGGAAGGGGCTGTAGTAAACCTGTCGGGTACGTGTTCTCCTGCTTGTTCTGCTGACAAACAGGGCACTCACACACGTATTGAAGAACATCCGCCTTGAGTCCTTTCCACGTGAACCTCTCCCGTATCTGCCTGTACGTTTTGAAGTATCCGGGATGTCCTGCTGTAGGCATGTCATGAAAGGCTCGCATAACAATGTTCTTCACCTCTGACCCTGGGATCAAAAATATCCTGTTCTTGTAAATGATCAAGTCATTTACAAGCGTATACCTGGTATCAACTGCTGATCCCTCAACAATGCTGGAGGCCCAACTATCCTTGGCATACTCTGCCACTATCATATGCCTCCAATCCTCCGAGATATGAACCATAGTGCTCAAATACGGTCTACGTGAAAGTGCATCAGCCACTACGTTCTGTGTACCTTTGATATATGAGATATCAAAGTCATAAGCCTGCAACTTACTGACCCACTTCTGCTATCTATCATTGAGATCTCGCTGCCCCAAGAAGTGTCTCAAACTGTTATGATCAGTTTTAATGCAAATTTTGCTGCCAACAAGATATTGTCGGAACTTTGCTAAGGCATGCATAATCGCGAGCATCTCCTTATCATATATGCTATATAGTCTCTCTGGTCCTCTGAGCTTGCGGCTCTCATACACAATCGGGTGCTTGTCCTGCATAAGCACCGCACCAATGCCCTCACCTGATGCATCGCACTGAAGCTCGAACGGCTTCGTAAAGTCAGGTAGTGCCAAAACAGGGCATGTGGTCATCAACTCCTTGAACTTCATAAAACACTCCTGTGCCTCAGAAGTCCAAACAAAAGCCCCCTTCTTCAGTAAATCTGTCATCGGGGCTGCATGTCGTGAATAACCATTCACGAATCTGCGGTAGAACCCACATAAACCGAGAAACCCTCTCAACTATGTCAGGTTTGCCGGTGTAGGCCAATCAACAATGGCGCGGATCTTTTCAGGATCCATACGCACTCCATCTGCACTGATAATATGACCTAGATATAGCAATTCGGTCATCCCCAAGTCACACTTGGATTCCTTGGCGTACAAGGACTCCCTCTCCAAAATACTCAATACGGTCTCCAAATGAGCCAAGTGCTCCTGCCATGTCCTGCTGTATATGAGAATACCATCGAAGAAGACTAACACAAACCTCCTCAGTAATGAATGAAAAACCCTGTTCATCGTAGACTGAAAGGTAGCTGGCGCATTAGTGAGCCCAAATGGCATCACTACGAACTCAAAGTGCCCACAATGACATCTGAAGGCTGTCTTCTCTATGTCCTGCTCACGGACTCTGATCTGATGATAACCCGACCATAAATCAATTTTGGTAAAGTAACAGGCACCATGGAGCTCATCAATAAGCTCGTCAATCCTCGGTATCGGGTACCTGTTCTTAATTGTCCTCTTATTCAGGACCCTGTAATCAATGCACATGCGCAATGTTCCATCCTTTTTCTTAACCAAGACAACCAAAGAAGCGAATGGCAATTTGCTAGGTCGAATGTGACCCATAGCAAGTAACTCCTTTATTGTCTTCTCTATCTCATCCTTTAACCTCTTAGGATGCCTGTAAGGAGTTATCATCACGGGCTTAGCGCCCTCCTCGAGCTCAATAATGTGCTCTATGCCCCTGTCTGGAGGTCTACCTGGCGGAATATCACTGAACACCTTATCATGCTTAATCCTCAACTTCTGAATGTCCGGATGATATTCTATCTTTTGCTGTCCCTCCTGTATAGGTGCTAAATGACACTCGGCAGCCCACTCTACCATGTCGTGACGCATGAGCCGCTCCATCCGACGAAAAGAAATTGTTTTGATGTCGCTGTCCCGTATTGCTTTTAATATGTGTGTCTTCCCATTGACATCAAAACGGATCTCCATATCCTTGAGACGAAGAGTGACTTCCTCCAATGAATGAAGCCACTTCATTCCCAAGACCAAATCAATATCCCCCATATTGACAACATAGTAATCAGCCTTGAACTCATAATTGTTCAAGCGTAAAGGGAGATCCTTTATCATGCATTCACACCTCAGCGTGTGCCCGTCGGCTACCTTAACTCTAATCCCTTCGAACTCCTCAGTGATGAGTCCGCGTTTTTCAACAAACCTAGCATCAATGAAATTATGTGTGGCTCCTGTATCAAGAAGAGAAATGACCCTCTGTCCTGCCAACACACCACGAATCCTGAAAGAGCCCTCCTGCTGTATGCTAGATAAGCGCGCCTCCTGTAACTGAAGCTCTGGTTCTGTCTCAGCTCTAGGCTCTGGAGCCTCTGACTCTGAATCCTCGGAACTCTCCTGCTGTTCGGAATTTTCTGATTCTGAGTCCTCATAATATGCCCACATCACTCGATTTGCCCTACCCTTAGGTCTTAGAGGACAATCGTGATTGGCGTCATACGGTCCTTTGCAGTAGAAGCAAAGCTTCTTCCTGCGTAGGTCATTAAGGGCCTCACGATCCAAAGGTGGAGCTGCTGATTTACCCTTTGAATCGTTTTTAAAGTCTGATTTTTCTTTGTTAAAATCAGATTTGTCCTTATTTCTGTTAAAGCTCTTATTATCTCTAAATGATGAAGAACCTCTGGAGTTAAATCTTCTAGAAGGTGCTACTAACTCCATGCTTCGTGCTTTCTTCATCGCCTCCTGTAAAGAAGGAGGATCAAAGGCTTTGATCCAACCTCTCAGTGGCTCTGTCAAACCCTCCAGGAAGAGTACTACCAATCGCCTCTCTGAAATGTTCGGAACCATGACTGATAACTTCTAAAAGTCACCAATATAGGACTCCAAACTGCCACTCTGTCTCAACTGAGCCAAGTCTCTGAAGTAGGATTCTGGATCCTTCCTGTCAAACCGTTCAACCAATCTATCCACAAACTCCTGGTATGACGTGATCCTGTCATGCTGTAAGGTCACCATACCGTGGTGCCACCAATCGTAAGCTACTCCCTCAAGATGCAGTGTCGCATAACGGATAGCATCTCTCTCAGCCATCGGGCGTAATGTGAGGAATGTGTCTAACTTACTAATCCATGTCTGAGCTGTCACCTTGCCACTACCATCGAACATCGCTAGATTGAGTTTGTTTGTAGCATGTTTTAGGTCATTGTTCTGATGTCTAGGTCTCCAATCCTGTCGTCCTCTGCGATATTCTCTCCTCTGTGTAACAAATCGGTCAAAGGAAATCCTCTCTCTGACATCAGGTGGTACTAACTCCCACTCCTCGTTCGCTGCCATAAGTGTATCTACGAACAACTCCTCATGCTCCTCACCTGCAATAGCCTCATCAGGCTCCTGTCTCACAAAAGTAGGCCTAGTGGGCCTATCTGCTGTCCGTGAAACAGTCCTAGGTGCTCTCCGAGATCCTGCATCACTCCTGTTATCGTCACACTGTGGTGACAGTCTCCTCTGTATACCTAACCTCTGGATTGCCACTGCCAACTACTGTAGCACATCGTTAGACTGCCGCTGACCTGCTCGTAAGTCTCTGAGAGTGTCTAAAACCTCGGCATCATCCTGATCTCTAGGGTTATTAGGAACCTCTGTTCTAGGTATATCTGCTCTGTCAGCCCTGTCATTCCTGTCAGCCATGTTTCCTGGCTGTCTACTCAAACTCCGTTGCCTGTCAATCAAGGCACGTCTGCGTGTATAATACCTGTATGGTTCAAACTCGTCTGGCTGCATATGATGGCTAAACCCTCAGGATGGCAGGATTTAGCTCTGATACCACTGTAGAAACCCCTTGTTTCCCCTGTTTCCGTTTCTGACTGTTTTTCACTTTTTTGTTTGATTTTGAAGTTTTTGGTTTTTTTGGTGTTTTTGCATAAATATTGAAAATGGCGATTTTGCAAATAAATGATATAAAATCTAAATAAAATATAACAACTTCGGAAACAACAAGATCTATCTCAAATACTGATGCCAGACTATTATTCGATCTTCTGAGACGATTACAATAAAGATCCAGTTATATGCAAATTAAAAAGCAACACTTTATTTGATAAAAAAAACCTGATTTCTCCTTGCAGCAATAAATGAATTTGTGGTAATGGTACGGCTGAGAATGGATGCTCCTTTCTCCCTCTGTCTATTGATTGCAACTGATACCAATGTTGAGGCGCCACCAAGAATGGAGATAGAAGGCCAACTGATAGGCGTTTTGCTCAAGATCTGAGGATGGCTTCAAGCTGAAGATGTACGGCTTATCAGCAGATGGTACGGCTGCAGCAGCAGCATTAAATGAAATGTACGGCTTCCCTAATAGCCTCCAGATATCCACAAAAAAAACGCCTCAAGGTAAGAGACTCCTCTGTAATGAATTACTACTAAATCCCTGAATGCAAATAACCTCTGAATGCTCTATAATTTCTTCTGGATGAAGAAATCCCTTTGCCTGGCAATAAATCGGATGATATTTCACACCCTCTGAATCGCACTCACTAGAGATGGCTCGTTCCCCAATGCTTCGAGACTGAAACCCTAGGCTTTTGTGCTCTGCTCAAGACTTAATCAATTTTTCAATACTCAATAACATAATGGGCTCGATTTTCAATGCAAAGCTTATATCTTCTTGAGAAGTGCGAATTCCTCAATAATAGGGAATCATTAAAAATTCGACTTCTCTTCTTTTTAATTTTTCAATAGTCTCAACTCTAATTTTTAATTATAAAAATATAATTAAAAATTGGCCCCTTCCATGATGGCGACCCCCTTCACTGAAAATCACTTAAGTTATAATAAAGTATTATAACTTTATATTATAATCCCCAATTAATTAATATTTAATCAATTCAATTAAATATTAATATCTCTCTCATTATTCATTCGATGTCTGATCCGTCTGAAGCTGACGAACACTGAAGTAATTCTGAACACCAACAATCCATACTGCTAAAAATAGCAGGGGTCCCATGCTGACTGCCAATAACTGCTAAAAATAGCAATTTATGCAAGAAGTGTCCAAACGAGCCCGAACGAAAGCCAACTGATCAAACTCTGTCAACTGAAGCTGAGCCAAACTCCAACGTGACCCTCTATCCAATCTATCAGCCTACGAGGGTCGTATGATAGGCCAATCCTGTACTCCGAGAGATGTCACTGAGAAGGGGACATGACAATGTGCTCCAATTCCTCTCAGAAGAAGATGAACTAGCAACCTATTAAGACCAAATTAAATAGTTAGGAGTTACAAAATTTAAGTTGATTTAACTAAACAAAAATATTAATTAATAATTTAATATAAATATAAATTTAAAATTAAAATTAAAATTACAAAATATAAAACTTACTTGGGATAAAAAATTTAAAATTTATTGCAATAGGTTGGAGGTGCCTGTATTCTTGCCCATGGAAGTACCACCAACTATGAGCATCCACCCTAACCTTGTCTCGAACAGCATCAAGATTATGATCAACAGTACCAGAGCATGCAAAAGCCATGAACTCAGCCCTCACACGATCACGTTGGTCACAATCAGTGAAGAGTCTACGAATTGCTGCCTTGTACCCTTGACCCACTTCAACATCCCTATATGGAGCAACTCTTGCTGAAGCAGAAAGTATCTCTGGACTATAATATTTGGGACTCAATGCAAAAGCAAGAAGATGCAACGGAGTGGTCATTTTGTTCCATCTATCAACAATGATTTCTTGTAGCTCTTTGAAGAACTTTTCTTCGGGATCTTCCTCTTTTGCATTGATGATGGATTTCATCTTCTCAATCATTGAGTCGATACCATCATATACTTCACCCAAACAAGGTCTATCCATGTCAGTGTAATAGATCATGCTCAATATGGGCTCAGTGAAACTGACGAGATACTCAACAAGGTCCCACCAACTATCATCTAGGATCCTTTGCTTGATCCTATTTGCCCTTTCACTGGTATATTGCCTCCATATGGCCCAATTAGGGCTGATTACCATTGCAGAGAGTGCCTCACAAACCTATATAAGTCATCTCAACACAATTGTGTTGGATGCAAAACGAGTCTCGGCAACCTGTTTGAAAATCAAAATTAAAACTAAAATATAATTTAAATTTACAAAATCAAAATTTAAAATTAACAAAAAATTAAAAAATTAAAAAACTATTGAGAATTAACTTACCTTCAACAACTCCAATTTTGAGAATTGTCTAAATATTCCTTGTGTCATATGGTGGTTGGTGACAAACATTTGAATGTCTTCGCCCTTAGCATACACCTGTTTGATCCATTCAATTTTGGATCCAATTTTTTGTAGCATTAGATTAAGGGAGTGGACAGCACAAGGTGTCCAAAAAATGTGTGGATACTTCTCCTCAACCAATAACCCAGCAGCCCTACAATTTTTGGCATTATCAGTTACAACTTGCACAACATTTTTATGGCCCACTTCTTCAATAGCTTGGCAAATGATGTTAGCAATAAATGGACCATCCTTCACCTGTCCTTCACAATCCACTGCTCTCAAAAACATTGCCCCTTTAGGGGACACAGCAATAACATTGATCAATGGGCGATTTTTTGCATCTTTCCATCCATCAGAAACGATGGTCACCCCTGTTTCGATCCACGAATCCCTTATGGGCTTCAAAGAGTCTGCTACATGTTTCACCTCTTTCTCCAATAAGGTGCAACGAACCTTCTCAAAACCTGGGCCCTTATACCCCTTTGGAGCCTCATTAATAGATTTCACCATTTTTTGCCAATATGGTGAACGAACAACATTGAATGCCAATCCATTGGCATAGACACATCTTGCTATGTCTTGATCAGCAATCTCTCTTGCCTCATTCTAAAATGAAGCTTCCAACGGTCCCTTAGATCTTTTATTTGAAGAGGGCGTGGTTTGCTCTTGAGGGATGTCCATAAATGGATGGCTTCCTGTAGGTGGAAAATAAGAAGGCGGTGTAGGGGGTTTCATGAAACGAGATCCTTTCTTCAAAGGATGGCTTGTTTTACCACTGGCTGCTCTTTGGTCTGCCTTTTCTTGCTCAGCAATATATTTCAACACTATATTATCTGGAATGCCTTTCTCATCTTCACCTGGACAATTTTTTATGCCTGTTTCAGAGATCCCACACAAGTGCCCTTTCACTCAACTGTATGAGCTCGAATACTGAACATGGCAATGACTACAAATCCAAACATATCCTCCACCACCTGGAAGTTGTTGAACCATTTCTACATATTTCCAAAGGGGAGAGTTTGGGTTTGTTTTGAAACAAGATTGGCTTGACCCTGAGGAGGTACCGGTTGCCATTATAATATGGAATACCTAAGGCACAACATATTGAAATTTTGGTATTGATTGATTGAATTTGAAACTAACAGACTTAATTAATTTCAAAAAATGAAAAAATTGAACATGTGTTATAGACATTTAGAGGAATGAAAAGTAAAACAAAACAAAAGAGTTGAAGTCCATTTGTTTAAAAAAATGTAAAAAAAAAATCAAAAAACCTACCTCTTTTGAAGAAATCTTGCTCAATGATCTTCTTGGCAACGAATAGGCACTTGCAAGTGCTTAGGAATAGCTCAACTACTTCGAACAATCTACAATCAACCTTCAAGTCTATTCAAGCTTGTGCAAGCAAAAGAGAAAGTTCAACAATGGAGGCAAAAAATCCTTTTTTTTCATTCACAAATCGGTAAATGACTATCACTTTACCTATTTCATGTTTTAGAGGCACATATTAGGGTTGGAAAGAATAAAAAAATATTTAAAAGTCAACAAAGACTTAAAAAATTATTAAAAAAATGCAAATTCGTGCTTTGAAGTCTGCCTGGGCACGAAATTCTACCCGGGTTCGAAAAATTAGAACCCTGGTCGGACCCACAGTCCGGGTTTTGAACCCGGTTCGAACCCACAGTGCAATTTTCCGGACCCTGGGTGAATTAGGGCGAACCGGACCCGAATTTCGAACCCAGGCCCCCCAGGGCCGAACCCGGTAACTTAGAGAATAATAGTTGATATGCTTGGAATCCAAGGCAACACCTTAGACAATTGCTACAGTAGTTGCTAACCCATGATCTAGGTAGAAAATGAAGTGGCCACTCCAATATTTCATGATATCCCTGCGATCTGGACAGAATATGTTATGACCACTCCCATATGTGTTCATATCCCTGCAACCTGGGCAGATTATGGTGTGACCAGCATGGTATGGAATCTGGATGCTGCAGACAGTGTACGAGCTCTCAATTTCCTCCTTCAACAGCTGTGATCACTCTTGAAACATTAAGTGATGACTGAGATGATGAATACAATGGCTGGTTTGACTGATAAAATGCCCTAAATGTCTAAATTTTACTTTCTCAATGTAGCACTCGGCTAGAGTAACTCAGATCCTACTCCAAATGATGTCCAAACTCCATAAAAAATATGAGACTCAATATATAAACCCTCAAATATGTGTTGGTGATGAAATGATAATTTTTGCTTGCCAAAAACACTGTAGTAATACTATAGCAAAATCTAAAATCCACCACAAATCAGCACAATCATGATTCCTGGATAGAATCACCCAAAATTGGAAACAAGGGTTTTCGTCCTTGATCCAAGATGATCAATTCCAAGAGGCTTTTCCTCCTCTAGAATTTGAACACGCCAAAGTTTTACGTCCTTGGATGCGCTAAATTGAACAATTGCTCAAATCCAAAAGTAGTATGCAAAATGATAGCTTGAATGCTCCTCAAATGAAGATAGATGCCTCCTCGATATACCTTTTCGAATTGGGCCTTTGGGTCCTAAATTCCCTCCAATTACTTAAAAACCTTTTATTTTTTTATTTTTAAATATTTAATAAAAATACTTCTATTTTAATACTAGTGTTTAAAAACACCTTTTATTTTCATTATAAAAATAATATTAAGTTGCCCTTAAAATTAGAGATAATTGGGTTCAACTTAAACAATATTATTAATCATCTTAATTCAAAAAAAGGGGACATGACAATCTTCTAAGTGCTAGCCTAGGGTCTACATGCACTATTAGGAAAGATGTCTCAACCTTACACCTCAATGTTAAGAAACCAAAAAATACAATTGTTAGGCTATATAACACAAAAATGCAATTTTCAAGGCTCTACAAGTCACTTTTGGCCCTAAAAAATGTTGAAAGGAGCCTTAACCAGATTACAATTGTTATGGTGACATGGACATCTTTGAGCTCTACAAGAAAGAATTTAAAAAGGGCTCAATCATCTTCTCGGATCATAAGTTATGGCCTCCAAAAGTTGGGCCTACCACATCAAAAGCGTAAGAGCATCTATGACACATAAGAGAGTTATAATAGGGAGTTACACATGTTGGTCAACTTATGGCGTGTTATGACACATCATAAGGCATCCTTGAATGGAGATAATGGAGCTTGTGGACTCATCTTAAGATTTGGACATTGTATTTTTAACTAGGGATTTGGGTATCACATTTTAAGCAGTTTTAGCTTGTGGTTTCCTGATTACCATTTGATGAATTAATGTATTGCTTCTATTTATTGGGTGGAGGTTTCATAGTGAGTTTTGTAGGTACTAATATGTTGTTAAAAATTCAAAATTACTCCAAATCTCTTGTTGGTGATACTCTTATAAAGACTGAATCTGTAAATGTACTATAGCCATTGACTGCTGAATAATATATTGAGTTTCTTTGAAGTGTGGGGTTTTGTCTCTCAAAAGGGTTTTCTCCACATAACTCATCATGTTATGATATATTGCTTTTGTGTTTATTTCTTTGTAATTATATGATTAATTTAAAATTTGTACATACCTTCACTCATAAGATTAGTGTAGGAAGTGTATTTTGTATCTTCACTTCTTTTAATTTGGTATTAGAGTCCAATCACTTCAAATTCTAGATGTTAAAGACAAGGTTTTTAGTACTAATTTTGGATGGAGAGGGAGCTTGCATAGAAGATAATCTTGTTGAAAGAAAAGTGGCAAGCACATCAAGGATAATGATGGAGTTCATGATCACTAACTTTGTGCTTTAAAATCTCAAGATGGATGATATGCTCATAAACAAAGATCTATGGGCTTCAATATCTAGATCCAAATCATCTACAATGAAATAAGACTAAGAGACACATTGGACAAAAAAGTGAAGGACCTAATTATACTCTATTTAGGAAACTTTGTGTTGTTAAATGTACATAAAGAAGCCATCGCAATAGATCTTTGGAAGAAACAAGGAGAGATTTATCAAGCTAAATCCCTAGTAAATAATTTTTTCTTGAGAAAGTTGTATACTTTTAGGGTAGAGGATGGTGATTTTGTAATCGAGCACCTGAATGCATTCAATATGAGTATGACTCAATTGCACTATATTAGAGTGAAGATAGAGGAGGGTCGTTGCAAGACACTACTATGTTCTTTGCCATAATTGTGGGATCACTTGGTGGTGGTAATTGGGAATATTACCTCTAAACTCAACATGGATTGCATCATTACTTTCAAAAGAGATGCAAAGGAAAACTTCTAAATCGGCCAAGGACACCCTAGTTGTTCATGGAAGATCAAAAGAGAAAGGCAAGAAATTAAAAAAGAAAGACAAGTCTAGATCCAAATCTCCTAAAAAGACCAAGGCTAAATGTTGGAATTGTAGCAAGCCTAAGCATTTTAGAAGAGACTACAAGGAGGAAAAAAAGAAAAAGAAAAATGATTTAGATGATGAGTCCAAAAAGTCTCAAGATGATGCCGATGCTTTTGTTACAACCCTGGTAGCACATGCATTGGAAGGTGTGTGGTTGATAGACTTTAGAGCTTCCTTCCATATGACCTCACATCAAGGTTGGTTTTCAAACTACGAATAATATGATGGGAGGAAGGTGCACCTGAGAGATGACTCTCACTTGAAGATTATTGTTCATGGAAGACTATTGATCTGATTCCCTAATAAACGTGTGAAGGGGGTCAATAGAGTTATGCACATCTCTAGATTGACACAAAGCCTAGTTTTAGTTAGCAAACTCAATGATGTAGGTGTATAGGTTGTTTTCTCTGGTGGAGGGTGTAATATGGTGTGAGGAGCAATGGTGCTTGCTAAGGGTGTTCATACAGGCACTTCGTTTCAACCAGATGCATGCATTGTCCAATGCAATTCTTTTTATGTTCTTGTAGCTAAGAGATCTATAGAATCTACAACTTCACCATTAGAACCAACAACAAAGTGGAGTGTTGTGTCTAATTTTGATAGCCATGTGTTCTAGGTACCTAAGCAAGCTCTTGCATCTAAGAGCAAGTTACTTGTAAAGAAAGGTCTACAGACCTTGAAAAATAAAAATCTTGTAAGGGTTTAAATGATTGTGTTCTTGAACTTGATTTATGTAAACATTGCATATATGGTAAACAAAACATCATGCAATTTTACTTTAAGTTTTCAAAAATATTTAGGGTGTTGGATCTAATTCATTCTAATGTATTTGGTCTTGTAAGTGTTTCTTCTATTTCAAAATCTGTGTATTATGTATCTTTCATAAATGAGTATTCTAGAAAGACATGAGTATATTTCCTTAGAAAAAAATCTAAAGTCTTCATTAATTTTAGAGAGTTTAAAGCTCTTATATAAAATCAAACTAAGAGGAAGATTAAAGTTTTGAGGATTGAAAATAATAGTGAGCTTTGTTCAGCAATTTTGACAAATTTTGTAAGGAACATGGGCTAGAGAGACATAAGACAACTCCATATACCCCTCAATAGAATGCAGTTACAAAGAGAATAAACTAAACACTAACGGAGAGGGCTAGGAGTGTGCTTAGTGGAGCCTGTTTGGAGTAGAAATTCTACACAAAAGCAATTGCTAGGGCTTGTTACCTAGTTAAAAATCCTCTACATCAGCTTTTGTGGATAAGACTCCTATGGAGACTTGGACAAACAAAAATCCCTCATTGCAGCATCTTCATGTTTTCGGTTGTGAGGCACATGCTCATGTGCCAAAGGAGAAGTGCTCAAAGTTGGTGAACAAGGCAATTAAGAGTATCTTCATTAGCTATTGTGTTGGTGTAAAAGAGTAAAAGCTTTAGGACCCTATGGCCAAGAGAAATTTGTACAGCAAAAATGTTGAATTCAAAAAGACTAAGCCTTCTCTTACATTTTTGCAATTGAAAGAAGATAAGAAGAAAAATATGGTTCAACTACCCCCAAAGACCAAGAAGGTTGAAATAAAAGTTTGTGAAAGTCCTGAGAAGGAGGGGAGCTTAGATAGTTCTAACAATTCCGAAGAGGAGGTAGAAGTTAGAACCTCCACCTCATCTATTGATATCCATTTAGCAAAGATAGCAACCATTCAAGTATACTCGTAATTGGAGATGTATTTTTTCTTTGATTACTAATATTGATGAACTTAGAACTATGAAGGAGGCAATGGGTATAGGTGACTTTGAGTCCTGGAGAGTTGTAATGTCCCCATTTTAGGGTTCTCTTGCTCTACAGTTGGAGGTGTTTTTATGGGTTTGTGTCTGCATGATCAGAGAGATAATCTGAGGTTACCAGTGAGTTCAAAGGGTGTAGAGGAGTTCTATGATGCTTTCAGATGTTATTTTCAGCTACCGATTTGGATTCCAAGATTCTTGGAGAGAGCATTTATTCATAGTAAGTCACCCAGTCGGTTCCATTCATCTTTATTCTTCATCAAAATCACTCATGTGCAGTTAGTTTCCAATTCCAATGCATTCCAGCAGTTTCCACAAATTGAATGTATTAATGATTATATTTTAATTAAATTACTAAGGTTGTCAAATATTAATTAAAATATTTAAAATGGGCCTTAGTATTATAGCTTGTCGGAACCGGGATGGGATGCTTTAAATCATGGATGCATTAAATAAGGACTTTGCGTGTCAAAATATGATTATTTTAATGAAAAGGTCAATTTCGGAGTTAAAAGGGTGTTTTAATTAAGAAGTGAATTCTAAATTAAAAGCCTTTAGAGAGTTTGGTGGGAAAAGTATAAAAGGAGATTTTGAGAGCTCATTTGGTCATGTTGGATTATTCTATTTCTCTTTTTGAAACCTATGTGGGTCTGGAGAATGAACCAGGTTCATCTCAGCCATTGGAAGGACAGAAACCCTTTCGAAGTAGAACGGTTTCGGTGGTGAAACAAATCCACCGTAGCTGATTTGTGGAGATCATACAGGTCTTCTACTTGGGCGATAATTGCATTTTGAGTTTGGTTTTCAGTTGAGGTTTGTGTTGCAGGGATTTGTGATTGGTGGCCAGATTTAAGAAGAGGTTGTATTCTATTTGGGGTGCCATGTTCTTATTCATATTCAGAGATCAATATTGCTGTTTGCCTGTGGTTTTGTATGGGACTGCAAGAGGCCTGGACATGAGCTTATAGTGCCTGGGCGCTAGCTTTTTGAGGGTTTACACAGCTAGATGTCATTCCATATCAATTTGTGAGGCCATTACCTAGCCGTGGGCTTGTGGAAAAGGAGGTCATGTGTCTTCACCAGAACTAGGCGCTGAAACTTAATACCATTTCAAGCAGAGACGTGACCATTTGAGGAGTCGGGTGTCCTGGAAGGATGATGTGTGCATTCATAAGGGGTGGGTTTGCTTTGAAGAACCCTTAATCAGATTTTGGCAGTAGCGACTCCCCCTTTAAGGGGCGTGTGAACAACTGGGAGCTGGTCAAGCAGCTACAGGTGTGTATTTGTTGCTACTATCACATGTTATCAGACTTACAAAGGATCACGTGGAGTATAAGGAGAGTTTGAGGGCTTGGGAAGGACGTGTGAGCAAGCTGCAGCCAGTGTGTGGTTATCTCTGTGCATTCTACTCTGTTATAAGGAGCTGCGAACACATTTATGGGCATAGCATGACACATTCCAGGTCTGATTTGCATTTTTGTATCTGTTAATGCCTGCTGTTAACAGCCAATGATATTTAGTGAAGTCTTTGTAATCCTCTGAACATTCCTGTGTCAAGCATTAACATATCTGCCCTCTATATGCATGCTCAGTCTGAAATATATTGTATAACTTGCATTGCTATTATATTCAGATTGTAAGAACTGGAAAAAACATTGTAGAGTGATTCCTGAGTCTTATATTTGCAGAGAACAGTTCTTTCCTACCTCTTAGTCCTCGATTATTTGGGTCTGTTGTTGTTATCAGCAATTAGAAGTTATTGCATGACAGTCCTAAATGAAGTTATGAAGTCTGGTTGTCAAATATGATATGCATATTGTTTACATTTTGTCTTAACACATGCAATGGAAAGAACTCTATTTGATAAAACAAAATGTCTATCAAATTGAAAACCATCGCAAAAATTACCAAACAAAAGGGGTGGGTTATTACAAGAGTGGCTATGGATGAGGAAATGGCTACATTGAAGAAGAATGACAAATGAGACTTGATACCATTGCTAGAAGGAAGAAAGCCTATTGGTTGTAAATGGGCATTCAAGAAGAAGATTGGTTCAAATGGTGGTGTTGAAAAATAAAAGGCACGATTGGTTGCAAAAGGTTATTCCCAAGTTGAAGAAAAAAACTTTGGTGGGATTTTTTCCTTGATGCTAAGCTGACATATATCAAGTTCTTCTTGTTTTAATAACAGCTTTTGATTTAGCGATAGAACAAATGGATGTGAAGACAGCATTTCTATATGATGACTTGGAAGAAAAGATCTGCATGACACAACCAAAGCACTATGTTGTTAAAGACAAGGATTCTTTAGTTTGTTGATTGAAAAAAATTGTGTATGGTATCAAACAATCTCCTAGAATATGGTACTAAATTTTTTATTTATTTGTGTTGGGCTTGTGATTTCTGCAATCCAAATCAGATCACTATGTTTATTATAAAATAGACAGTGATCAATTCCTTGTTATTAGATTGTACGTAGATGATATGTTGTTTTTTGGTAAGGTAACAATAATAATGTGATTTGTGATTTGTGATTTGAAGTCTCAACTTTCAACATAGTTTGACATGAAAGACTTGAGGATTGCCAGGTATATTTTGGATATGAAGATTAGAAGAGATGGAGTGAACATAAAACTTTAGTTAAGCTAGAGTAAATATATGAATTTCATACTGTAGCATTTCAACATGACAAATTGCAAACCATTGAGTGTTCCTATTTCCTTGGGAACTAAGCTTTCAATGGAGCAATGTCATGTGACACAACAAAGAAGGAGGATATGGCCCATGTTCCTTATGTCAATGTAGTTGGGAATTCAATGTATGTTATGGTCTATATTAGACTAAACATTGCCCAAACAATGAGAGCCTTGAGTCACTTTATGGCTAATCCTAGAGTAGAGCATTACGATAGAGTTAAAAGAGTCTTCAAATATTTGCAAGGCAACTCTAAAGACTTTATTCGTTATCATGGTGATTCTACAAGAGACCGACACTTAGTGGATATTTCTGGATTCAAATTGGATAGATGTCAATAGTAAAAGATCCACTAGTGGATATATAATCAATTTATTTGGTGGTGCTATTAGTTGGATGAGTAAGCAATAGGTTGTGGTCACTTTGTCCACTACAAAGATTGAATACATGCCAAGAGGCCATCTGGCTCAAGAGATTGTGTTCAAATGTGAGGCTTAGTCAAGTAGCTATCAAAGTTCTTTGTGATAGTAAAAGTCTCATATGCTTGGCAAAAAACCCAACTTTTCATGTGAAGAAGAATCAAATAGATGTCTAGTACAATTTTGTTTGTGACATGGTAGAGGATGAGAAGGTGATGCTAAAGAAAGTTGCCACTTTGAAAAATGTTGCATATACATTGACAAAGTCAATCAGCATAAAGAAGTTCAGGTGGTGCGATGAGTCTATAGGCCTCATGGCCCCTAGCAAATAGTTGACAGTGTCGATATTCCCTTTGCTCTTGCAAGGTGTTTGACAAGTGGAAGAACATTAAGAAATGTGTCTCAACATTGCATCATAATGTTAAAAACCCAAAAAAATGCAAATTATTGAGCTCTAGAGGTCATTTTTTACTCCAAAAATGTTGAAACAAGCCTTGACTGGAGCAAGTTGGTTATGGCCACATGGACCTGTTTGAGCTCTACAATTGAGGGAAAAAAAAAGACTCAATTGGCTTATTTGATCAAAAATTACGTCCTCTAGAAGTTGGGCCTCCCACATCAAAAATGCAAGAGCATCTAAGACTATGACACATATGAGAGTTGTAAGAGGTAGTTACACTGGTTAATCAGCTTATGATGCATGTTATAACACATCTAAAGCATCTTTCAATGGAGACAATGGAACCAAAATGGAGCGGCCCAAGTTGGTGAGTGGATTATGATGAGCTTATGACAAGTGGACGGAATATGCTATTTTTACCCTATGGACTTATCTCGAGATTTGGGCATTGGATTTTTAACTAAAGATTTGGGCGCCATATTTTGGACAGTTTTAGCTCAAAGTTTCCTAATTACCAATTGATGGTTTCATGTATTGCTTCTCCTAATTATTGGGAACTTAAGATGGAGGCTTTGTAGTGAGTTTTGTAAGTATTGTTATGCAGTTAAAATTGTTCTATATCTTGTTGGTAATACGGATACCCTTGTAAAGGCTTAGACTCTACAAGTGTATTGTAAAGATTGATTACTAAATATGTTGAGTTTCTTTTGAGTGTGAGGCTTTTCTCCCAAAATGGTTTTGTCCACATAAATCACTGTGTATGATATATTGTTTTTGTGTTTATTTCCTTGTAATTGTATGATTAAATTTAATTTTTGCACATAATATGTCCTCTCATAGATTAGTGTATGAAGCATATTCTACACCTTTGCTTCCTTTCATGGACCGCCCCATTTAAGCTAACATACTTCTGATGTCAAATATCAAAATAAGTCTATAAGCAGGATACAAAGATTCCACAAACTTTCTAATAAACATAAAACCAAACACCTCTTAAAGTCACATTTCCAGTCACTTATGTGGCTTTACATGTCAGCAACCTCCGTCAATGTATGATAGATTGTGCTAATGAAATTTACTGATACAGAAACTTTTCCCTGGATCCTAAAGAACATACAACGAGATTTGTGTTACACATTGAAGGAAATGGACGTATGACCAAGTTTTAGAATATTGAAAGAAACATTAAGAAATTTGAAAGACATTGCAATCAGGCTTTGTGGACCATCATCGAAGCCATCATAGAAAATGTCCATACTATTAATAGAAGGGCACCTTTTACAGAGAACTCAGTATTGATTGCAATAATTTAGAGATGTCATTACAGATATGCATGTTGCAGTCCTACATCAGTTCCCTGCATATTTAAACTATTGATCCGATTAACTAGAAGCTATTTTCACTGGCTTTGAAGAAGACTGGAGGGATGCAACTTTATTCTCCACTTATTGCTAGTAATTATTAATACAATATTTACACTTACCTATAATTCAAAATAAAGAAAAGTACAGCTCAACAGAGAGAGCTGTGAACAGATAAATTGAATCAACTTATGTGAACGTAGAGAAGTTTTGAGAAATAGAAAAGCATAATAAATTTTGGAAGGCACGAAGTAACATGTACAAGTCAAGGAAGTAGGCATGCTCAGCTTTCATAGGCCCTGATAACTTCCTGTACATCCATTTCATCATCCACTGTTATTAGTTGTTTCTCAATGCTGTCTTCTGCATCATCTGCTAAATTTCCATCCTCCTCCTTGACATTGCCACGGCCACCAGAACATTTTCCCACGTAAATGTTCTCTTCCTTGTCATAATCACCACCAAGATCAAGCTCAGGACCATCTGTAGCTTCATCATCATCCACATTAATATAAGCTACTTTAACTCTCTGCCGCCTCCTCTCACCCATTAGCTTTTCAACCTTCTCCTTCCATAGTACAAGTGGACTCTTCTCGATCAGTTCAGAACCTTCATATGCAGTTGTCAAAAACACATGAAATCTCTTCCCCTTCTCTGAGACATAAAAGATTCCAAAATACCGAAGAAGAAGTCTCATTAACTTCTGGGGCAACCTAAACTCCTTATGAAAATGCGTAAGATGGTCTGCAATCAACCTTTTCTCTAAAGTAAAACTTAGAATCTCATGCAAAACAGCAACAGCTCGCTTTTCAAACTCTTTCGATCCAGGGATCAAGTCACTAGGATCTGCGTAAGGAGATAAATATGGCAATTCCTGGAAAATCTGGATTGCTGTATCAGGTATCTTACGCCTTGGGTAATGTGAGGGCCACCTGAGTGGAAAGGGTACAGTCAACAAACCTGGAGATAAATTTCCTTTTCTATGAATAGCAAGCTGCTCTGTATTTTCATTTGATTTCCTCTCCAACTCTGTGACGGCCAAGGCAGGATCCCATGACGTAAGCTTCAAGTATTGGACATCGTCATCTTCCTTGACCACTCTGAAAACTTTTGGAAACTTGTAAATCCAATCATTCCTAAAATCATCTGGTAGAGCAAATTCCCGCTTAAAATGGACTAACTTATCAATTGGCAGGGTTTTATCCACAGACATCATCAAGAACCTTCTGATGTAATTAACTGCTGTGCTTTCGTACTCTTTCTTGAGCCTCCTTTCTTCCTCAAGTAATCTCTCAGCTTCTGCAGTAAACCCACACCATGTAACCCCACGTCTGTCTGTGTATAACTCGAATATCTTGGGATGTCTTCTTAAAAACAAAGGAATCCTGTCATTGCTGGTGATATTAAGTCGGCTTCTATAAAATGAAAGGTTCCTCAATGTAATGACTTGCTCGGGCTCATCCTTCAAAATCTCCATAAGCATTAATACCCTTGAAAGCGGTCCTTGTCTTTTCATCACCTTCTCAAAAGCAGCTTCTTTCTTTTTCTTACTCCTATCCCGTACCCTTCGACTTTTCATAAATCGCTTCTGGCAATGCCAAGTATCATGCATCGATGGATTCCTCACATATTCAACACTGACGAGAGTTGAAGAACCCAGACCGTATTTGCAATCTGCTGCAGCTGACGAAGCAGAAATATGCACATTTTGAATTGCAAACAAATACTTTTGCATCACCTTCCTTAATGCCATTACAAAATTGACAGTGAAGCAGCAGCAGTAACATTTGCATATAGTATTGCAAATAAAAATTGTTGTATTGCCTTCCTTGATACCATTACAGAATTAACAGTTCAGGACTTCTCAAATACGTGAAGATCATATTTGATCAAAGGGTTTATTTTCGACGTCTCTCAAATTTTCATATCGAAACAGACTCCCACAAATTTCAATAACAGAACAGATGATACAAAATGCCTTTTTTAAGAGGAACGGGGTGGACAGAATGCCACTCAGCTGTCCTTCGGCTGAGAACGCATTCATGCTATCAAATTCACCCAGGACTTGCACCTAACCTCATCAGCATCCATCGAGGCTAGATAAACAAATCCAGACAATGTATTTGACTAAGGTTTCCCTGGATTTTAGGGTTTATACAAATACAAATTACATTGCATTTTCCAAGGTCACCATTCAAAGTATTGGGGTTTAGGGTTTATCCAAATGCAAATTGTATTTCCTTTGTACATTTATTAAAGATATTGAATTTGCCCCGGGGGTTCCTAAAAAATTGAGCACTGCAGCCTTCCTTAATGTTATTGCTTAAGGTTTATGCTGACACCAAATGTATTCTTTTCTTTTTGTCGCAGGGGTTAGGGTTTAAAACTAACATGAATTCGTGTTTTTCATAAATTGAAAGCAAGGAAAAATTTTGCAGAGACGTACCCCGAAAATTTGTGCACTGACGCCTAGTTTGATCTGCGCACGTAATTTAATCGATCTTGTGCACTTTGCTTAAACCCTCCTAATTTAGTAGATTTTGGAAAATAAAAAATAAATTGCAATCAATTGCATTTTTTTTACGGGACTTTTGAGCTTCGCTGGTATTATGTATACTTCCTTTCTTTATTTTATAATTAATTTTATTAATTATCAATATTAGACATTTAATTTTAAAGGATAAAAGTGGAGATTTAGCCAAAAAAAATTGTTTCTCATTTATTTTGGTTTTCTCATTGTGTTATATTCGTGTTTAATTCATAGGATTTTAATGTATGATGTAACTCTCCAAGTCACATATCTAGGACATTAGTCACAGAATATTTTTTTATAAAGAAAAACACCAACAACAAAGATACAACATCATGTTGTATTATGCCACAATGTGCACACAAGTGTTAAGTGAAACAGAATGACATAAGGACACTAACAACATGAACAATCTCACCATTGCTATAAGCAAGGTGGCACCAATGAAAGACTTACCAATCATAGGATGAAGTAACCAAGATGAACTTATGAGAGAGAGAGAGAACAACATCCAACGGACAATCAAGTATTAACTCTTGATCCTGCTCTCTCATGAAGACAACACAAGGGTAGGATGAGAAAATCATCAACCTCGAATCCCCATCAAACCACACTTGAAGATACTAGCAACACGAAAGGAAACTTACACAAATGGCAAAATGACTAGGAGATATTACATCTCAACTAAATGGCACAACCATCAATTTCTCGAATGAGAAGTAGGATGGGGGTAACAACCACCTCCAATCCACTCAACAATGAATAGCACAACACCCAAACACAAGGGAAAACCTTCACAAGATGTTGTTTTACTAGGAGGTGCATGCCCTCCACCAATTGGGACAACGAGTTGTTTTAAATCAATGAAATATTTCCCAAAATAAAAGGTGTCATAACTCACAAGGTACAACACTTGTTGACAAAGCAAAAACATGGGAAGACTCACTAGGTCAAGGGAAGCCACTTTTGTATATAAAGTTTCTCCAAGAAAAGGCTAAAAGAACTTGTTACTTGACTAAATAGGGGACAATAGCACACCAGAGGACTACAACACCTAGAAAGGACACTAGCATGCCAAGAGGACACTATCACCTAAAAAGGACACTAGTGTGCCACTCCAAAGGTGTCCTAGAAATGTGTTGGAATCTTAGAATTGTGCAAGACATTCAAAAAAATGTTGTTTGAATTTGTCGTGTAGTCCTATTTTTGTGTTGTGGTCATGTCCAAAGACTAAACAAAGGACTATTTCTAGGTCTCATACCCAAGGACAACACTCAAAACTCATAAAAATAAGAATACAACACAAACAAACTCCAAAATGATTGAAAACGACCAACAAACTAAGGGGGATAACCCCATCCAATCTCCAACACACTAACCAAAAAAGGAGATGCTCCCTATAGGATGGGAGGCCTACAAGGGACTACAAAATGATTCCAAGGACACGAGGCATGAAGGGAAACATTCACACCACACCCTACTAGTCTTTCAACCAAGAATAGAATAAAATGACACAACTTTGTGGTGGGTTCTCACCAACACACAACCCCAAACTTGGGAGACAATCCACACAAGGATTTGATACCAAAATTGAATATTTTCTAACACATCAAATTCATTTTAAACCCAAATCCAAATATGATCTATGTTTATTTTACCAACATAACTAGAATGATAAATTGCATAAGAAATGACATCAACATTTGACACCTGTTAGTGTTTTATAGATCAGATTAAACAATTGAAAGCATTCAGAAAATTGCAACACATAAGACAATAAACATAGCAAGATACCCTAGGAAAACCCTCCTCCTGAGGGAGAAAAACCCAACAAATATTTCTCTTATATAATGTAGGAACAAGAGCAGAAATTTGTTTTACACCTCAAGCCCAACAATGGTCGAATTTGGTACAATGAACAATCTCACCTCTCTTAGATGCAAAGATACAAACGAATATGTTTCTCCTTGAATTCGATCTGCTGCTGCAGTATAATCTGCTGCTACACAATGATGATCTGCTACAATACTACACAATGATGATCTGCTACAACTGTAAGATCTGCTACTATAGAAAGATGATTCACTGCTGCTGAAGATGATGCACTGCTCAAGTATGAACTTCTTCTAGGAATGTGAATTATGATGAATGAACTTGATGATGTACAAATGAACAAAGCGACCTTGTATTTATACAAAATAAGGTCACATCTCAAACAGGTCGGCCACTAAATAATTACAATAAATAAATACCAAGGTCGGCCCAATACAAGATGAAATATGAGAACATGAGGGTCGGCCCTCAAGAGTGCTCATATAAATTAAATAGTCGAAAGGCTATCATTTAATTTAGTCTTCTTGAATTGTGTAAGCTGGAAGAAGCAACTCGAAGCTGCTAATAACATCGACAAAACCAACACTAAGATAACATAACAATAAAGTCATATCCATCATCACTTATGTGGAAGGTTTACAATCCATCCAATAGGAAGTTCCAAATTAACATAATACAATTTATAAAGAGGGATCAAGGTTATAAATTATATATTTTATATCATATCAATGAAATGAGAAAATTGAGGCAAGGAGTAGAGAACCTCTACTTGTACACTAAACAAAGCTCCTCCAAGATGAAGCCTCCAAGAACGTTGATCCCTTATAATAATTTTATGCCACCCAACCATGTGGTGCCTGATGAGTCCAATTTATGGCTTAATTTTGATAGGGTTTATTATCTATTTGTTGTTATTACCATAGACTTTGACACTTGGTTGTTGGCATTTTCCATGTTATTTCCTCAAAACCATAGACATTAGGCATAAGTTTATCCTTGTGACTTTTAATGGCAATAACATGCTATGTGAATTATCTATATGAATTTTACATGTGGATTAATGAATGTTACTTTAAGGTAGTTATATATATGCAACAGTTTGTGCATGTTAATGTTGCTATGCAGATGTAATTAGAGCCTACAAAGTTGAGGAAGTTTTTGCCAGCTGGTCGGTTGCCAAAGAAGTCAATGAGATGATCATTAAAAGGTCAATGGAGGGAAAACTCTCGATGGAGGGAAAATCTTAGTTCAAATTAAAGAATGTAACTACCTTGTAAATGATCATATTTGTTGGTTGAGTGAATATAGGAGGTGTTTTTATGATAGATCTACATTAAGGCAAGGTTGGATTGACTAGATTTCATGCATGCATAACCTCCTTTCCTTTTTTTATGCTTTTCATAAATGGCATCCTCCTAATCTATTGGAGTTGACCGCCTTGCTAGGTAGTTAGTAGTTTTTCCTTCTATAAATAAGACTCAGATACTCCTTCTCAGGAGGTTGATTGATCTAATGTTATATTCGCATTTCTAGTTTTCAAGTAATACAGATATGTTGATGTTCCATTGTAATCACACTTTCAATGAATAAAATGAAGTTATAAGTTTACTACATCTGAGTTAGTTTCAATGGAAACTCACCCAAGGGGGCCCACTTGGTGAGAATTTCGTCCATTATGTGACTGTTCCTATAGCCAAAGCAGACAAAGTAGTTTCTTGTCCATTTGCTAAGATTTCTATTTTTGCCATGCATTCCAATTCAATATAGTTGTTGGTTGATGTTCAGTGCTTATGTTACTTCCTTTCAAGCAAATTACTTTCAACATCATATATTTTCTAGTTGTAGAATAAATATGGCTACAATAGAAACCTAGTGCACATATAGTGCCAACCCATTTCAAGTTCATGTCCCCGGGTTGACAATTAAATGAACCTTCATGATGAGAAAGATAGTTATTCAATACAGGTGTCCAGTGTCTGAGTTACAGCTTTAAGGGCTTAATTGTTGAATCATTAGGGGAGGCCAAAATTTTTGGCATCATTGTCAGGAATGGTGTCAAACTAGGAAGTATTTCAGAGTCATTTTTAGTTTCTTTTATGTTTCTAGGTTCATAAGTTTGTTTTTAGCATACCCTTCATTAGAATAGGTAACAACCCACTATTCTTTCACCAATTCTTTGTGAGTTGGTTGATACTGAGTAATACTGCATGCATGGGGGTAGGAGAAGAGATGCTTTAGGGAGATTCCTTCCTAATTACCCTCACCCTGATAACCAACTAGTTGAGTTTCAAAATTTTCTAGAAGAAGAAGTAAACCCTTTTGCTAATGCATTTCCAGATTTGGCCAATTCTGAAACTTCCTCTGAAGAACAAGCTACCCAAAATCTGATTGAGAACCCATTTGCTCTGATAATACATCAAGCAAATATGGCTGCCCCAGCTCGGCCTAACCATCCAACCTTTCATTTTCCTATCCCTCCACAAAATGATGATGATAACCTCAAGAACATTCATGCTTCAGTTCTTCCTAAATTCTATGGGCTTGTAACAAAGAACCCAAACACATTCTTGTTTGAATTTGATATCCTCTGCAGAAGTTATGATTACACTACTAATGCTCATAGGCTTAAGATATTTCCCACTACTTTGAAAGAAGTTGCATTAAGGTGGTTTATGAGATTAGGAAGGAATACTATAAATAGTTGGGATGAGATGAAGGAAATTTTTCTTGAGAAGTATAAAGAATATTGTGGAGGTGGTGATATGAGGGGAGGTGATATCTTTAGGATGCAACAAAAGGAGGATGAGAGTTTGGAGGACTATGTTTCAAGGTTCTTGTTTTGTCTATAGAAATCCCCACATCAAGCACTTAGTGAAGAGTCTTAGAAGTTGTTCTTCCTTAGAGAGATCAATGAAAGTTGCACTAATGCTCTAGACTTGATAGGAGGAGGTGATATCACCCAAGTTCCTTGGGATGATCTTAGGAAGATATGTCAGAATTACTCCAGAGCAACTATGAAGAAAGGGAGAGGTTACCAGTCTTCTATGGGTAAATATTATGCTAATGAAGTTTCAAGGATGGAAATCACTCACTTACTGTCAGAATTCATGCAATATATCATAAATAATATAGCAATTTAGCTAGATACACTTCAAGCAAAGAAGAAACATGAGGAGGCAGGGGTAATGTTGGTAGAATATTGTCCTCATTGCAGGCAAAGAAAGAAGGACTGCAAATGTAAAATGGTGGCCAATATTGACAACAAGCACATTCCACCTGAATTCAAGCCAATTGAGGGAGATGAAGATCAATTTTTCTATGTTTCATAAAGAAGGCCATGGGCTCCAAGACAAGGTATGCCACCGGACCCATTATTTTTTAATGGACCTTACATGAATTCTTATGCGTCTAGTAATCAATGGTAGCCCCAATATCCATCAAACTTTGGAGGTTATCCACCTCATCCTTGGAACAATCCTCAAAATACCTAGCCTAGTTACCCAAATACTCCACCCCCATGGCAGAAAAACTTGGGAAATTGGCAGCAACCTCAAGGAAACTGGTAGTAGACATCCCAATGGAGGGGAGGGCAACAATGGCAAAACTAGTCAACTGGTTACATGCAGCCACCTCCACAACCTCAACAACCTACAATAATGCCCCCTTCCTAACTCAAATACTAGTACACCCAAACCTACTCAGTTACTAGCTCAACCCACACCGAACCCAAATAACAAACTATAGCAATAGCTAGTCTATTCTGCAGATCCAAACCAATATCTTGCCTATGTTGTGAGTTTGAGTAATATCCACATGCATTCAAGAACCACTTTGACATCACCTTCCACTCCTATTATCACAGAGCATCCTATGGAAGAGGAGGAGCATCAAAATCTATCTCATGCACCTGCTTAGTCAAGTGTGCCTACCAATCTTGAACCAGTTTAGTAGTCTGATCCAAAACCACCATTTCCTCAAAGGTTAGAAGTCGTTAAGCAAAAGAAGGAAGCAACCTTTGATATTTTGGATCAGTTGAAACACATATGTGTTAAGGTACCTTTGTTACAGGTCATAAAATATGTTCCCATATATGGTAAGGCAATAAAGGAAGCATGCCTTAAAAATATTGGGAGGAAAAAGAAAGACCCCACCACTGTCCATGTAGTAGGGCAGTTGGCAGATATCATGCTTGGGAAATTCACTATTCCTAAATACACAGACCTAGGCAGTCTTGTAGTAGAAGTCATCATAAATGGGATCGAAGTAAAGAATGCTCTAATAGACTTGGGGGAAACTATTAATGTGATGACTAGGGATATCTTGCAACAACTAAATGTTACAAATCTGAGACCTACTCCTATGGTCCTGCAACTTGCTGACAATTCTACTGTCAAACCTGATGGTGTAGTAGAAGACCTTGTTGTTATTCTAGACTCTTGGGAATATCCATCAGATTTTATGATCCTTTCCCCTAAAGGTACATTAGGAGGATATCCCATTATTTTGGGAAGGCCATAGTTTACTACAACAAATACCTACATTGGATGTCAAATAGGGGATATGACTATTTCTAATGGCAGAAGTACTAAAAATATTGCTCTTTATCCTCCTGTTCAACCATCCCATGGTATGGATAACCCTGTCTAGCCTCATGTTGGTGAAGAAGTTGAGGAGATAAATTTAATAGTGCAACTCATGATGATAGGAAAAAGTCCTTTCATGCAGCTACAGGAAGAGGATGAAGTATTGTCAAATATAATTCAGAACAGTTATGAAATGCATGAGGAATCACTTGCTCTTAAGACTGGTTATGTTGGTCCACTGTAGACACTTATGACCACTCTTCCTACAACAATAGGTATGTCCCATACATTGCTGCCACATGAACTAAAAATGTCATGCATCAGTGAAACAACCATGATAGAGTTGCTAACACAAGTGCAAGTTTCAGAAGGTAAACATTTGAACATTAATAACAAGCTTACTAAAGAGCAACAACTGTCCCTGACAAACTTGTTAAAAAAGCATCAACCTGCATTTGCATGGGATTACCATGACATGAAAGGATTAGATCTTAAACTCTATACTCATGGGATCTACATCAAAGATTATTGCACACCAGTAAGGCAACCACAAAGGAGAATCAATCCTGCATTAATGGAGATTGTCAAAGGAGAACTGTAGAAGTTATTGGATGTTGGATTCATCTATCCTATCTCAGAAAACCAATGGGTGTCTCCTTTGGTGATTGAGCCTAAAAAGGGAGGTAAATGGAGAGTTTGTATTGACTATAGAGAATTAAATTTTTCCACCAAAAAGGATCACTTTCCTCTTCCTTTCATAGACCAAGTATTGGATTCACTTGCAGGCAAGAAGTATTTTTCTTTCTTGGATGGTTTAAGTGTTTACAATCAAATACAGATTGCACCTGAGGACCAAGAGAAGACAAATTTTACCTATCCTTGGGGCACTTATGCCTATTCAGTGCTTCCATTTGGTCTCTACAATGCACCTGCAACTTTCCAAAGAGTAGTCATTAGTATCTTCTCAGATATTTCACATGAGTGCATGAAAATCTACATGGATGATATCACAACTTATGGTGTTGATTTCGATGAAGCAATGGAAAAACTAAGGAAGGTTCTACAAAGATGTGAGGACCATAATATGTCCTTGAACAATGAGAAATGCTTCATGATGATGCAAGGAGTAGTCCTTGGCCATTATATCTCTCACAAGGGAATTCAGGTGGATCCAACCAAGATTGAGGTAATTACCAATCTCTCTATTCCTGCAAAGAAAAAAAATGTTAGGAGTTTTTTGGGTCATGCTGGCTATTATAGGCGTTTCATCAAGCAACACCAATCTATAGTCTTTTGACTAAAGATGTTGAGTTCCAGTGGACAGAAGATTGTGGCAAAGCATTTTCTGCTTTGAAGGAAGCCTTAACTCATGCTCATGTGCTTAAAGGTCCTAATTGGGATCTCCCTTTCCATATTCATATAGATGCATCTGATTATGCCATAGGAGTTGTCTTGGGACAAATAGAGGGAGCCATTGAGAATGCAATCTACTTTGTCAGTAAAAACCTACAAAGAGCAAAGTTTAACTACACTGTGATAGAAAAGGAGATGTTGGCAGTCATATATGCCCTCAATAAGTTCAGACATTATATCACTAGGTATCAGATCTTTGTCTATACAGACCATGCAACCATAAAATATCTGATGAATAAGTTGTTAATTACATGAAGATTAGCAAGATGGTTGTTGCTCATGCAAGAGTTTGATATCACCATCATAGACAAGCTAGGGAAAGCAAATATTGTAGTAGAATTTCTCTCAAGGTTGACTACATCTAAGGACACTCAAGTCATCGATGACTCCTTCCCTGATGAACACTTATTTTCCATCAGTGTCCACACACCTTGGTATGCATACATAGAAAATTATCTAGTCATAGGTAGAGTTCCCCCTCATTTCTCTCCAAAAGAGAGAAGGGTTCTCATTGAGAAAACTTTCCTTTCTCATGGATTGCAGGATGTCTATTCTATATTGGACCAAATCATGTGATAAGGAGATGTGTAAGAGAAGATGAGACATATGATATACTGCATGCATGTCACAATGAACCCTGTGGAGGACACTTTCAGCCAAGAGGACAACAATGAAGATTCTTAATACATGATATTATTGGCCCACACTTCATAAAGATACATGAAAGTATACTAGGAAGTGTGATAGATGTCAAAGAATGGGTCGGCCAACTAAATCTGATGAGATGCCTCTATACCCCCAGGTAGTTATCACACCATTTGATAAATGGGGACTCGATTTTGTAGGTCCTATTGATCCACCATCAAATGGTAAATCCTACATCCTAGTTTACACTGATTATGTGACCAAGTGGGTTGAAGTTAAAACTATGAAGCATGCTAGAGATAATAAGGTTTCAGAATTCCTATATGAGGAAATCTTCACACGTTATAGGGTTCCAAAAGAGATAGTGACAAATCAAGGGGCTCAATTTAAATCAACCCTTGTTACAATATTGGTCAATGAATATAACATTAGGCATAGGAAATCTACCCCCTATCACCCTCAAGCCAATGGGTAGGTTGAGGTAACCAATAGGGAAATTGAGCCTATTTTGACCAAAACAGTGGCTATTCACAAAAAAAATTGGGCAAATAGGTTGCCATAAGTTGTCTAGGCCTATAGAACCAACTGAAAGACAACCACTGGTTTCACTCCTTTTGAATTGTTGTATGGAAATACAACCATGATGCCCATAGAGTTTGAGCATAAAACTCTTAGGACTGCATTAGATCTTGAGATAGACATATCTAAGGCACATAAGGACAAAATCATGCAGCTGAATACTTTGGATGAAATGAGAAAGTCAGCCCTTCATCACATTGAGATAGTGAAAAATTAGAGAATCAAGTGGCATGACAAATTCATAAAGGACAAGAAGTTTCAGCCAGGTGACTAGGCACTACTTTATGACTTGAGGTATCAAGATAATGCAGGCAAGTTGCAAACAAGGTGGATAGGACCATATGAAGTTGTTGAAGTCTACTCCAATGGTGTTATTCAACTCACAACCATTGACCCTATTAGATTTAAGCTGCTTGTCAACGCTCATCGCCTTAGGTTGTATCATAAGTCAACTTCCAAGCAGAAATTCATGCAACAATTTACTCAGCAGCGAACTCCCGAACTTCCTGCAGTCGAAGGAAGTGGACCTAGTGTCCCTCCTTCTGGCTAATCAAGGTACGTATTCTATCATAATAAAGACTTCCACTTTTTTGGGAGTCAACTTCATCAATTCATCCACCCATCCATCTCCACCTTTCTCTCTCTTCCATAACTCCACCATCACATCACTTCACCACCACTTCATTCCATCACCACTTCAATTAATTGCTCAACTGTACTTTTAAATAGGTAATTGGTACTTCCTCCACATTCTTTGCAATGGATACTCCAAGTTTTTAGGTACGTACGCACCAATCTGTTATATCTTAATTATCTTTAGTACATTTATTTAATTACTATAAATTAATGTTGATATTCTACATAGCATATAATTATATCTTGCCCTGTCAAATCATCATTACCACCCAGCTTGTGCGGACACATGCTCAAATTTAGGTTGGGGGGGGGGGTAAGTGTGAATAACATGTCCACATGTCAATCCATGTCAGAAAAATTTGAATTGAGTCAATTTGAATGATAAAGTGAAATGATGGCTTGCATATGTGAAATGACACCAAACCACCACCATTTTTCTCAGTAGTACCCTTCATTTATGATTCCTTATTGCCTTTATTGCCTTAGTCATAATCTTAAGTCACCAAAAAGGTAAAATTCATATGACATTGGTGTTAGGATTTTAGAAGAGTTGTAGGAAGAAAAAAATTGGGTCTCCAAAGAAAGATTGCAGGAAAGGAAACCTCGCAGAAGTGCTTGTTTGATTGTAGACAACTGAAACAATGGGGGGTCAACTAATTATAAATTAACCCACAGTTCATGATGTGATCCCGCAAGATGCACCTTCTTAGGCTGAATTTAAAAATTGCAGGTGGTTGGATTATTTCCTGAAGCTTGATAGCTATAATGAGGACATTGTGCTAGAATTTGCACAGACATTCTCTGAAGGAAAAGCAATGGTAAAAGGGTTAGAGGTGATAGCTACTGAAGAGAGAATTGTAGAGGTAACGAGTTTGCCTGCTGATGGAGAGCTATACCCTGCTACTAGAGATGCAAGGACAACTAGTGCTAAATTTACTGAACACGATGACCCTCCACTAGATGTGGATAAGCAAGGTATAAAGAGAACCTCTCTACCAAAGTTATGGAAACAAGTATGTGTCCACATTATGAAGTACATTACTTGTGAGGGCCACCAGTCAAACCTCCATTCTTTACACTTCAAAGACCTGAATCATATGAGGCATGCGAGAAGAATGAATGTACCTAATGTGTTGTATCATATCCTTGCAATCATGGCGGCTGAAACTCAAAAAGTTAGGGATAACTTTGTCTCTCACCATTATTTGATAAAATTATTAGTAGAGAAATCTTTGCAAGAGGTGTCTGATATGACATGGGAGGAATTTGTAAACATTGATAAGTTTAGACCAAAAAATGTGCGACCTAGAGCTCTACCTCAACCTCGTAGGGTTAGTAGGAGGAGTGTTGTTGAAACCACTCCTAGTGCCTCAACTTCTAGTGTAAACCCTAAAATAAACCTTCCTACAACCAAGCAAGCTATAGAAATTAGTTTTTTTGAGTCAAAACATTCAGAAAAAGATAGTTCCTCTTCAGACTCTGATGTTGATGTTCCTCTTGAAACCCCAATCCGAACTAGGGCCGCCATTAGGAAGGAGGAGGCACACAAGAGAGAGGCAAAAATGAGAAAAGGGAAAGCCAAAAAGAAAAAGATAGAAAAAGTAACACCAAACCCTAAGAAATGAAAGGTTGACACAAAGAAAAGCATGAAATCCCTCTTAAGAAATCAAAGCCAGCTGGATTAGTCGCTGGTATGCCTCCAAAGAGAAGCCTTGGGCTTCAAGGAACATCTAGGGAGGACATAGAAGACCCTATGGGGCAGGTGAATGTTGAAGAAAAAGAATTTTTTTAAAGAACAAGCAAATATAAGGTTAACAAAACTTGTCGCTATTGTAGAACAGGTTGAGAGTCAAGAGCATGATGTGAATCAAGAGCTCCTACAGCAAGAGCAATAACCCTTGTAGCTAGAACAGGGTGAAAAATCAGAGTCACTGCAGCTGGTGCTATATGAACAACAGGAATCGGTGCCAGGGAATATTTTGGTAGGAACACATAGACCCCCTGATTTTTCATGGAATCTTGTAGCCTTGAACCTATGTAGTAAAATGCAAAGGAGAGAAGAGGAGTGGAAAGAGAAAAAACGCAAGCTAAAGAAAGAAATTAAAATGAAAGATGGAGAAATTAAAGAAAAGAACACATAGATTGTTGCCTTGAAAGAAAAGGTGGATAATGTGGTAGCTTTAGTGCCTTAGATGCTCGCATGTAGAACTCCTCCCAGAGTCTATGCCCTACATTTGAAGGAGCGAAATATTTCCTTTAAACTATCAAGGATCATTTTATGTTTGAATCCTTCTATTGAGACTCCTCATGAATTTTTCTAGGCTTATCAATTTTCCCCTCCTAAAGTTAAAAATTTGTTGTGTGAACTATACCTACATAATTATGTTGTGTCCCATGATCATGATTGGAACCCATTGTTGTATATTGGGGATCTCCATTTAAGGGCATTTATGTCCTGGATTCAGAATGAAATTAGTTGGGGACAATAGTTCAGAACTTACAGGGAAAGAGAATTCAATACTACCTTGCCTATCAGAGCTGAATCTAGTAAAATTGTAGACATTTTCCAAGAATGGCACAAATTTCTTTATCGACCAAGCTACAATAGGAGGATCATGCCTGTTAGAGAAGCAACCTACAAGGAATATGAGAAGATGGCAGAAACTATAGGGAAATCGGTAATGGGGTATTTGTCACAAAGGTGGAACAATTTGACAGATGAGTTGAAGCAAGCCAAATCTCACTCTTTGAAACACTATGTAGCAACATGCAAAAGAGTTGACATATACATACAGCTTGGAAGGATGAAGTAATAGTTTTGGCTTCCATTAACCTTTCAGCCTCCTACACTATTATGGCCTATGCTAGATTTTAGGTATTACCGATATGATATAGCTGCATAAAGGTAAAGATGGAGCAGGTTGGAGAGAAAGTAAGGGTTCTATTGGGACCCCAATTCAAACACTGCAAAAATTGATGTGGGGCAACTGGTAGTTGCAGACTTCAGAGTATTGACTAGGCAAAGGAGTAGTAATTTCTTAGCTGGAGGACCAACAAAACCTTAGGTTGGGGGGAGTGATGAGTCCAACTAATGGCTCAATTTCTATAGGGTTTATTATCTATTTGTTGTTGCTACCATAGAATTTGACACTTGGTTGTTGGCACTTTCCATGTTATTTCCTCAAAACCATAGACATTGGGCATAAGTTTATCCTTGTGACTTTTAATGACATTAACATGATATGTGAATTATCTATGCTAATTTTACATGTGGATTAATGAATATTTCTTTAAGGTAGTTATAGATATGCAATTGTTTGTGCGTTCTAATGTTGTTATGCAGATGTAATTAGAGCCTACAAAGTTGAGGAAGTTTCTGCCAGTTGGTTGGTTGCCAAAGAAGTCAATGAGATGATCATTAAAAGGTCAATAGAGGGAAAACTCTCAATGGAGGGAAAATCCTAGTTCGAATTAAAGAATGTAACTACCTTGTAAATGAACATATTTGTTGGTTAAACGAATATAGGAGGTGCTTTTATGATAGAGATCTATGTTAAGGCAAGGTTGGCTTGACTAGATTCCACGCATGCATAACCTCGTTTCCTTTTTTTATGCTTTCCATAAATGGCGTCCTCCTAATCTGTTCGAGTTGATCACCTTGCTAGATAGTTAGTAGTTTTTCCTTCTATAAATAAGAATCGGATACTCTTTCTTAGGAGGTTGATTGATCTAATGTTGTACTCGCATTTCTAGTTTTTAAGTAATACATATATGTTGATGTTCCATTTTAATCACTCTTTCAATGCATAAAATAAAATTATAAGTTTGTTGCATCTGAGTTAGTTTCAAGGGAAACTCACCCAAGGGGGCCCACTTGGTGAGAATTCCATCCTTTTAGCTCAATCATTATTTTTCTATTTAGTAATAGTTACAATTATGGCATCTGTCTGTTCTTGTAGCCACTAGAATTTCATTATGTGTCTGTTCCTGCAGCCAAAGCAGACATAGTAGTTTCTTGTCCGTTTGCTAAGATTTCTATTTCTTTTAGGCATTTCAGTTTAGTTAAGTTGTTGATTTATTTTCAATGCTTATGTTACTTCCTTTCAAGAAAATTACTTTCAGCATCATGTCTTTTCTAGTTGTAGAATAAATATGGCTACAATAGAAACCTAGTGCACATATAGTGTTGACCCATTTCAAGTTCACATCCCTGGGTTGACAATTAAATGAACCTTCATGATGAGAAAAATAGCTATTAAGTACATATGTCTAGTCTCTGAGTTACAACTTTAAGGGCTTAGTTGTTGAATCATTAGAGGAGGCCAACAATGCCCTTAGCTCCACCCCACAGTGCTAAGAGATGGCCACTTGGGCACAAGCACAACACACACAAAACAAGTGAGCATGGCTAACAAGAAACCAATCAAATTGAAGAACCGTCATAACATCCACATGGAATCAAATGAGATAAATCAATGAGGCATACACACCAACAATCATGGTCAACATCAAATGCATAATAAGGCAATAAAGAGGTCATTCAATCATAGAATACAAATTCTCAAGGAAACAAAATCACCAAAAATAAGCACGAGAGATTATCCACATCACATAGCATATACATGCCAACAAGGAAACACACAACATGGCCAACAACAACTCACATCAAACACCAAGTCCAATGACACCAAGGATTAAGATCCTAGGGACTAGGGAAGAAGTGTTATCACAGTAGCTCGAAGGGATGGCTATGAAAAATTGGGTATGCATCTCACTCGCCCCATGAGGGTACCTAATCGACAAGATCCAACAACTCCTTAAGCATGGTATGTCCCTTGTGCTCCCATTTAACCTTTACAAACACTTCCAAGTGTGCAATGGCATTAGCATCTTGGTTATTTTTATTACCTATTTTATTAGCTCACTTAATTAGTAACTCTTCACATGTCACATCCTCAAATCCCTTTATATCCTGATCAATGTCAAGAGGCACTCATTTCCCATGCCTTATACATAAAATCGTAGGTTTTTTTGGAGTAGCTAAGATCTACTTGCAAACTCAAAACAATCCACAAATGAGAAATTTTCATAAGCATGTGATGTGTTGAAATGCATAAATGAGTCTTTCTTATAAAGGCAAGGATGAAGAGGTGAGAAGTTAGGAATCAAACTTTGACTACCCCTCCAAGTATGAAACGCGTGTAGGAATTTATGGAAAAGTGTTGATACACTTGGCGAGTCTACATGAGGTGAAATAAAATTCTACATATGTAACAACCCAACTCCTTCTGACAAAAATTAACTGACAATTTTCACCAAAAGGTTAAAACATAAACAAGAGAAGTGAATATATATTATTCTTTATTTTTCTTAAAAACATATAATCATCATCCATCATGCTATTTCAATTCATTTGCATAATCATATAAAGAAAGATGCATCTTTATTTTTTAACTACTAACACCAATACCAAAAACAAGATACACATGTTTTCAACATTTAATTGATTAAGCTAAATAAATAACTGTAAGAGAATAGGGTTAGAGAACCTCGCTTGATTCTTACTATCTTCCAAGACTCGACATACCACCTACAAGAGGGAGAGCATCATCTAAGTGCTTTACCTCCAACCTTGGACTTAAGTGTTCCCCCACACACTTCCTTACTGAAAGCAACCCTACCCTTCAACGAAAGGTTTGTTGGGAACCCTCTCAATTTTCCATTTGAGCCCTAGTGTTGTGCCCTACTTAACTAACACTATCGTGCTACTATGGATACCCTCCAACCAAGCACGACAACTCTGGATAGCTAAGCAACTGGGTCACAGTGAACTGACAAGTACAAGTAGTGGATCTTGCACTTACTATGGCCATAGTTTCTATACAACTGTACAAACGCTACTAAAGAGTAGTTGTGGTTCACCCACCTTGCTCAACTTGGAAAACACTACTGACCTAGGGAATACTGGAGCTACCTACTCCACCCAACACATAAACACAAAATAAATAGTTTAGTGGGTTTGGACTCCCTCAAAACCCTTTTAAAACAAGACAAGGATGCATTTTCAAACTAGGGCATACTTGCCCCTTTAAGGATACATTTTTTAACTAGGGCATACTTGTCCCTTTAAAGATACATTTTCTTGTATACCTGAAATATGAGGCATGAGCCTCAGATCTTGGCTTCAACCATTGTCTTGAATTAACTCTTTCTTCTTATTATAGCCTCAAATGTTCAGTACTTTAGCCTTGTTATAGATTCCTTCCTCAAATAGTGAAGATTCATTAAGTGAATAGCTCATCTGGATCGTTGGTTATTTCTGACCTGAACACCTGAGTTACTTTCACATAACTACTTGGGTCTTGGCTACCACCACTTGCTCAAGTCCTAACCCTAACCCTTAAGAGTGACTACTCTTGATATAATCTTTAAGCGAATCTTGTCATGAAAGGATATCTTCTTGACCTTCCCGGTCGTAAAGTAGTATGAATATTACTTAGACAAAGTCTACTTAGAAAGGGTTAGATCTCCATCAAGAATATATCTTCCTTTTAGTTTTAATCCTTCATGCATTTCAATTAAAAATATTGTCAACTAAGGATAAACACAATCATAGACTAATTGGTCTCATCTTGCAATAACTTTGCATAACACAAATGTGTGCTCATTAAGTTTGAAATATAATTGATTTTATAAAAGAATACCTCAGGAATAGAATTCCTTGGTCACACATTTGTAACCTTTGGGGTCTAGACTCCTGCCACAAATTCAAGCCCTACCACAAAACAAAAGGGTTTACCTTCTCACCTATTTTTAGGTTTCTTTAGCAATATTGATGACACTATGCCATCAGTATGACATACTCAAGGTCATTAAGGAGATTATGACATAACATCGTACAAGCTTGGTGATAGTAATATTTAATCCAGATAGGGGGGTTACTCCCTCTTACTCAAGTTTTCAAATTCCAAATATCAGGGTCATGAAAATATCATAAAAAATAATAATAAGATTACATGATATACATATATCATCATCAAGAAGATAATCGAACCTTCCTGGTCATATTGTAATGTAAAGGAATCATAAACAAACCCCCCTTGCTAAGGAGTATATCTCATTAAAGAGAATTTCTCAAACTCTGAGTCTAGTCTATCTTGACTCATGGAGAGGTCTAGCTTAAAAGGTTTTCAATTAAATACTACTCTTTTGGCACAAAGTTGTGAACAAGAATACAAAGATTAGATAATATAATGAATCGGTTACGCATATTAATGAAGGTCCCTGTGCTCTTCTACCAACTCAAAAGCTCACAACAACCTAATCTTTGGCTTGAATATCTAACATGGAAACTATGGTTCAATTTTCACTCAAAGAAGGTTTCTTAAATGCAAAACTGTATTATCAATTATTCGCATACTGCAACTCACCCACTGAGAGAGCAGAGAGACAAATTCTAAAAAAAAAAAAGACAGACTCTCCAAGTTTATAATGACATATTTCAACTTTTACCCTGCTATATCAAGAAAAAGGAAGAGAGTTTAAAAGAATGACCTGTTCAAAAGCTTTAGCTGCACTACCTGGAACACTGTACCCGCATTTTGGCTCACCTTAGTGCTAGTAATTGATGGGATAGAAATAGTAATCTTCAAAATGCCAATATAAGGAGGAAAACAACATTCCTATATACAACCAAGGAACCATAACGCCTGCAACATTCTCGTGCACAAGGTGAGCATGGGAAAAAACTAAAGATTTCAGTTGTAGTCTTGAGGTGATCATGGACTGCCCAGTTCTATCATTTTCCATGTATATTTGCCATGATTTTCTATTGGAGTGGTGTTGGAGGTATTAGAGTGCCATTGGGGGTAGTGCTAGAATATTTTACTACAGGACGAACGACCTATCACTGTGGAATGCTAACCTCCTCTTACTGGCTGAGAAAATCCCCCATTCCAGAATAAGTATTCTCTAGAAATCAATTCCATAACCTTTTCTTTTATCTTAGCCTATCCTCTCAAAACATCATACTGCCCTCCCATTTCATTTTCAAATGGAATATACATCTTCTTAGAATAGTATGAGCAGAAAATTCATTATCCACAGTTGTAAGAAAAAGATAAAATACTCTTTATCAAAGGCAACCAAAAACCGATTTTCCCCAAGTGGTTAACACAATCCTCCCTTTCGCCCAAGAATGGCATGAATCAGTGAAGATAAGAATTGGTTTAAAAAGGTAGTTACCAAACTATTTTTCCTCCAATTTTCAGGATGGATGCTACAGTTAATACGTATGAAATCTATCCCTCATGCATAATAAGAGCTACCTTTTATTATATCCACATCCCTAAATGATTTCATCGTGTTTGAAATTTTTAACAATTTTAACCGCTTCACAACTATATGTCGCGGCTAATCATGGTTTTACAAAACTTAAGAACCACTTTAATCTTTATGCTCGTGGCTTGATATTACCAAACAGAGTTTACCACAATGTAAAAAACTTATATGCCGACTTCAAAGTATAGACTTATGGCTTTTACGATCTTCAAGTGTTTGATTTATCATTGAATCTTGTCATTAACTATTACAACCATGACATTAAGGCATGAAAACATTTTGTAGTTAAAACATGGCATTAGAAAGTGTATCGACTACCTTTTAATTCTATAAAATACATGCTCCTCGATAATGAATCGAGCCAACTCAACTTAAATGAGCTCTTCCTTTTTACAAGGAATCGAGCACTAATAATAGTTTCCATGACTATATTTGCTGTTTTAAAAAAAACATCATTTAATATGATGGCAATAACTATTCAGAAAAGATATATCATTTGCATGAAATATGACGTCAATGGATACGTCAAAACTTGACATCATTGCCGCAATAAAATTATCTCACCAAAATATTTATCGAATAATCTGCACATATGTATATATATATAGAAACAAGAAGGGTACAAAGAACCCTAAAACGACCATTTCTAAATAAAAAGATTACCATGACCTACTGACTTAGACAAACTTACCTAAAAGTTGTTAGAACCTCCCTTATACTTACTAGGCTACCAAAACAATACTAGGCCAATGCTAGCTCAAATAGTATAAACAGAAAATCCTCAACGCCACCCTCCTCCTAAGTGATAATCCCCCTCTTTATGTCTGGAGGTGTTCAGATTGCTCTCAAGAACAAACAGGTAGTTAGCTTGGAAAATATTATAGCATGATCATATCATTGCATTTACATTGATCATTTTCTTTAAAGAAAAAGAATCATCCCATTGTATTTCATCATATTCATGACATCAAATAATCTTCAACATTCCATTTAAATGCAGTAACATATCATTGCCCAAATCCATCATAACATGCAACTTTCAAGGTTTCCTAATCTCATGATTCATCATAATAATTACCATAAAGTGAAGTAATTTAGGAATCTAGGGTGGGGTGTAACATACCTTCCGCCTTAAGAATCGTCGTCCTCGATGGTGTAAAGTATCATGACATATAATCAAACAATAAAAAATGTTTCATTTTGTCTTTTTTTTTTAATAAAACATGAAGGGAATGGGGAAAACAAATTCTATTTGATCACATTATAATTTCACTTGAAGCACTGTCCTCTGCAATCTAGTTCCACTAGACCTTACCTTGAGAAACCTTGTTATTACATAGGTGAATCCTACATGGTTCGAGCACTCTTTCTCTTATTGAGAACTATCTCGGTATTCACTTAACATCAACAAAGATTTCCTGCCTGACATTGGCTCCTGTTAACCTTTTTCTTGATCAACCTGATTTTGCACTTCCATTTTTTATAGCATTTTTTAACCAAGGAAAATCCTATCTTCTAGCTTTCCCATCTTATAAGAATTTGGCACTTTCTTCCATGCAGTGCTTCAAATGGAGTCTTTTTAACTTATAAAATGTTATGAGTTATCAAATGAAAAATTAACAAGCGGAAGATAATCCTTCCACTAGTATTGTTGACCCAAGCAATACACACACAATAGGTCCCTCTAGTGCCTGATTTACTCTCTCAATCTGACTACATGTCTCTGGAGGATATGTTGAACTTATGTTCCACTGAATTCCAAGTGAGGTGAAAAGGGTTTGTCATACCTTGAAGTTATATGAGTGTCCCTATCTAAGATAATATTCTTAGGAGCACCATGCAATCAAACACTACTTTACACAAATTTACAGTTATGACTGGTTCCCCACTAGTCAATTCTTTTTTCAATATGAAATTGGCTACCTTCGTGAGTTTATCCACCACTACCAAGATTATTTTGTGTCTTTCCATCACTTCCAAAATAATATTATGCCAAAACCTTGACATAGGAGATCAAAACTATACTAATGATCTACCACTTCCTCACAGGAATTTCGTGAGGATATAAAAGTCATGCTGGGTGATGACATCCTGTCTTCACCCTCTAGCATTCTGGACAACTTACTACATACTTTGCAACTTCATTCCAAAATATAGTGGTTTCACATCAGACAATAATTTTGTCACTCCTAATTGTCTTGAATATGACACCGATTAACCTTCTTATCACACCTTATTCCCTAACTCCTCTGAATTTGGTACTTAGGTTCTTTCTTTTATTCTTATATAAGTCCATATGAATTAAAAGAAACATCTTCCTTGGACTTTTGTCACACTTGATTCATGAAAATATAAGGAGTAAGTATAATCGAGGAGATATGTCTCTTTCAACATTGGGCATCCACAACTTGGTTTTTCTTGCCCTTTTAAATAATTAAATTCCAAATTCATAGTCCAATTTCAGCTCAAGCCATTTCCTCTGATGAGCATTTAAATTGGTTGAATAACAATTCATTTTAGACCATCTTGGTTTGTTAATATCTCCAAAAGTTATCCAAAGAATAAATGCATACATAGTCACCATGTATGATCAATTTTTGATAGTGCAAAATCATGTGGAGCATGGTTTCATTTATATAACCTCAATCCCCTAAACTCATAGGTGATAACTCGCCCTTCTTAAATAAGCATCCTGCCTAACCTTTTTTCAAAGTATCAAAGATAACTATAAATTGATCTCCCAAATAAAAAACTCATAGAATTGGTGTCATTTTGGTCAAAGATCTCTGAATTTTTCCTAACCATCCAAATATTTTACTAATAACTCCTATAGCTTAGCCTTCAAATCCAACAACTTTGTTGTGGTTATAAGAAACTTTGGTATAGGATTTTTAATTTGAGGACCATATTTTATGGAGAAGTCAAAAGTTTTCTTAGACTAGATATACATCAACAAATTCTATTGAATAGGGTACATATCTGTATTTGGTCTTTTCTTGATCCAAATACTTCTCTTCTTCCCCTTGGTGTTTTTTGAGACTTAATAAACATTGAATCATCTTAAAAGTCGAATTCATGGTATTCTTCTATTTTCTCCAAATTGATTGAAACAATTTAACATTCTTCTCAATTGGCTTTATACAATTGAATGGCTATTGCTTTCCCTATCTTACCCTCCTTGGTATATCTTACAAACACTTTTTTGTTTCAAGGTTATTTAAGTATTCTTCTAATTTGACAATATAGTCTCTTCCATATCCAATTTACCCTTGGAACGTCTTCAATGATCTTTAATAGGACTCACACATATTTAATTTCATTTGTCAAACTTAGGAAGTTTAATTTGAACTTCAGCCAAACACTGCCCTACCTAAGCTCTTGTCTGGTTGGCATGCTTTACTCTCCAAGTTTTTGCCTTGCATCCATCTTTTTAAGAATTTTTTGTCCAAAAATTCTTGGTGATTTCATTCGCTTTATAACCTTAGACACTTTCAGGGTTATTCAGTTTCTTTTCTCATATTTAAGTCTTGACTCTAAATTGACCATGCCCATTCTGGTTGGTGGGATCATGCCAATTCTCATCTTTTCCTTTGCGAGTTTATTCTTTTTCTAACCCATTCTAGTCTCTAAACTTTACTCTAATGTACCAACTCTCATTCTTGATTTCAATTATTATTTCTAGATTTTATTCTAGTTTTAAATCAAGATTGTCTAAAGGTTATACTACCTCTTGGATACCTCCCTAGTTGGTTTTGATTCACAATATGTTGAATTTTCTACTTTTGAAGTTTTTTGTTTATGCAAATAATTGGTTTCTCTAATTAAGCATTTGTATTAATTGACATAACCTTCTATCTTGCCTAGGTGAATTCCTTTAGCAATCCAAGGGTATCTCTCTAAGAGTTGTTGGTTCAGGATTTTAACCTCCAGGGATGATTCTTTCCTAGTCCTCATGTTAAACAAGTTTTGATAAATTGAATTTCTTACTGATTTCCTTATTCTTTTCCTTGCCTTCCTGGCATAAGAACTTTTCAAACATTTGCTTTAGATAACGTTTTAAATAAAAACCTACACAATGAGCTCATAGGTCCAAGTGTTGAACCTAGTATCTCTAATACTACGTGTAACAACCCAACTCCTTCTAACATAGATTAACCAAGAGTTTTCACCAAAAGGTTAAACATAAACAAGAGAAGTGAATATATATATATATTCTAAAAAACATATAATCATCATCCAACATGATATTACAATTCATTTGCATAATCATATAAAGAAACTTGCATCTTTACTTTTTAACTAATAACACTAGTATCAAAAACAAGATACAAATCTCTTCAACATTCAATTGATTAAGCTAAATAAAGAACTATGAGAGAATAGGGTCTGAGAACCTCACCTGATTCTTACTATCTTCCAAGAATCGACATGCCACCTACGAGAGGGAGAGCATCACCCAAGTGCTTTACCTCCAACCTTGGACTTAAGCGGTCCCCCACACACTTCTTGACTGGAAGCAACCCTACCCTTCAACAAAAGGTTTGTTGGGAACCCTCTCAGTTTGTCATTTGATCCCTAGTGTTGTGCCCTACTTAACTAACATTTTCGTGCTACTATGGATACCCTCCAACCAAGCATGAAAACTTTGGCTAGCTAAGTAACGAGGTCACGATGAACTGGAAAGTGCAAGCAGTGGCTCTTGCACTTAATATGGCCATAGTTTCTGTATAATTATACAAATGCTACTAAAGCGTAGTCGTGGTTCACCCACCTTGCTCGACTTGGAAAATGCTACTAACCTAGGGCATACTAGAGCTACCTACTTCACCCAACACGTAAACATAAAAGAAATAGTTCACTGGGTTTGGACTCTCTCAAAACCCTTTTGGAACAAGACAAGGATACATTTTCAAACTAGGGCATACTTGCCCCTTTAAGGATACATTTTTAAACTAAGGTATACTTGCCCCTTCAAAGATATATTTTCAAACTAGGGTATACTTTCCCCTTTAAAGATACATTTTCTTATATACTTGAAATATGAGACATGAGCCTCAAATCCTGGCTTTGGCTATTGTCTTGAATTAACTCTCTCTTCTCATTATAGTCTCAAATGTTTGGTACTTTGGCCTTGTTATAGAGGCCTTCCTCAAATAGTGAAGATTCATTAAACTGTGAATAGCTCATCTGGGAAGTTGGTTATTTTTGACTTGAACACCTGAGTTACTTTCACATAACTACTTGGGTCTTGGCTACCACCACTTGCTCGAGTCCTAACCCTAACCCTGAAGAGTGACTACTCTTGATATAATATTTAAGCGATTCTTGTCATGAAATAATATCTTCTTGACCTTCCCTGTCATAAAGTAGTATGAATATTACTTAGACAAAGTCTACTTAGAAAGGGTTAGATCTCCATCAAGAATATATATTCCTTTTAGTTTTAATCCTTCATGCATTTCAATGAAATATTGTTAACTAAGGATAAACACAATCGTAGACCAACTGGTTTCATCTTGCAATAACTTTGCATAACACAAATGCTTGCTCATTAAGTTTGAAATATAACTGATTTTGTAAAAGAATACCCCAGGCATAACATTCCCTAGTCACACATTAATAACCTTTGGGGTCTAGGATCCCACCACAAATTCAAACCCTACCATGAAACAAAAGGGTTTACCTCATCACCTATTCTTAGGTTTCTTTAGCAATACCGATGACACTATGCCATCAACATGACATACTCAAGGTCATTAAGGAGATTTTGACATAACATTGTACAAGCTTGGTGATAGTAATATTTAATCTCTCTCACTCAAGTTTTCAAATTCCAAATATCAGGTTCACAAAAATCTCATAAAAATAATAATAAGGTTACATGATATACATATATTATCATCAAGAAGATAATTGAACCTTCCTGGTCATATTGTAGTGTAAAGGAATCATAAACAAACCCCCCCTTGCTAAGGATTATAGCCCATTAAAGAAAATTTCTGAACCTCTGGGTCTAGTCTATCTTGACTCATGGAGAGGTCTAGCTTAATTTTTTTTTAATTAAATACTACTCTTTCGACACAAAGTTGTGAACAAGAATACCAAGATTAGCTAATGTAATGAACTAGTTACACATATTAATGAAGGTCTTTGTGCTCTTCCACCAACTTAGAAGTTCACGACAACCTAATCTTTGGCTTGAATATCTAACATGGAAACTATGGTTCAATTTTTTCTCAAAGAAGGTTTCTTAAGTGCAAAATTGTATTATCAGTTATTCACATATTGCAACTCGCCCATTGAGAGAGCAAATAGACAAATTATAAAAGAAAAGAAGACAGACTCGTTGAGTTTATAATCATATATTCAACTTTTACTCCGTTATTCAAGAAAAAGGAAGAGAGTTTAAAGAATGACCTATTCAAAAGCTTTAGCTACACTACTTGAAACACTATACCCATATTTTGGCTCACCTTAGTGCTATTGATGGGATAAAAATAGTATTATTCAAAATGCCAGCATAAGGAGGAAAACAACATTCCTATATACAGCCAAGGAACCATAATTCTTGCAACATTCTCATGCACAAGGAGAGCATGGGAGCAAACTAAATATATTAGTTGCAGTCTTGAGGTGGTCGTGGATTGCCCATTTCTATCATTGTCCATATATATTTGCCATTATTTTCTATTCAAATGGTATTAGAGGTATTAGAATGCCATTGAGGATGGCGCTGAAATATTTTATTATAGAATGAACGACCTATCATTGTGGAATGCTAACCTTTTCTTACTGACTGAGAAAATCCCCCATTCCAAAATAAGTATTCTCTAGAAATCAATGACATAACCTTTTCTTTTATCTTTTCCTATCCTCCCAAAGCATCATACCACCCCCCCATTTCGGTTTCAAATGGCATATACATCTTCTTAGAATAGTATGAGCATAAAATTCGTTATCTGCGGTTGTAATAAAAGGTAAAATACTCTCTATCAAAGGCAGCCCAATAAGATAGCAACCAAAAACTAATTTTCCCCAAGCGGTTAACACAATCCTCCCTTTCGCCCAAGAATGGCATGAATCGATGAAGACAAGAATTGGTTTAAAAAGGTAGTTACCAAACTATTTTTCCTCCTCCAATTTTCGGGATGGATGCTACAATTAATACCTACGAAATCTATCCATCATGCATAATAAGAGCTACCTTTTGTTACATTTGTAACCCTAAATGATTTCATTATGTTTGAACTTTTTAACAATTTTAACCGCTTCACAACTATATGCCACGACTAATCATGGTTTTGCAAAACTTAAGAATTACTTTAATCTTTATGCCTATGGATTGATATTACCAAACAAAGTTTATCACGGTGTAAAAATATTATATGCTGACTTCAAAGTATAGACTTGCGATTTTTATGGTCTTCAAGTGTTTGATTTATCATTGAATCTCGTCGTTATGACTATTGCAACCATGAATTTAAGGCATGAACACATATTGTAGTTAAAACACGACATTAGAAAGTGTATCAACTACCTTTTAATTATATGAAATACATGCTCCTTAATAATGAGTTGAGCCAACTCAACTTAAACGAGCTCTTCCTTTTTACAAGGAATCAAGCACTATTAATAGTTTCATGACTATATTAGACATTAAAAAAATAAATTCATTTAATATGATGGTGATAACTATTAAAAAAAGGTACATCATTTGCATGAAATATGACATTAATGGATACGTTGAAACTTGACATCATTTTTGTAATAAAGTTATCTCACCAAAATATTTATTGAATAACATGAATTTAGACATGAGTATGCATATGTTAACTTTTCTCACAAATAGCATATTCATATGTATATTCACACACACACACACACACACACACACATATATATATATATATAGAAACAAGAAGGGTAAAGGACCCTAAAACAATCATTTCTAAACAAAACAATTACCATGACCTACTAACTCAAACAAGCTTACCTCTAAGTTTCTAGAACCTACCTTATACTCACTAGGCTACCAGAACAATACGAGGCCAATGATAGCTTAGACGCCATAAATAGAGAATCCTCAATGCCACCCTCCTCCCAGGTGATACTCCCCCTCTTTCTCTCTGGAGGTGTTTAGATCGCTCTTGCATTCTCACTCAAGAACAAATAGGTAGTTAGCCTAGAAAGCATTATAGCATGATCATATCATTGCATTTATATTAATTATTTGATTTAAAGAAATAGAATCATCCAATTGTATTTCATCATATATTCATGACATCAAATAATCTTCAACATTCCATTTAAATGCAGTAACATATCATTGGCCAAATCCATCGTAATATGCAACTTTCAAGGTTTCCTAATCTCATGATTCATCATAATAATTACCATAAAGTGGAAAGTAATTTAGGAATCTAGGGTGGGGTGTAACAAGATAACCTCTAGGTGAGCTAAGTGTAGTGTGAATAGGACTCTACTAAGTAGGCTAAAAGCTAACAAGTTTGGTAATACTTGTTTTCACACTAACACCACCCCTTAAGTGTTACTTAGGGAGTAAGCTAAATGTTGAAAATATGAGTCTAGATAATAAGGCTTGATAAGGTACTCATGTACAATAATGATCTCTAAAAAATGGAGAAAAGGGAGAAAACCTAATGGGAAAAAAACTTCTCTCCAAAGGAAGAATGAGAAGGATAGGACCTCCTAAAAATATGTCCCATGAAGATAGGAAAATGATGATAAAGAACTCTTGAAGCATGTCAAAGTTGTAAACTCTACCAAAGATTAATTGGTGTTTGGAATCAATGAACCTCCAAAAAATGTAGATCGAGATAAGAGATACAAAACACTACATGAGTGAACATATATAACACTACTCAACCATGAATACACAAATAACACAAAGACAATCAAACTTTGTGAAGTTGAAGATGTAGATAGTACTATGATTTTGGAGTACAATCAACAAATGCATGAGTGACTTGTAGTACACTACTAAAACATGTGCATCACAATTCTCTACATAAGTACTAGAATCTCACAAAATATGATCCACTGAAATAATCCCCCCATAGGAGAGATAAAAAGAATAGGTTTATACGACCCCCAAAAAAATTAGTGAAGTTCATTTGGTTTTACCGAGGTTCCTCCATTGCTCCATTGAAACCAAGGAAACATTAGCATATCACAATGATAATTCCCTCCTTAATTTTGACAAGTGGTATTAGCAAACCAACTGAAGTCGAGCGTAAAAGTGTGCATAGGAATTTAGACCCAACATCATGTCCAAAAAGGTGTACAAGAAACTGAAAAAGGGTGGGCATCAAGGCACACATGCATGAGGTGATAATCACGCAGATCCATTGATGTGATGGTAAATCAAGGCACTACACAACCCCACATTACACTTTATAATTTAGTGTAAGTATAAAATTCCCTTCGTAAGGAACACACATTCAATTGTTGTGGCACTTTATATGAGTGCATTTACATTTTTTTTATTTCGAGTTCTTACAAGTTCATGTCATAAGGTGGACAATGAAGACATGTATCAAGTATGTCTTTCAAACCTAAAGAAAATGATAAAAATAGAAAATAAAAACTCCCATTATTCAAAGAATGACCCCCACCCCCTAAAATGATACAGTGGTATAGCACTTTATTTAAAAAACCTCAAAAGCGACAAACTTAGAATTTAAAATTTAGGGATACAATCATGAAAAATTATCACCACGACATAGAGCTCAAAAAATCTTGTAGGTTCAAAAAGGGACCCAAAAAGGAGTTTGTATGATCCCAAATGAGCCTTTTGAAGTTCCAAAAACGGGAAATGTGCAGGGTGTTCTCTGATAATCTTTTTAAAAAAATAAAAATTAAGTACATCATATTGAAAACAAACATACCAATGGATAGAGGACAAAAAATACATAGAATGAAAAAAAATCACTTAAAAAGACATATGTATGCCCAAGAAAGAGGCTCCTAAAGTTGAGACAAACATCAAAATAGGCCAACAATAAAGAGGTAAACTTGGGTATGAAAATGATGACATCATGTTGATGTTAGCTAATGGATTATTCTCAAAACTAACAAAATATATCCCTGATGCCTATAATTGTACCAACAACCAAAAAGTCATTTTTTAATAATTAAAAATTACTAAATATTAAAAAATTGTTGCACAAAGATCAAGGTAACATGCAAATTGGTATGCTAATGCAAGATGATATGTTAGATAGTATAGTCGTACTGATCTATACAAATTGTATGGATTTTCGTATGACCCTCCATGGTTGAGCCCCAAAACTCAGATTTTTTTTCTTTGAATACCCATATTATATATCAAAAGTCATCTCTCAGCCCTCCTAAGTGCAACTATGACGTTAGTGTTGTTCCAAAATGCACCTTTTAAAACTTGATTCCATGACCCTCACAAATTTAAGAGAAAGGGATTGGAATTGCAAGCTTGCTCTAATATCATGTTGGAGCAGCCAAGATCTTCTTGCAAACTCAAAATAATCCACAAATGAGAATTTGCAAAATGAGAAAATTTCATAAGCATGTGATGTGTTGAAATGTACAAATAAGCCTTGCTGATAAAAGCAAGGATGACGAGGTGAGAAGGTAGGAGTCAAACTCTAACTACCCCTCCAAGTATGAAACAAATGTAGGACTCTATCGACAAGTGTTGAGACACTTGGTGATTCTACATGAGGTGGGATAAAAGTCTAGATAATCTCTAAGTGAGCTTAAGTGTAGTGTAAATAAGACTCTACTAAGTAGGCTAAAAACTAACTAGTTTTATAATTTACCTCTTTTCACACTAATAAGTTCATTATACCAAAATATTGTTTGAACATGGCATAGATTTCAATGCATATTTTTGGGGTATATAAAGTATAAACATAATCTTAAAATATTCTAATTCAAAAATCTTTAATGAGACTTCTTTTCCTACATTAAAATTCATCCAAAATCATTCACAATTTCAATAATTTATTTCACATAAGAAAAACCATAAAAATCTCAAAATATTCATTGATGAATGTTCAAAATTTGAAATCAAATTTTGAAATTTCTAAAGATACCCTTTGGTTTCAAATACACATAGTACTAAACTTTTATAATAAAAGTTTCATTTTCTAAATTTTGAATTCTTTTGCCATAATAATGGCTCAAAAATGGATATTTTCAAAAATTTAAAATGTTTAATATACACAATTTAAAGCATGGACATATATCTAAATTAGAGGCCATATGATTCCTTAGGGGTAAGCATGGCAACACAATTGAAAGGAGATCCCAAACAAAGAAATAAAGAAGGAAAACACCTCATATTGGAAACTCATAAAAAAATAGAAAAACTCATTCAATTTGAGAGCAATGCACAAATTCAACAAAACAAACCTTCAACACTCTTCCTTGCAATCTAATCTTCAAGCTCAAGCAATCCAACAACAAGCAAAACCATCCATTTCATCCAACTTTCAAAAAAAAATGAGGCTAGGGTTTGAGAGAGATATTTTAGAAAAGGAAGGAATGAATAAATAGTTTTTCCTTTTATGCCTTTTTCTTTTCTATTTTCATTTTTCATTTTATTTCTCTTTTATTTTGATTTATTATTACAATTTAATCATTTCCCAAGCAATTCAAATATTTTAATCAATTTTATAAATAAATAATAATAATTTAAAATATTTTTTTTAACTAATTGCAACAATTTAAATATAATTTCTAATACATTTATCTTAGTACTTTCCCTTTCTTTTATTTTCCAATTTCTCGATTTTCAATGCATCAAGCATTTTTCACACACAAGATTTAATCTTTAAAATATAATTTCATGCAAATGAGAAAATAAATAGTCACAATATAAACTATGTATTTATTGATTTTCCACACAAAGTCTAGAATCGTCATCAATTCAGATCTAGAACCATAAAGAAAAATAGGGCTCATCTTGCTATCAATCAAGTGTAATAGGGGTTACCATACACATTAGCCCAAAGTGACATCTTTGATTAACCACTGTTGGGGAAATAACTTAAACCTACAAAATTAGGTGGAGAAATAACCATGTACCTACACTTACACACTTGATTCACACATCAAACATACTTACTCCACATATAAATAATAGTCGAAACAATGCAAAAGAATCCAATAGGGTTCAATATCGCATATATCATATAATCATGAAATTATGGTAATCAATTAAAGTGTCAGATAGTAAGATCATTAATACACCACATTTATGATTCTATCATAGAAAAACATAGCACAAGTGTCTCAAGGTACACCAATCACAACAAGGACTATTTAAAAATGGTGAAGTTGAACACTGATAGACAAAGCATCAATCATTCAAGCATCTAAGAATCATTTGGAGAGAATTTAGACCATTAAATCAAAGCATTCTACACTAGTGTTAGTGAATTATGCATTGGGTATCATGCGCATAGTGTATCTCTTTGAATCTTTTCGTGTAACTGAAAAAAACAGGGGATGACTTAGTTAAAAGAAGTATTGAACTTCAATCTTGTCTTAGAAAATTTCAAAAGGTATTATTTAACACCACTTTAATACTAATTCAAATATTTTAGCAAGGGTGAAAAATTTGGAGGTAGGTGATTCTCACAAATAAAATCATGTGGTATAGGATAGAATCATGTGGGCTCCAAACAAAATTACATCAAGTCTCATCCAACTTCAATGTTGACTTTAAAGACTAATTAGTTACAACATTATACTTTAGGTCTAATTTTGATAGTATGGAAGAGATCATTAAGTGCTCCTACACAATTTAAAATAATTATACCAATTACTATCATTATCGAAAGCTAAAAACTTATTAACCTCAAATTCAATTTGATAATTACTTATTTTACATACTTAGATATTTATATTCATCTAAGACCATATTATATTTTGTTGTTGTTCTTTAAATCAGTATATAAATATTGTAAAGAGGTGTTTTTTCTGCTCTATGGGTAAAAGCGAGATAATGAGTCCACTTTAGTGCAAGTATCACAAGTAGAAAAATCCTAATAAGAATGGATATCTATTTCATAAAAAATAACTGTCCATTTAGGATTAGGCTCTCAAACATAAATTCCTACTTGTATGAAATGGGTACCTGTTTTGAATTTTTTAATGGGTGCCTATTTCTATTTACATTATATACTAGTTCCTTTTAAAAAAGAGTACGTTTTTTAGAGTGGGCACACATTTCATAAAATTTGAAATTTGAAACCCACAATTTTGTTTTTGTTTTAGGATTAGAAACTCAACCCTCAACCTTGGATCTACAAGTACAATGTCATGAAAAAAACAAGAAAAATTTGATTTTAGTAATATGGATGACAATTCTTTATTATTTTTCGACAATATTAAAATCATTATAGGTGACGATGTCTAGTTTTCAAATATGTAAAAAAAATAATGATTGGATGTATTTACTTGTTTATAAATTTTTAAGGAAAGTAGTTCATAAACTTGAAATGACAAGCATTAGTATTTTTTTAATAACTTTTTATTTTTTATTTTTTTTGAAAAGTAAATTATATGTGACCAATCTAAACATCATTCTCTACACAATGAAAATAAATCATTTTATGACTAGTTTAACTCAAATTATGTTAGTCATATATAAGAGGTTTTAAAAATAGCAATTAGAGCCAATAAAAGCCAATTAAAAAATATATTGAAAAAATGTAAGAAAATATCTTGACTAAACTTCACCATAATACACCTATTTCCCCAAAAGGAATCAAAAAAATACTTTTATTTAGGTCAAATTATGTTAGTTGTACACATGCATGTTTTGGCTTAAAACATAAGACTTTAAAAAGATCATTTTTGTACATCCTATAAAAATAACTTTTATCATTTGGATATTAGAATAAATTACATATTTGAACCATGTTAAGATTTTATGTGTAGGTGCTTCAAATTTTTACGCAAACTATGAAAATATTTGATTTTCAAGAAAAAAACATTCACTATTTAGTCAAAAAAGGTGGACCCAACTTTTTGCACTAACCCCTATAATAACCTTGATTTGTTGAACTACTCTATATTTTCCCCTAGGATTAGGTTTTCTTTTAGTTTTTCTACAATACCTCTTTTTTTTTTTAATCTCATATCTAAGCCTTATTTTGTTTCCATTATCCTATCTCTTTTTGTATTTGATTATTTGAATGCCAAAATTAAAAATTGTCTCTAATATTCCACTTGGGAGAAGCCCTGGGTTGAATCTAATAATAGTCACACATCAAATCCATGCTCTAATTAGTATAAATATAAACACCATTATCAATCTAATCAAGATGAGTCATTTTATCATGATGCTTACCTTGCAACAATGGACAAAAGGGGTACCACTAATGTTGAATCTCTCTTTTGCTAATTTGTCCTTGATGACAATATGTGTTACAGTCTAGCATCTTGGTGGTTGTTTACTCAGTTGAATTGCTTTATTTCTGATTGGCATATTTACTTCATTTATGATATTATCTTTGGTGGCACTGATCTCTTGACTGATGACTCCATGTGCAGATCTCGGTTAAGGAATTTTGGTTAAAGGTTTATGTTCCCTTGATCAGGTGAAATATTTTTGATTTGACATTTTGTGCTACAATGATTCACTTGATTATATGATATTGGCTTATTCAGTGATCTACAGGTTGATATGTTTTGTCTTGATCAGTTTCTAGCATCATGAATTTGATAATGGTTTTGATCTTCTTCAGAGTTGTATTTCTCTATCCTCATTCAAGTAATGCTCTCTTATTCTTGGTGCTTGGGTTATAAAATGCAGTTGGTTTTCATGTTTTAAGAAAACCCTATCGGGTTTCCTTAAACAACTGATATTGGCTTGGGTGAAAGGCATATTGAATTTAACTTGAACATTAGCCTTCATTATACCTCATAAGACATTGGATATTATTTGGAATTGGATATTATAATTGGAACATTATATGGCATTGGATATTATATTGCATTCAGGCTTTGAGAAACACATTGCTCATTCTTTTGCATATGGTATCAGGTTTTATGATGGATAAATCTCTAGGCCTCAAGGCCGACAAAAGGTATATGGTTTTGATTAGTTTTAATAATGTCACCATGGAAGTGACTTGGGTTTGTTTACTTGGAAACATATATGTCAAAGGCAATCGATATTTGGTTGTAATAATGCAAGGCATCATTTGGTTGGCATTTCATATAGTCAACAATTGGTAAATGGCAATGATTTTGGTCGGCATGCATTTGAATGTAATGAGTTGGTCAGGCCGCAGACTTTAAAAGGTATTATGATGTTGAATTATTAAATTAGTCCTTTCGGACTTCAAATGTTATCAAATAGGGTAAAGGATATCGGTTGTTTGCTTTGGAAGATTAGGGAAAACACTCTACCATTTCATTGTTCATGGGTCTCAAACCCTATTTTGGCCACCACCATGGAAATCACCTCTCAGCTATATCTCTGATTTTTTGTTGGTTTCTAGAAATCTTTGACAGCGTATGGGAAAGTTGGAAGACCATTACAATGGTTGATTCATTTGTCAGTTTCCTGCCATCGGGTAAGAGCTCAAATTAGGAAGAAGCTCGGGCTGCTCAGCTACTTTGCAGGTCTGGTAAATTGCTCATGGAAAAATCTTTTCTGGTCTTCTCAGGCATTCTTCTTTTAGACTGCTTTGTAGAACCGTTACCTTTACTAGCAAGGTTAATAAGAGATAAGTGTTTACTTCTAAATGGAAGATGAAAAATTAGTTTTCATGGTCAAATCTAAAATGATTACACATAATCTAGACTGCATTTCACAAAGGTTACCATATCAGTATTATGTGACAGTGGTTTTTGTTTGGGGGAAATCATGATGTCTTCGAATCTATTCAGTCTCTTACCTGGATTCATTTATAACTATTCTTGAAAGCATGATTATATGATTTCGGTTATAGAGCATTGTTTTTTAGTTACTTAAAAGTTGCAACTATTTTAGTGGCTATTGTTCATGGGATATATATTGTTTGATGCTGGTTCATTGAGAAAAGTCTGTGTAGGCTGCTTATGAAGAAAATGTTCAGTCTCCTTTCTATTTTTGAATAATGCTTTTCTATTCTTGTCAGGAGAAAAGATCTTTCTCTCAGGAACTCTGCAATATCTGGCAAGGTTGCTCGACTGGAAGTTGGTAACCTGATGATCACGTTTGTTTTGTTTTTTGAAATACAAGATACTATTGTAACCAAAAAAATGTATGTAATGTTGAAATCTGTAAAAAGAAGAAAACAGAGATATTAGGGCTTTAATATCCAGGAAAAATAAAAAGTGAAAAAAAGGGTTCTTACTTTTTTCCAGAAAAAATTGAAAGCTAAAGTTAACTATTTTGAAAAGAACCATAAAAAATGTATGAGACAGACTGTGAAAAACAAGTGTGAGAACATCACTGTAATGGTACTGTAGAGAAATTGAGCATTGAGATTGAAAATCAAATATATGAGCTATTTCCTCAAGCTGTCTTAAGGCTTAACAATGGGTGGAATTCTGGAGGGTCATACTTGAACCTTGAGAATTGTATACATTGTCTGTCAAGAGGCACTTGACTGAAATTAAAGAAACAGAGAGATCCTCTATATCATTGTATGATTTACTGAAAACAGAAAAGGGGTTGGTGCTCCTTGAAATTGGTGTTTCTAAAAGAGGGGTTGGTGCTCCTTGAGTTGGTACTCAGAAATAAGCCTATGAGGCATTGTCAAAAAATGATTATTAAAATGAAAGCTTGAAAAAGGCAGCAGGTTAAGGAGTGGTTTTTCTACCCCAAGAGGGTTTTGCACTCGGCATATCTTGTGTTTATCTGATTATCTGTGGTTCATTTGATTTAGTGCATGAATGCTTTAATATGCTATATTTCCATATTACTATTCTCATTTCAGTTTATGTGATTGCATTCAATACATGAATGAATTTATCATTGATAAATGAGAGCATACATCTAGTTTATTTCAGTTATATTAAAATTGTGAAAACAATTAAAATCGCTGATTCACCCCCCTCTCAGTGTCTTTTTCAATCCAACAACTAACACTACCCATATGCTTAAAGAATAATCCATTTATCTTGATGATAATGTTAATCCTTTGGATCTAGTTAATGCCCTCCATAAAATGCTTATGACCAAATCTTATGAATGGAGGTGCTTAGAGGTGTTGGTCAAAAGACAATTCATCAATTTCTCTTAATGGTGCATCCATCCCTCCACAACCACAAGCTTCTTCCTCTATTTTTACTTTCATTCCCCGTATGCTACACCCTCCATATTTACATTTCATAGTATTCATTGATCCTACTACCACCAATCCCTTCGTAGTGCCTACTTCTAACATCCATCATAACCCTATTATGTCTTATCAATCTTGGCATTCAATCATTCCTCCTCCCACCATCATCTTCTAATCCATTTATTCCCACCCCATCATCACTCACATTCCCATGTCCACTTGCACCATCAATCAAATATATCTATATAGCATGGTAGATATTTTTTACTAAAATAATTATTAATTTTTTATTCCAATACAAGATCCTTTTTAATTATAATTATTATTATTTTGGTAAAAATCCATCCAACATGTGGGATAGATATTTCCTTATCAATCCATCAACTATTGATAGTAACATCATAAAGATACTTTATAAACTGTTATAAGATCCTTTTCAATTATAATAATTATTATTTTGGTAAAAATCCATCCAATATGTTGGATAGATATTGCCCTATGAATCCATCCACTATTGATAGTACCATAATAAAGAGACTTTATGGTGTAGGGTCACCAGGACCTTATTTGCATATTTTGTGTAATTTTTTGTTTTAGGTTGTTTTGTGTGTTTAGGTGTCTTATAAGGTTAGTTATGACCATTTAGAAGCTTAGGGGTTCATTTTGATGTGTTAATTGGGTTTTGTTAAAAAATGGAAAAAATTCCCAAATGTTGCAGATAGTTGTCATGCAATTTTTAGCAAGTTGTCTAAAGAAACAAGAAAGAGTTACATGCCCAAAATTAATGGTTCCTAATGATTGGAATAAATTTTAAATGGAAGAAAAAAACATCTTCCAAGTTGAATCAAGTGGTGGTGAACTGATTTTTGTAGTTTGGTGAATGAAAAGAAGTTGATTTTTATGTTTTCAAAATATTGCAGTCTGTTCTGCTATATGGTACATCCTATACGACCCATATAATGGTCTGAAATCTATTGAAGTTTTTCAAGCTATGAATCTACTTTATTTTGGTTTTTTTAGCATAAAATATCATCGAGTATTTTGAATGTTATGACATTTTCTTTCAAAACAGTCTAAAATTGCTTTTTTTCAATGTTGCAGTCTCGTTCTATTGCTTTGTATGGCCTGTACGGCCCATATAATGGTCTAAAATCTATTGAATCTTGTTAAGCCATGAATCTAATTTATTTTGGTTTTGGTTTCATCAATTTTGGTCTAGTTTAGACAAAGTTATTGCAATTTTTCTAAAACTGTTTGAAACCCTACTTAGGGTAAGCAGTGAACAAAAATAAATATGTAGCTCACCTCTTCATTGGTGGAAAATCACCAAAATAGATGGAGAGGTCTGAATGCATGTGTTTTACTTTTTCTCAATCTTTTAGGGGCTCACGGAGGAGTTAGCACATGTTTTGGAGTGACAGTCAGTTTGATATGTGCATGTTTCAAACTATAGGACATTGAAGAGATAACTCATGAATTTGAGGGTTGAATCTTATTGGTTTGTTATGGGTAGCATTATGGGAGTGCAATGAGAGTTATCATAGGCCTGTACAAGGGGTTTTGTAATATTCTTGAAGGGTTATACAATTCACATTGTGACTGTCCCAAGAGATCCAGTTAAATAGTCATAAGAAATGAGTTGGTTTCCAAGCATGTTAAGATCTGCCCTTGAGTCTAAGCATTGAATACTTAGTGAAATAGCATTTAGAATGTTGTAAGGAATTATCCAAGTCTATGTTAAGGGTTTGAACACTCCTTAATGGTCTGCCTCGTTCATTGAATCACCTCACCAAGGTTGAGTAATACAAGATTGTAAGACTCAAGTTTGTTTGCATTTGTGTACCATCACTCTTGAAGTTGTTCTTAGTCCTTGTAAGCCTTAGACAAGTTTTCCCTACATGTGTACAGTCTCAATGTATGTTGAATCAAAGTATCTAAGGAAATTCTATGCTAGGAGCTAGGAAGGTGTATATAGTAGTAGCTATGGAGAACAAGCAAGAATACCTTGCCTTTCAGGTCAGTTTTCTAATTAATGTCCTTCCTCTGCATCAAATTGGTATCAGAGCAAGGAAGATCAGTAAGAGGTGATAAATAAGTTGATTTGAAGTCAAGCCAAGATGGCACCTAAGTAGAATGTGGAAATAATAATCAAAGAGGCAAAAGATTCTCTTGCCCCATAATTGAGAGCCATAAAAGATAGCCTTGATGCAAGACTCACAATAGTTGAGACCGACCAGAAACGAGGAGTGGTCACAATGGATTTGAGTGAAAAAGAAGAAGAAGAAAAGAAAGTGGGTGAAGAAGAAGTAGTAGTAGTAGATGTTGAAGAGATTGCTGAAGGCAGTTAAGAATGATGGTTCCAAGGTAAAAGTAGAACTTCTAGTATATTCAGGAAGTCTGAATGGAGAAGAACTACTAGATTGGATAGGAGACTTAGATACGTATTTTGAGTTTGAAGAGATAATTGAAGGGAAACAAGTTAAATTGGCAAGAAAAAAACTAAGAGGGCATGCATCCCTATGGTGGGTTTATGTACAAAAGGAGAGGAAGAATAAAGGTAAGGAAAAAATTACATCTTGGGACAGAATGGTTGCAAAATTGAAAGGTAAATTCCTACCCAGGGATTATGCTACTCAACTATATAGAAGGTTGTAAAATTTGAAGAAAAAGGACATGGATGTGAAGACCTACACAAAAGAGTTCTACAGGCTAAGCATTAGGTCAGACCACATGGAAGAAGATGTTGACAAAGTTGCAAGGTATTTGAATGGGCTAAAGTATAGCCTACAAGATGAACTCAATCTCACAAGCCCAAGAACTATAGAAGAGTGTTATCAGTTGGGAATAAAGGCTGAAGACAAGTTGAAGAGGAGACAAGAAAAGAAATGTAGAGGTAGGGGAAGGAAAAATTTCAAAGGAAGAGGGAATTTTTGTGGTAGAGGATAGTCCCAAAGGTCTCAATGAGAGACAAGTAACTCACAAGAACAAACATCAGATCCAAGGGGCAACTTTAGAGGAAGAAGACCAATTTTTAGAGGAAGATTTAGAAATAGAGGAGGCTCAAGTGGCTTCATTGGAAAGTGTTACAAATGCAATAAATTTTCAGGCCACCAAACATGGAAGTGCACTGAGGAGCAGCCATATAATTATTTTAAAGGAGAGAGGAAAAATCAGATTGCACAAGGTGGAGATGATGTTGAAAGCAGTAATTCCCCATCACAAAATGCAAAACTAGAAGTTGGAAAGTCCTTATTGATGAGAAGAACCTTGATAAAGTGCCTATGGAGAAAGAACCAACCCAAAGAAAGTCACTTTTCAAGACTACATGAAAATGTCAAGGTAAATGTTGTAAGGTTGTTATTGATTCTAGAAGTATTGACAATTTGGTTTCAGTTGAAATGGTAGAGAAGTTAAAGTTGAAAATATTGCCTTATGCAATTCCTTACAAAGTTTCTTGGTTAAACAAAGGGCAATAGGTGTTAGTGAATGAAAAAACTTGGGTAGAATTCCATATAGGGGGTTATAAGGATAAGGTTTTGTGTGACATAATTCCTATGGATGTTTGTCATGTGATTATTGGTAGACCATGGCAATATGATAGAAATTCCAAGCATGATGGTAGAAAGAACACATATGTCATAGAGAAGGATGGAGTTTCATATACCCTAACACGATTGAAATATGAGGATAAAACACCACAAATGGAATCCAATGTGATGTTGGTAGGAGAAAAGGAATTCATAAAGGTTGTAGAAGAGGATAAAATGGGTTTTGACATCATAGTCAAGCCTAAGTCTATTGGGACATCAACAAAGAAAGAAGAGATGCCTTTGGAAATTCAAAACTTGCTAAAGAGGTATGCTGATATAGTAGTGGATGAAATCACAAGCACCTTGCCTCCTATTAGGGATATTAGTCACCACATTGATTTCATACCAAAGGATATTTTGCCTAATAATGTAGCATATAAAATGACACCACAATAGAATGAGGAGATTAAGAGACAATTTCAAGAATTGCTTGATAAGGTCCTAATCGAAGAAAGCCTTAGTCCTTGTTCGGTTCCCACTGTCCTAGCACAAAAGAAGGGAGGTGAATGGAAGATGTGCACTAATTCTAGGGCCATCAATATGATTACAATCAGATATAGATTCCCCATTCCATGGATGGAAGACTTGATGGTTTGTCTAGGTGGAGCATACTATTTTTCCAAAATAGACCTCAAGAGTGGGTATCACCAAATCAGCATTAGACCAAGGGATGAATGGAAGACAACATTTAAGACAAATGAAGGGATTTATGAGTGGCTTGTAATGCCTTTTGGTCTCTCAAATGCACCCAACACCTTCATGATGCTGATGAATGAAGTTCTCAAGCCTTTTATTAGTAAGTTTGTAGTGGTTTATCTTGATGACATTCTTGTTTTTAGTAAAACTAAGGAAGGGAATTTAAACCATTTGGATTTGGTTTTGAGAAGATTGCATGAAGAGAAACTAATGATCAATTTGAAGAAATTTGAGTTTATGAAAAAAGATTTGGTGCAACTTGGTTTTGTGGTTACAAATGGCACTTTGAAAATGGATCCCAACAAGGTTGAAGCTATTCTAAGTTGGCCTACACCCAAATCAGTTTCCGAGGAAAGGAGTTTCCATCGTTTGGCTAGTTTTTATAGAAATTTTATTAAGGATTTCAGTCATGTTTGTGCTCCAATGATTGATACTATAAAGGGGGGTAAAAGAAAGAAGTTTGTTTGGACTAGTGAAGTTGGAAAAAGTTTTGGATATTTGAAAAAGAGGGTAGCACAACAACCCATATTAGCCTTACCAGATTTTAATAAGGTGTTTAGTATTGAGTGTGATGCAAGTGGTTATGCCATAGGGGTAGTGTTGAGTCAAGAGGGCAGACCCATAGCCTTGTTTAGTGAAAAAATTAATGAAGCTAAGAAGAAATGCTCTTCCTATGACTTAGAGATGTATGCTTTGGTTCAGTCCTTGAAAAAATGGAGACATTATCTACTTCTAAAGGAGCTCATAGTCTTTTTTGATAACCATGCCCTCCAATTTTTGAATAGTCAAGAGAAACTCAGTCATAGGCATGTTAAATGGGTAGAATACTTGCAAGGTTACACCTTCACCATCATGCATAAGAAGGGGAAGTCAAAAAAAGTAGTTGATGCATTGAGTAGGAGGACACTCATGGTGCAAGAAATCCAATTGCAAAGTGTAGGTGTTGAAGCATTAAAAGGTATGTATGTAGATGATGTTGATTTCAAGGAAATTTATGCATCTTGCAACCAATCTAATGGTGTTCGTCATGAGATAAGTTCTGATTTTCTGATTCAAGAGGGTTTTTTATTCAAAGGGGCTCAATTTTTTATGCCTAAATGTTCTATGAGGGATAATTTGATAAAATAAAAGCATAGTGGCAGCCTTGCAGGCCATTTTGGTCTTGATAAGACCTTGGAGTAGTTGAGAAGGCACTATTTTTGGCCTAAAATGCAAAGTGATTTAAGGAATTTTGTTGAAAAATGTGTGATTTTTCAAAAGGCAAAGGGAAGCAATACTAATGCAGGCTTGTATCAGCCTCTTCACATTCCAAATAGGTCTTGGGAGTCAATAAGCATGGATTTTGTAATGGGTTTACCAAAAACACCTAGAGGTTTTGATTCTATCTATGTTGTAGTGGACAAGTTTTCCAAGATGGCACACTTCATCCCATGTAAGAGCACTAATGATGCATCCTACATTGAAGGTTTTTTCTTCAAGGAAGTGGTAAGAATTGATGGTTTTCCTTTAAGTATTGTTTCAGATAGAGATAGTAATTTTGTTGGGTATTTTTGGAGAACTTTATGGAAGAAATTTGGCACTAACCTTAGCTTTAGCTTTTCCTATCACCCCCAAACTGATGGGTAGAACAAGGTAGTTAATATGAGCCTTGGTAACCTCTTAAGATGTCTTACAAAAGAGTATTCTACTCAATGGGATCTGATCTTGCCTCAGACAAAATTTGCATATAATGACTCAGTCAATAGAATTGTGGGTAAGAGTCCATTTGAAGTTGTTTATGGTTTGCAACCGAGAGGAGTATTTGGATTGAGAGATACAAGTGGGATGGAGAGGATAAGTGTTGAGGGTGAATTTTTGTTTGTGTCTGTGAAAGAGATTCACCAACAGGTCAAGGATCACCTACAAAAGAGTGTTGATAAGTACAAGCAAAGGGATGATGCACATAGGAGAGAACTCACTTTCAATGTTGGATATTTAGTTCTAGCTCATCTAAGGAAGAAGATATTTCCTAAGGGACATTATTCCAAGCTGCAATTGAAGAAAATTGGTCCTTGTAGGGTTGTTCACAAGTTTGGTCCCAATGCTTATGAGATTGAACTACCAAGTGGAATTGGAATCTCACCTATATTTAATGTATCTGACCTATACCCTTTCAAAGGGGCTATTGTTGTAGGTAATGAAGCAGGTTCTCAAGCATTTGAAGATGAAAAATGGATCCAAGACCTTCCTCCCAGCCAACCTTTAGAGTTGGAGTGCATACTGGATATAAAGGAGCTCAAGAAGATAAGAAAGACCACCTATTTGCAATAATTGTTCAAATGGAGGGGTCTCCCATGGAAGATGATACCTGGATGTATGAAGCTAATATTATAAAGCATGGATATATAGTTGCAGACTTGCACTCAAGTGGGACTTAAGTTTTTCTTCCCCTTGGGTGTATGGTGTAGGGTCACCAAGACCTTATTTGCATATTTTGTGTAATTTTTGGTTCTAGGTTGTTTTGTGTGTTTATGTGTCTTATAAGGTCATTTATGACCATTTAGAAGCTTAGGAGTTCATTTTGATGTGTTAATTGGGTTTTGTTCAAAAATGCAAAAAATGCCAAATGTTGTAGATAGTTGCCATGCAATTTTTAGCAAGTTGTCAAAAGAAACAAGAAAGAGTTACATGCAAGAAAGTAATGGTTCCTAATTATTGGAATTAGTTGTAAATTGAATAAAAAAACACCTTCCAAGTTGAATCAAGTGGTGGTGAACTGATTTTTGTAGTTTGGTGAATGAAAATAAGCTGATTTTTGTGTTTTCAAAATGTTTCAGTTTGTTTTGCTATATGGTACGACCTGTACAACCCATATAATGGTATGAAAACTATTGGAGTTTTTCAAGCTATGAATCTACTTTATTTTGGTTTTTGTAGCATCAAATTTCATCGACTATTTTGAAAGTTAAGGCATTTTCTTTCAAAACAGTTTAAAATTACTTTTTTTAACGTTGCAGTTCTGTTATGTTGCTTTGTACGACCTATATAATGGTTCAAAAGATATTGAATATTGTTTAGCCATGAATCTAATTTATTTTGGTTTTGGTTTCATCAATTTTGGTCTAGTTTAGAGAAAGTTATTGTAGTTTTTCTAAAATTGCCTAAAACTCTACCTAGGGTAAGCAGTGAACAAAAATAAATATTTAACTCACCTCTTCACTGGTGGAAAATCACCAAAATGGGTGGAGAGGTCTGCATGCATGTATTTTAATTTTTCTCAAGCTTGCAGGTGCTCAAGGAGGAGTTAGCACGTGTTTTGGAGTGACAGTTAGTTTGATATGTGCATGTTTCAAACTATAGGACATTGAAGAGATAACTCATGAATTTGAGGGTTGAATCTTATTGGTTTGTTATGGGTAGCATTATGGGAGTTCAATGAGAGGTATCATAGGCCTATACAAGGGGTTTTGTAACATTCTTGAAGGGTTATACAATTCACATTGTGACTGTCCCAAGAGATCCAGTTAAATAGTCATAAGAAATGAGTTGGTTTCCAAGCATGTTAAGATTCACCTTGAGTCTAGGCATTGAATACTTAGTGAAATAACATTTAGAATGTTCGAAGGAAGTATCTAAGTCTATGTTGAGGATTTTAACACTCCTTAATGTTTTTATCTAGTTCATTGAATCACCTCACCAAGGTTGAGCAATACAAGATTGTAAGACTCAAGTTTGTTTGCATTTGTGTACCATCACTTTTGAAGTTTTTCTTAGTCCTTGTAAGCCTTAGACAAGTTTTCCCTCCATGTGTATGGTCTCAAAGTGTGTTGAACCAAATTCTCTAAGGATATTCTATGCTAGGAGCTAGGAATGTGCACATAGAAGTAGCTATGTAGAACAAGCAAGAATACCTTGCCTTTCGGGTTTGTTTTCTAATTGAATGTCCTTCCTCTGCATCACTTTATAAGGTGTTAAGTAGAGTAAGTACCTTGAATTTTACATAAATTTTGATATAAATCATACTCCTCTCAGTCATGATATATTAGTGTATTCCTTTCCTATGGGTTTTGTGTCCACATGTTTCAAAAGTTACAATGGTTAGGGGGACCCAATGACCCATCAATAATCTTACAATGTTACTTTCTTAGATTACATGTAAGATGATAGATTACTAAACTCTTTCCACATAAAATGAAGGGATATACTCTTGGGTGGCTATATTCATTACCTCATAGTTCAATTCTCTCATATATAAAGCCTATCTAGTTTAATTTTACCTCATATAACTATTCACACTACACCTAAGCTCACTTAGAGAATTTTATATTTTTTTCTCATGTCATAAGGACTTTAAACATGTCCACACAATTATCTCAAAATTTTCACACATGTCACATATTTGGAGGGTTAGTCAATTCTCTACTTGTAATGAAATGACTTGCACAGTAGAAGAATATAATAAGAAATACGATTCCAAAAAATTATAATAATATCCCAGTTTGAGGGGGCAACCTCATAATCCACTTAAAGGGGGATACCTTGAATAATCTTCAATGAAAACATAATACTCAACATCATGATAATATTTATCCACTAGATCCTATATATACCTAATTATGCCTTGGCTACCACCTAGGCCAACTTAGATATTCAATTATAACCCCTATGATGACATAACTACCAATATATGGATATGATAATGATTATATAACTTATTTAAGATTTAAAGTATCCACCATATTACTACTCATCACCCAAAACATGCTATATAATTAAAGGCACAACACTAGTATTATATCCTTTCTTCTCCCTTATTTAACATATACAAGGAAGTCATTGTATCATTATTCATTTTTATTATTCAAGTTCATTTGTCGAAGTTATTGGATTTTGTGTTCATTTTATTATTGATCCAACATGATATTAGAGCCATGAATAGAAAATTCCCTTCCAATTTGTATTGAATCACATACTTAGCCCTAGTATTGGTGCATCATAGAGCCAAATGGACATCACTATTGAGTTTAAAAGGCATGAGAAAGCTAAAATTCTCTGACATTTTTTTACAAAGGTATATTTTTCATTTTTCTATACCTACACCATTCAGATTATGAATGATCGTACCTATATAAAATGTTTTTTTTACAAAAATCCCTTTTTTTTAGTGATTGAATTGGTATTTTTTGGGTGTTTGGTTTGTAGAAATAGATACATAACTGTTTATTTGTCATTTTTTATAGACTCCTAATTCATCAAGTTTTTGATATTTATATTTGGTGGATTCCAAATCTAGATCTAAGTATTTTACATTTTGATTTGAAGTTTCCTAGTCCATACTTTAATTTTTTCATGATTGCTTTGAATTTTCTTGCTTTCAAGCTTACCCTTGGAAATTTATTGCATGTTTTATGTTTGTCTTTCACTTTTTTTGAAGGTTTTGGGCACCACTACTCAAATTTTAATTTTTTCTAGTATTTCTACCCCATTTTTTATGCCATTAGGTTTTCATATGTGTTTGCAATGTAGTCTTCATCCTTTACATCATTAGATTTTCATTTGTGTTTGCAATAGCTCTATTTCTAGGGTTACACCATCTAAAGTTCACCACTAACCTACATCACACACACACAATAAAATCTACTCATTAGCATCCCTATCTTTTGCACTACCAAAAAAATTAAAGAACTCTAAAGTCTAAAATTCTATAAAAGCTTAGCCTTTGAACTATTATAGACTTCCAAACTTTGATACAACCTTGTACTACAAGTTTCTATAGAATTTTGGACTCCAACACAAATTTGTTAAACTCTAAGATTTTTCAGATGTTTGGACTCTAACACAATCTTGGAGGAATCTAAATAGCTAGGGATTTCAAGCTTTGACATAATATTGTAGGACTATGAGCTACTGAAGACTTTCATATTCTAGGAGAACCTGGTAGGATTCTAAACTATCATGAAATTTTGGACTCTAATGAAACTTTTGAGGATTCCAAACTATTGTGTACTTCTAGAATCTAAGGATAAGGTCCCATGGGGGGCTTCAAGATCTATTTTGAAGGAGTAGGGGGTCTCATGAAGCCAAATATAAATTGCTATAGGATTACATATAATAGTTTCCTCAACAATAGTAGTCACTACTTTTTAGTTCAAAAATTTAAGAGGGTGCAATTGGGGCGGGGCTAGAAATTGCCCCACCAACTTAGGCTTTTTTTTCTACCACTTATCAATCATATGGAGTTGTATATTCCCACTAATTAATTTTATTATTATTTTATATTTATTTACCCTATTGAATTGAATATGCAAAATAATAAAATTCATGAGACCACTAGCTTCCATAAATTGATGAGCTTAAACTTTTCAACTTAAACTACACTACAAAATTCATGAGACCACCCACTTAAAAATAATCATAAAAAATCACAACAAAACCCACTATTTTTTTAGGAAGCCCCCTCCATGGGACCACAACCTAAGGCAATCACAAATAACTCTAAACTTTCAAACACTATTGCAACTTTGTTCTCTAACCGAATGTTAAATTGATAATGTTATCTCATAATGACTTTCCTTTGATTGAAGATGTCTTTATTAAATTAAAAAATCTACTTTCTTATCTTCAAAGTTGTAGCAAAGAAAAATTAGATAAAGAATGTGTGCTCTGATCCTTTTAAGTTAAAAGCTTCATATCAAGTATTTTATTCTACATTTTACTCTACAACGGATGCTAATGGTGCTAAATTTTTATTAGTTTTGTTATAGACTCATGAGGGAATAATTTAAATTATACTCCATGGATACAATCACTTCCTCAAAAATTCAATCATTAATGTCACAAACATCTAAAGGTAAAGGAAACAAGTCTTCAAAACCTAAGGCATAATTGATTTAAAAAAGTGAGAGTTCCTCCAAGAAAACAAATAAAAAATGCAAGCTACTTCTTATTTTATGTCAAGTAAGAGTACCTACATGACAAAGAAAACATGCAGAGGACCATTTTCTTGTGAGTGATCAAAGGATTGTAATCTTGGAAGAGACCATGAAGAAACACAACATTGATACTCACAAACCTAGAAAGGGTCAAACACTTAATATAAGGATTTAGATTCATCCACATAGAGTTGGATATTTGAATCTTGGGAGCCTCTCATCACATGACCAACTCTCATGATCTACTTGAGTCTCTTTCTGATAATTTTACTTCTTAGACTATGTGGTTAAATCTACACATATTATGGTTTTGGGGTTAGTACTATACAATTTATGGATGGTTTCATTTAGGATGTGCTCTATGTTCCTAATTTTTTTGCGTATATTTTCCCCATATAGTATATATTCTATATTATGGATGGGAAGAAAATTGAGATCTTCCCACACGATGTAATTATCACAAAGCTACAACATTCCTGAGAAAAATGTTGCTTTAGGTAGAGTTGATCATGGGTCTAGATTATATAGGATTCATGGTTTTGAGTCATCTTATGGATCATCACACATTTCCCATATAAATTATTGAGTAAAATTTAGCACATGAGGTTTGGATACCTTAATTATATGTATCTTTAGCAATTAAGTACATTACATATGGTTATTTTTCTTCCAAAGGTTTCATGTTTAGAGGGAGTTTTTTAAGGTTGTGTCCTTGGAAAACATCATCAGGAACCCTTTTCTAGAGGTAAGGCTCATTGTGTTACAGCCTTACGCGAGTTGGAATATAGTAACCTCATGTCATTTCTAACCCCCTCTTTTGTAAGATCTATTGATGATTACTCTCATTATACACAAGTGTACTTCCTTAAGTACAAGAGTGATGTCTTCACCATTTTAAATAATTTGAGGGTGCTCATGGAGAAGCAATTAGGTTCTTCTATTCAATGGATATGTAAAAAAAATAGGGGGGATATTTGAATCAATCCTTCTAGTAGTATTACATTGAGGATAGTATACATCATCAATATTCAATTCCCTACACTCATTAGAATGGTGTTGTTGAAAGAAACTAGAAAATATATAACCTATATATAAAATACACCGAGATGTATCGAGGCATTGAATTTTTTCAACTTTAATTTTTATTAAAGTTGAATGATGAAAAATTTAAACGCCTCAAGAAATCTCGACGTATTTTATATATAGGTTATATATTTCTAGTAGCAGTCGTGACGTGCGTAACATATTGAATAAATTAATATATTTAGGGTTATGATTAGAGTTAGGGTTTAGTGTTAAGGTTGGTTTTATGGTCATAGTTAGTGTGAGAATTATGTTAGGGTTAGGGGTAGAATTATGGTTAGGGTTAGGGTTTGGATTATAATTATAACAGGTTTCAGGTTAGGAATAATACTTTGGTTAGTGTTAAGGGTAGGGTTGGAATTACTATTAAGGTTTGGATTGGAATTATAATTAGGGGTAGGGTAAGGATTTATATTTGGTCAGGGCTATGGTTTGTGTTAGGGTTAGTTTCAAGGTTAGGATTAAGGTTAAGATTAGCATTAGGGTTAGGATTTGGTTTATGATCATGATTATGGTGAGGGTTAGGGTTTATACTTATGATTAGGGTTATAGTTAGCGTTAGGGTTTAGTGCTAAGGTTTAGTGTTATACATTGAATAAATTAATATAATTAGGGTTATGATTAGGGTTGAAATTTATGGTTATGATTTATATCATGGTTAGGGAACTAGCATTAGGGTTAAAGTTTATATCATGGTCAGAGTTATCATTAGATTTAGGGTTAACCATTTAGGATTAGGGTTTAGCATTTAGTTTTATGATTATGGTTAGGGTTAGGGTTTAGGCTTATGGTTAGGGTTATAGTTACAATTAGGGTTTAGTGTTAAGGTAAGTGTTAGCATTAGGTTTATGGTTAGGGTTAGAATTTTGTTCTATGGTTATGATTATGTTTAGGGTTTACATTAATGTTTAGGTTAGGGTAAGAATTATGGTTAGGGTGAGGAAATGGGTAGGATTGGGATTATTATTATGATTATGATAGAATGATAAAATAATAGTTATGGTAGTTTTAAGTTCAAGATTAGGATTAGTTATTACCATTTTCGAGGCATATTTTTTCATTTATATATATTTTTTGGTTTTTTTTGAAAAAATACACCTTGAAAATGATACCTCTCAGCGTATAATATATAGATTAATTTATTAAGATAGATAAGATAGTTTATAGTGGCATCACAACTATCAATAATATTTAAATATTCAATATTAAATGAGATTCTATATATATATAATTGATACTATTAAATAGTAATATTAATATTAATATTATTATATTATATATTATGTTAGTATTATCAATAATATTATTTTATAATTGGTTAAGGTTAGGGTTAGGGATAGGTTTATGGTTAGGATTATGGTTTAGGAATTTTATTGTTAGGATTAGGGTTAGAGTTAGGGATGGGTTTAGGGTAAGGGTTAGGGTTAGAATTAAGTTGAATTTATGATATTTTGGTTAGGGTTAGGGTTAGGATTACAATTAGCATTAGTGTTATCATTATGAATAGGGCTAGGTTTAGGATTATGTTTAAGATGAGTGGTAAGGTTAGAGTTGGGGTTAGCATACATAAAAAGGGTTACCTAATCCTAATTCTATCTCTAACCTTAACCCTAGAACCCTAATCCTAATTCTATTTCCAACCCTAATTGTAACCCTAATCCTAATTAGATATCTTTAACCATAATCCTAACCCTAATTCTTACACTATCTCTAACCCTAAACCTAATACTAACATAAAACCTAACACTAATCCTAATTATTTCTATCTCTAACAAAACCCTAACCCTAATCCAAACCCTAACCCTAACCCTAACCCTAACCCTAACCCTAACCCTAACCCTAACCCTAATCCTAATCCTAATCCTAATTCTATCTCTAATTTTATCCCTAACCCTAACCCTAACCCTAATCTTGACCTTATATCTAACCCTAACTCTAATCTTGACCTTATCTCTAACCCTAACCCTGACTCTAACATTAATCCTAATGCTAACCCAACCCTAATCCTAATTATATCTCTAACCATAACCCTAATCCCAATCCTAACCCTAACCTTAATTAATTTAATGTTGGCTCCATCATAACCCTAACCCTAACCTTAACCCTAATTAAACTATCTTAAGTGTATTTGAACCCTAACCCTAATTGTGCCATAACCCTAACTCTAATTGAACTCTAGCCCTAACTTTGAAAGATGTTTCTCCCCTCACAAAACCCTCAATCCTAATCCTAATTCTATCTCTAACCCTAACCCTAACCCTAATCTTGGCCCTATCTCTAACCTAACCCCAACCCTAATTCTATCTCTAATTGTAACCTAACCCTAATCTTCACTCTATCTCTAACCAAAACCCTAAACCTAAACCTAATCATAACAAAAACCTCAACCCTAAACCTAATTCTATCTCTAACCCTGACACTTACCCTAATATTTACCCTATCTCTAACCATCACCCTAATCGTAACCCTATTTGTAATGCTAATCTCAACCCTAATCCTAATTTTATCTTTATGCCTAACCCTAACCATAATATTAGCACTAACCTGAGCCCTAATCCTAATTCTAATTCTAACACTAATCCTAATTTTATCTCTAACCCTAACACTAACCCTAATCCTAACCCTATCTATAACCCTAACTCTAAGCCTAATCATAATCACAATCCTAACATAAACACCAACCCCAATCCTAATCCTAGTTCTATCTCTAACCCTAACCCTAACCCTAACCCTAACACTAATTGCAACACTAATCCTAATTCTATTTCTAACCTTAATTATAAACTTAATTCTAATTTTATCTTTAACCTTAACCTTAACCCTAATCCTTACACTATCTCTAATCCTAACCCTAACCCTAACCCCAACCCTAATATGAACACAAACCACAACCCTAATCCTAATTCTATTTTTATTGCTAACCTGAACCCAAACCTGAACCCTAATCCTAACCTTATTTCTAACCCTAACCATAACCTTAATACTAACCCTAATCCTAATTCTATCTCTAACCATAACCCTAATTAATTTAATGTTGGCTCCATCATAACCTAACCCTAACCTTAATCCTAATTAAACTATCTTAAGTGTATTTGAACCCTAACCCTAATTGTGCCATAACCCTAACTCTAATTGAACTCTAGCCCTAACTTTGAAAGACATTTCTCCCCTCACAAAACCCTCAATCTTAATCCTAATTCTATCTCTAACCCTAACCCTGACCCTAATCTTGGCCATATCTCTAACCTAACCCCAACCAATCCTAACGCAACCTTAATTCTATCTCTAATTATAACCTAACCCTAATCTTCACTCTATCGCTAACCAAAAACCCTAACCTTAAACCTAATCAGAACAAAAACCTCAACCCTAAACCTAATTCTATCTCTAACCCTAACACTTACATTAATCTTTACCCTATCTCTAACCATCACCCTAATCATAACCCTTTTTGTAATGCTAACCCCAACCCTAATCCTAATTTTATCTTTATGCCTAACCCTAACCCTAATATTAACACTAACCTGAAACCTAATCCTAATTCTATTTCTAACCCTAAGCCTAATTCTATCTCTAACCCTAACACTAACCCTAATCCTAACCCTATCTATAACCCTAACTCTAAGCCTAATCATAATCATAATCCTAACATAAACACCAACCCCAATCCTAATCCTAATTCTATCTCTATCCTTAACCCTAACCCTAACCCTAACCCTAACCCTAACACTAATTGCAACACTAATCCTAATTCTATTTTTAACCCTAATTGTAACCCTAATTCTAATTTTATCTTAAACACTAACCCTAACCCTTACACTATCTCTAAGCCTAACCCTAACCCTAATCTGAACACAAACCACAACCCTAATCCTAATTCTATTTTTATCACTAACTTGAAGTCGAATCCTAATCCTAACCCCATTTCTAACCATAACCATAACCTTAATACTAACCTAATCCTAATTCTATCTCTAACCCTAACCCTAATCCCAATCCTAAACCTAACCCTAATCAACTTAATGTTGACTCCATCATAGCCCTAACTCTAACCTTAACCCTAATTAAACCCTCTTAAGTCTATTTGAACCCTAACCTTAACTCTAATTGAACTCTAGCCCTAACTTTTAAAGACATTGCTCCCCTCACAGAAACCTCAATCCTAATCCTAATTCTATCTCCAACCCTAACCCTAACCCTAACGTTGGTTGTATCTCTAACCTAACCCCGACTAATCCTAACCCTAACATTAATTCTATCTCTAATTGCAACCTAACCCTAATCTTCACTCTATCTCTAGCCAAAAACCTAACCCTAAACCTAATCATAACAAAAGCCTCATCCCTAAACCTAATTCTATCTCTAACCCTAACCTTTACCCTAATCTTTACCCTATCTCTAACCATCACCCTAATCGTAACCCTATTTGTAATGCTAACCCCAACCCTAATCCTAATTTTATCTTTATGCCTTACGCTAACCCTAATATTATCACTAACCTGAACCTTAATTCTAATTCTATTTCTAACCTTGATCCTAATTCTATCTATAACCCTAACACTAACCCTAATCCTAACCCTATCTCTAACCCTAACCCTAACCCTAATCATAATCCTGATCTTAACATAAACCCCAACCCCAATCCTAATCCTAATCCTAACCCTAATTAGGATTCGACTAGGCTTATAGTTTAATTAGGGTTTGGATTAAACTTAAGGTTTCAATAAGGGTTAGGATTAGAGTTACATGTAGAATTAGTGTTAGTGGCGGGATTAAGTTTAGGGTTAGGATTAGGATTACAAATATGGTTATGGTTAAGGTATAAAATCACGGTTAGGGTTAGAATTCTTAAGATTAGAGTAAAAATTAATAATTATGAAATTGAAAATAATGAAATTGTTTAAGAAAGTACTAAAGAACATAGGTATTATTTAAATATTTTTTTATCATTATTTAATATTTAACATTTTATATAAATATTATTTAATATACTTTAATTTAATAATTTATAATTTATGTGTTTACTTTCAATTAAATGGCAAAAAATACCCATAAAAAAATTTAATCCAATCTAACATGTATCTATCATTGCACAATTACAAGTGCAACTATCATATTGTATTTCATGAGACCACATATCTTTGAAGATTCTTGTCTAGAATTTGGTGCTACACATTAATAGGACCATTTTTTGGGGCATTTTGTTGAATAAATAATGTGTTTTCTTTGTTTCCAACTATAACATCCAACTAAAAATAATTTTCCATAATGATGATGGATGAGCTCAAACCTTTAAGTTTTTATTCGAAAGTTTCTAAGGCCTATTCAACAAATCCATTTTGATCTTAACCTGCAACAATGGCGTGTTGTCTTCTAGCTCGTTTCATTTCCTAGAAGCTCATTTCAAATCCATTTTGATGTTTGAATATGTATGCCTTCGACACTCTATGAGAACTCTCCCTACCTTGACACCACCTGATGTAATCATGGATGAAAAGCATTTAATTAATGATTTTTTAATGTAATCCTTAACATAATAACTCATAATCAATACATTAAAAAACTCAAATATTTAACACAATGTCTCATGATAATGAATTATAAGTATATTCCCAACAATTTGAATTACATCAAGAACCTCTATTGCAATGTTATCTGAGCTAAGAGGTTAGCATGTTCAACAAGCTTATGTCTCTTAGATTCAATTCCACATCATGCCAGTTTTCAGTGTTGCAACAGATACAAAAATGAAAGGCTCCGCTTCCAACCACGCAGTGTTGCATACTGATCCTGCGTCATTGCATATTCTTGAATGCCACTAGAGAAACAACTTCCATCTAACTGATTGATTAACTAATTAAAGAACTATCCCCAATTATTTAATTCCATGAGCACCTCCACCATGGATGGTCTATGATGTGGGAGATAAGAGGTGCAACAAAGCCCCAACTGTAGCAACCCCTCAACCATGGAATATCCATATCCGCTCTTTGGGCCCATCTCTTCAATTACACCCTCTATGACTACTTCATTCAGACAATGAGGAAAGGAATGAGAAACCCATTTAGACAGAGTCAATCCATTGGAAAACATTGGATCCGTCAGTCCCTTTTCAGTAAGCATCTCCAACACTAACACGAGATAGTTGTATATGTCTCCTTTCACTGAAATTCTTCCTCCCATTCCATACTCTGCATAAACACTAAACAAACAATTCAAATTCATTCCTTTCTATTCTTACCCTCTCAAAGCTCAAAAAAATGAATCGCCTAATTTAGCCCAATTACTTACCAGGTGCAATGTAACCAAAAGATCCTCTCAAGGTTAAGGTGATAGCAGATGCATCATTCACCAGTTGTGCGATTCTAAAATTGGCAACACAAGCGCTCATGGTTTCGTCCAAAAGCACATTTCACAGTTTTATGTTGCAATGAAAGATGGATAGAGAGCAGTCATGATGTAAGTATGAAACCAAACGTGCTACTTGGAACAGAATTGCCCATCACTTCCTCAAACCCAATTCTTCTACTACATTGCTATCAACTGAGAAATCGTTGTTGCTGCTCACAAAGCTAAACTGAAGATATAATGCATGAAGGTGAAATGGTGAGTGGAGCAGTAAATGAAGGTGAAATCCCTAACGGAGCGTTATAGAACATACAACTATTCCACTTCCATCCACCTCAAACACCTCATCTCAGCGTAAACAGCTGGCAGAATACAAATCATTTCTTTTTTCTTAGACCGTTGCATTCGTTAGCCTTCTATAGGGTTGTTGTCATTGTAGGGTTATACCTCTCGACGTAATAATAGATCACCAAAGGAGATAAAAATTGTGAGCCTCATTTATCTCAATATTTTTGATATGTTATATATAATTAACATGTGTCATACTCTTGGGATTTACCAAAAGATAAAGTGAAGATCTATCTCCAAAATAGGGAGATATGTCTAATCTAACACCACATAATTCATCCAATGATTAATAAGATGTGTGGCCATTTCATCAAAATTATCTTTAGTGATGCTTCAAAGAGGCACATGTTTCACATCTATAGGCTATCCTAGAAGTTCTATATTAGTTTTGGTAGGTTTTTATCAAATCATGTATTCAAATTCAATCATAGATACCAATCCAACATTGAAGACCAAACAACTTTTTCTTATGTGATGCATAATAGAGGAATCCACCTACCTAGCTCAAAGTGTTGTACTATGTATACAAAATAATTAGTAATTCACCCATGGGCTATATAGTATATTATAACTACTAAAATTAGAATTTAAGGAACTGAATTATAAAGTTGGCACTCTTGGTTGATCCAAAATTTGAAATTTTTATTTTGGGGGCAAAATATCAATGTTTCTTGGGAATTATAGCTCTAAATACTAGCATAATTCCTTATATTATTTTATATGCATTTTTTATAGCTTCTATTTTGAGTCTAATGTGTAAGCTAAGTCTTAGGTTGGGTGGTGTGCAATTTAATTTTTAGCTTGATACATGATCTTAATCTTGACCTTCTCATAGTTATACAAGGAAGCCTCTGTAAATGTTTCTAAAAGTGGATGTATTGTATGCAATGTTCAATTAGCCTTATGATAATCAATATAATAATTTGTTATTTAAGGGGCGGGGGCCTAGCTCGATTGGCTAAAGAATCCTATTGCAGGCAAGAGGTCACGAGGCCTAGTCTCCCCCCAAACCCATGGTACCAGAAGGCATGTCGTGCCAGTGCCATCGATCATGTGAAAATAGTTTTCCAAGCGCACTACAGTTTATAGGGGGACAGATACCTGATTGATTCCTGCAGTCTAAAAAAAATAAAAATAAATAATTTGTTATTTTTTAAAAAATAGATTCTTTTTTATGCTCATGATTTAGTTTTTGTGTGCCTATGCATTATTCTTCTATTGGTTATTGTATCATGAGCTACAAATCTCTTCTCTATTTGTAAGAACATATTTGTCTAGTATGAGCCTTAATTTGAGTTATTTATTTCTATAAAATTTATCCATTTTCAATTCCCACTTAACTTTAGGATTACCCTAGGATAGATAAGGTATCAAAATTTTAATCTTGAAGATTGATTTGTTGATCACGTCCCACATCAACTAATCTTTCCATTGTTAGTGGTCTATGTGGTGCATTGGCCCCAAACAAGATCTTTATACCTATTAAAAAATATGTTTGAATTATGTAAGTTGGAGGTTTCAATGTATATTTTGTTTAGAACTTGTGTGTGGTATAAAAATTAAATTAGAAACCATTATCAATAAAGGTATGCATTATTATTGTGGGTATTAATAGATATAGGGAAGGATATCATGAAGCACAAAGGGAGGAAATTTCATTGAGAAGGAAATGATATTTTTGTTTCCAAGGGGAAAATATCTGAGGATAGCAACAATTTATTTTTGTGGAAAGATATATTGGACACAAAGGAAATGAACTTTACTAAGGAATTCATTGACTAGAGGGGAAGTATGAGAAACATCCCAAAGAGATGTTATGGAGGTTCATAAGGATGGTTAAAAAATGCATTTGAAGAGTGTTATGTGATGGAAGGGGAGAAATACATGTACCACTTTAATTATACAATTTGAGGATTTCACACAACAATTGGTAGGGTAGAAACATAAGTATAAGCAATAATAGAAATAGAGGAAATAGTTGACAAAATACCAAATACATATGTGTGGCGAGGAGGCTTTTTTAATTTTTAGTGGGGTGCCAAGGAAATTTTTGGATTATATTTTTTAATAGTAGGTGGGTGACAAGAATGGTTAAGAGGTGAACCTAGTAATAAGAGGAATAATTTTGGAGGTTCATGTAAAAAGTTGCATGATGTCATAATAGGGCCTCAGAAGTATAACATGTGATTTAGTCCCACAAAGTGGAATAAAAGGTAGTGGTGTATGATGTCTAATAGTGTAGGAATATTTAATGGAGAGGAAGCATAAGTATAAGAGAGGATGATTGAAGTAATACTATGACATACATAGAGGATGGTTAGAAATATGAGGATGTCAAGGAATAATAGAAGTCATAGAGGGAGAATGGGTGGAAATAGAGAGCTCATCAAAGGCTAAATAAAGAGGTGGTAGAGGATAAAAGAAAGAGGGGGTGGTAGGTGTACTAGAAATATGAGTTATGAGAATGCTATCTATGCAAGCAGAGAGAAATGAGAAAGAAGATACATGTTCATATGAATGCAGAATAAGAATATTTTTAAGATAATGATTGTTATTTGATTTAAATAAGATTAAGGTCCAAGGTATCAAAATAGGTGGAAGAAGATGTGTAGAGGTAAGTATCAATATCATAATAGATACTATGCCATGTATTATTAGAGAAAGGTATAATATGAGAATTAATGTGAGACGAAGAGAAATTAATATCATTTAGGAAACTTATTTTATTAGTAGTGGTGAAATAATAGTCATGTGTTGGTGTATGAGACATCATCAAATACAAAATTGGGTGAATTAGTATCATGGTCAATAAGTAGTGATAAGATGAAAGGTATAGATAATTCGGATCATCAAAATGGATGAAGTTAAAGGTTGGGGGATAATTTAGCGAAGGAAGGATAAGAAGGTCATTTGGTTCATTTGTATAGCATAAAAACCATATACAATAATGCTATTATTCTCCATGGTTTCCTCAAGTGGATAGGTACTATGATAGGGGAGAAATGGAGTAAGAGAAGAATAATCAATGAAAGGTAAAAAAGTCCTCAATGCAAGAAATTGAAACATACATTAGGATATAAACAGAAGAAGAGGGGGATAATAATTATAAAATATTAATGATGGAATGTAGGGATGGATAAATTTTTATAAAAGTTAGAAATTTTAATGAGCACAATTGGATAGGAATTGATGAAGTGAGAAATAATTAGGGTTGGTTATGTGGTTATGAAGGTTCTCCAAGAAAGAGAAGTATATGGATCTAGAAGAGAGTGTAATGAAGACAAGGGATAAGGTGAGTTTTGATATGTCATGGGGAGGGGTGGGTGTGTGAAGTGTGATTAATGAAAGAGGGTTGATGGTCCAAGGTGAAACAAGAGAAAAGGCATTAGCATATTGGTTAAGGAATGAATAAAAGTAAGAGGTGTTGGGGTAAAAATTTAAAATTTGAGAATAATAATTGTAGGAAAAGGCATGGTTTAGGAGAGAAAAAATATGAGTGAGGATATGAGGATGAGTAGAAAAATACTATGGAAAAAATGAGGCTCAATGAAGTTATAAAAAATAGAGGAAGAAGAAGTAATTTTAGCTAGGAAAATATCAAAGGAAGGAGTTGCAAAGGGTATAGTAATATAGGTTCATTAGTTATAATATGGATAGGAGTAAAAAGGTTCAAGAAGGATGGACTCACAAAATGGAAAAGCACAAGTGAATGAAACAAAAGAGGAGATAAAAATATATAAAATTAAGAAAATAAAGATTAAATGAAAAAGTAACATAAGTAGAAACATAAGAAATTGTACTTTGAGAGATGGAAAGATGGAGCTCTCTTCTGGTGGTTCAACATTTTTTTAAAATTCCTTGAAGGTGGGAAATGTTGGTTCTCCCCCTGGTGGTTATGGTGGTAGGTGTGATGCTACTATTGCTGATGGTGCAAAATTGTCAGCCTACAGTGGTGCTATTGGCAATGATGGTGGGTTCTCTTTCGTATCTTTTGTTCCAAACTGTTGTGCATATTTTGCACACACGCCCCACCGTTGGCAGGGACCCTCTTTTTTCGCTCCCGGCGGGCTTCTTTGCTCCCGTCTCATTTTGCATGCCCCTCATTTTGCTATCCTAGTTGGTCAACATGCCCTTCAAAGTCTCATTTTTGGTTGACCATATTTTGCCCCTAAAATAAAAAATGGCCAAGTCTTGGGTTTTTCGGGCTTCGCCCCCCTCCGCTCACTCGATTCGCTTTTTCCTTCATTCTTTGACTTTGGGGATAGATTTCCTATGGATTTTGGATGTTTTTGTGGTGCCTAAGTGAACTGACAAGGTTTCGTTATGTTTCAGGAAGTTTTGAAAATTCCAAAACTATGTTCCTGCAACGGCTTCCCTGCAGCGGCTTTCCTGTAGTGGCTTCCCTACAGCGGCTTCCTTGCAACGTCTTCCCTACAACGGCTTCCCTGCAATGGCTTTCTTGTAGTGGTTTCCCTACAATGACTTTCCTGCAGCGGCTTCCCTGCAGCGGCTTTCCTGTAGCGGCTTCCCTGCAACAACATTCCTACAGCGACAATCCAGGCTCATGTTTCCGGAACATACAAGCGCACCTCCAAATCAGAAACGGACTTCGACCCAAATGCTAAAATGGGGTCTTATACTCACCTGTGTTTTCAAATTCCAAATTTTCATATGGGAAGTACCATCCGGAGTTCCGTGCTCTCGCGGTCGTTTCAAAACAACATTCCTACAGCGGCATTCCAGCCTCATGTTTTCGGAACGTACAAGCGCACCTCCAAATCAAAAATGAACTTCGACCCAGATGCTAAAATGGGGTCTTATCCTCACCTGGATTTCCAAATTCCAAATTTTCATGTGGGAAGTACCATCCGGAGTTCCGTGCTCTCGCGACCGTTTCAAAACAACATTCCTACAGTGACATTTCAGCCTCATGTTTTCGGAACGTACAAACGCACCTCCAAATCAGAAACGGACTTTGACCCAGATGCTAAAATGGGGTCTTATCCTCACCTGGCTTTTCAAATGCCAAATTTTCATATGGGAAGTACCATCCGAAGTTCCGTGCTCTCGCGGCCGTTTCAAAATAGCATTCCTACAGTGGCATTTCGGCCTCATGTTTTCGGAACATACAAGCGCACCTCCAAATCAGAAACGGACTTCGACCCAAATGCTAAAATGGGGTCTTATCATCACCTAGCTTTTCAAATTCCAAATTTTCATGTGGTAAGTACCATCTGAAGTTTCGTGCTCTCGCGGCCGTTTCAAAACAGCGTTCCTACAGCGGCATTCCGGCCTCATGTTTCCGGAACGTACAAGCGCACCTCCAAATCAGAAATGAACTTTGACCCAAATGCTAAAATGGGATCTTATCCTCACCTGGCTTTTCAAATTCCAAATTTGCATGCGGGAAGTACCATCCGAAGTTCCGTGCTCTCGCGGCCGTTTCAAAACAACATTCCTACAGCGGCATTCCGGCCTCATGTTTCTGGAACGTACAAGCACACCTCCAAATTAGAAAGGGACTTCGACCCAGATGCTAAAATGGGGTCTTATCCTCACCTGAATTTTCAAATTCCAAATTTGCATGCAGGAAGTACCATCCGAAGTTCCGTGCTCTCGCGGCCGTTTCAAAACAACATTCCTACAGTGGCATTCCAGCCTCATGTTTTCGGAACGTACAAGCGCACCTCCAAATCAGAAACAGACTTCGACCCAGATGCTAAAATGGGGTCTTATCCTCACTTGGCTTTTCAAATTCCAAATTTGCATGCGAGAAATACAATCCAGAGTTCCGTGCTCCGTTGGCCATTCTAAAACAGCATTTCCAAAATAGCATTTCGGCCTCTCATTTTCAGTTTCAAGAAGCCTACCATGGGTCCGTCGATAGAACCATTTGATGCAATGAAGAATGCTGGAAGTCCATTGGGAAGAAGGCAGCTTTCAAACAGTTTCAACTACAGTAAAAGGGAAATTAGCTAGGAGACAAAACTGCTATAGTGACTGACCACTACAGGATAAAATAGGAAAAAGACAAAGATGTATTTTAAATTGTTGAATATTGTGGGGTAGGTGAAGCCCTAATGTAAATTGAATCTGGGCCACACAATGTAACTCAATCATGGCCATTCATTCAGACTTTGGAAAACTATAAATAGGGGTCTCCCCCTCATTTGTAAGTGTTGAAGAGTTGTTGTAAAATACATTCTGCAGCAATAGAAAGTAGCATTGCATGATCTATGGGTGTTACCTTTTGAGTTTTCTCATTATGTGTGCATGGTTCTACCTTCCAAGTTAGTTTTAGTTTTAGTTTCTTGAATGGAAGTGGTAATGGTGATTATTGTTATAGTATTTGATGAGCTTTCAACCCATACTTTTGGCACTTGTTGATGACAAGCTGCTGTGCAAAGTTAGCCTAGGCTTTTTTTTTATTTGATTGCTGCAACTTAGTTCATTTTCATGTTCATGATGTATGTATGCAAACTGAAAATCTGCAGTCCTTAGAAGATTGCACTGGTTTTGTGTAACTGTAGGATTCTCTTGGCCAAGCAAAACCTAGTTTAAGGAGTTTGTCTACTGTACTAGCCTCCATGATCACTGTTCATTCGTAGTTTCAGATCCAGGAACCTTCTCTCTTCCCTTCCTTTTTTCCTTTTTTTTTAATAAGTAACCTTAGACAAGGTTCATTGCACATGGTAAAGCCAAATCTGATGTTGAAATGGAGTTCCAGACTGCTGTTTGAACCTGCAGCAAACACTCAGCAACTTTCCCATCTTAAGACCTCCATTTGTAGATCCAACTTCCCCGGTTTGTAACTCATCTGTAAGTCCACCTTGTGATTCTAGCAAATCACATAAACAACTGAAATATTCCAAGCACTGTCAAGACCTGACATCCGAGAGACCTTGGGATAGTGTTCTGCAATTTGATTATGGAAGATTGTCTTTCAAGAGAGGTAATGCACCTACATATTACTTGTGTTGTAAAGTGCATAAAAACACCATCAACACAAAATCTTTGGGTTATGAGGATGGTCTTCACCACAAGCCTTGTGTGGGGACCTTTTTGAATCCTCATAATACGATGTTTTCCTCTTCTCTGTGTCTGAATATTCCTGTGAATGTCACTGTTGGGAAAGGACAAAAGCAAGTGGGGGTCTTTTCAAATGGACGCAGTTGGTCTAATCTTTTTGGTGCTAAGCCTAAAGGGAAGAGTACTTCTCCTTCGGTTAGCTTTTTGGTGAACTCGATGACTAGGGAGTACTCGATGTCTATTCCTGACTGTATTATTGAGAAACTTTTAGAGTTGATGGACTTATCCCTGGTGGGAAAATTTATGGGTCCTTGTTTGAACATTGAGATAGTCTGTAATCTTGTTTCTAGGAGATGGAGGCTGAAATGTCAAGTGGAGATGGTGGTGATGGCCAAGGGTTTCTTCTCTTTCTCCTTCACCTATGAGGAGGACATGGTGAGTTTTCTTATTGGTGGGCCTGGGATGATTGGTAAGTCTTCGTTGGTTCTAAAAAAGTGGGAGTATAGTTTTAGCCCCAGTTTTTGTTCTTTTTCTTTTGCCCCTCTTTGGGTAAGGCTTCCAACCTTACCTTTGGAGTTCTAGGATGAACAAGAGTTTGTAGGAATTGCCAACATGTTTGGAAAGCTTCTTTGCTTAGACTAGATGACTACCTCTAAAAAAAGGTTGGTATATGCGTGTTTCTATGCGATTGTTGACCAATCTATGAACCTATCTAAGAAGGTGTTGATTAAATCTAAGTTGGGAGGTTGGATCTAGGTGATCGAATATGAATCTATCCCTTTTGCTTGTTTTCATTGCAAGAAAGTTGGTCACTAGGCAAAAAAGTGCTCTTCTAAGCCATCTAAGCCAACTTCTGCTCAACCTCTTAAGGAGTGGAAGGAAAAGTAGAAATCGAATGAGGGGTTGTGCAAGGAGGAGGGAGGATTTGTTCTGATGAAGCATTCCTCGAGTGTGGTAGATAAGGAAAATATCTCAAGCAAGGAGGAGGGTTTTCAGGGGGTGAGGCTGTTGTTGCTTGTTTGGCCTCTCCTCAGAAGGATTTGGTAAAGGATCATTCCATTATAAAGGAAGATATTGCTCTACATGAAGGGGAGTTGATTTCTAATGTTGAGGTTAACCCCTTTGGTGAATTTGAGGTTTCCAGAAGTGTTGAGGCTGTTTGTAAGGTTTTAGAGTCTTCTATGTTGAAGGGCCCTTCTGTCAATGGGGATGAGATGGGGTGCTCTTTTTCGGTAAAGGAACCTCCATTTTTGCTTGTCAAAACTAGGAATAGGAAGAAAAATCCCTCTCCTCAAGGGGTTTCTACTAGGAATCGTTTAAAAATTGATTGTGGGTCAGAGCCAAGGGGTAGGGGGAGACCCTCGTTGCAATAAAATAGGGAGAAAGAAAGCAAAGAAGATATTGTTGATGGCTCTCAAAAAAATTTGTTGGAGATGTGTCCTAAGGGTGCATCTTTGAATCCCCCATGAAGATTCTCTCATGGAACATCAGAGGGTTGAATAACCCTCATAAGTAGGATCTCCTTACTAACATGGTGAGGGATCATAGACCGTATGTGATTTTGATTCAAGAAACTAAAATTATCGTTGAGAGGCTGGAGTGTTTAAAGAAAAGTTTCTTTAAAGAGTGTGGTTATTGATCTGAGGCATTGGTGGCTACATTTTGGAATATGAAAGTGGTGGTTGGAAACACCATTTTCGAGGTTCCTAACCATATTGCTACTTCCTTTCATCATATTAGGGATGAGTTTTCTTGGGTTGCCTGCAACATATATGTGCTCCTAATGTCAAAAGTGCTCGTAAGAGGTTCTAGGGGAATCTAAATTTCTTCAAAGTTGATTTTCCCTTTGATCATTGGCTCGTTATGGGTGACTTTAATACTCCCTTGAGTTGTGGGGAAAAAATGGGAGGGTCTCATGTCGATGATGAGAGTATATTTTATTTGATGTATTTTATCAATGTCAATGCATGTTTTGATGTCAAACTTCATGGGGCTTCCTACACCTAGTCAAATTGTAGGATTGGTGATGCGCTAATTCAGGTTAAGTTAGATAGGACCCTCCTTTTGCCTGAATGGTTGGTTCATTTTTCTTTCTCCCTCTCTATTCTCACTAGGTTGGGGTTAGATCATTTCCCCATTTCTTTATCTGTTGAGCTAGTTGGTAGAAGAAATTCCTTCCCCTTCAGGTTTGAGAAAATGTGGACATCTCATCTGGATTTTAAAGTTAATTTGCCTCTTGGTGGGATATTTAGGTCGATGAGACAACTATGTACAAAATTGCTAAGAAGCCGACGTCGGTGAAGTCTAACGTGAGGAATTGGAATGTCTTCCTTTGGGAACATCTTCCAAGGAAAAGTACCGTATCAAGGAGGATCTAGATCTCTTGCAACAAAATATTCAAGTGTCAGGCTACAATGCTAATCTGGTGAATGAGGAGAGTGTGCTTTTGTCCCATCTTCATAATATTGTGTCCAGGGAGGAGGAGTTTTGGAAATAGAGATCACGTGCAGTTTGGCTAAATTTTGGAGACAAGAACACTGAATTATTCCATATTACCACCTTGAAGCATCGAGCCTCCAATCGTATTAGGTGTATTCATCAGGATGGTGTGTTGATTGAGAATGATGAGGAGATTCATCGTGTGGCTACTGCCTACTTTGCTAATCTCTTGTTTGATAATTTTGTTCCATCTCTGGAGGATCAAGGTCAGGTGTTCGATGTTATTCCTAGAATTGTGACTGATGACCTTAATAGCATGTTGTGTGGTATTCCTTCTGTGGAGGAAGTTAAGAAAGTGGTATTCTCTTTTGTTGGGAATAAGGCACCCGGGCCCGACGGTTTCCCCATGTTCTTCTACCAAGAATTATGAACAATTGTCTCCAAGGATGTGGTGGATGCTACCAAGGAGTTTTTTGGTAGTTGTAATCTACTGAAGGAATTAAATTCCACTTTCATTGTGCTAATTCCAAAAATTCTTGATGCCTCAACTTTCAATGAGTTCAGGCCCATCAAACTTTGCAATTCGATTTACAAGATTTTTTTCCAAGGTCTTGACTTTTATTACTGTGCATGAAAATATTCATTTGCTGATGATTAATAAGAGGGCCAGTTTTTTGTTAAAACTTGATCCTTTGAAAGCTTATGATCGTGTGAATTGGCCTTTTTTGATTAAGGTCCTTTCTGCTTTTTTTTTTTTTGACAAATTTGTTAAGCTATTTCAGAGCCTCACCTTGATGCTGTCTTTTTCTGTGTTGGTTAACGACTCTCCTTAAAATTTCTTTAAGAGCTCTAGGGGTGTGAGACAAGGTGATCCAATTTCACCCTTCCTTTTCATAATTCTGGTGGAAGCCCCGAGGAGATCTTTGCAACAAAAAGTTATTTGGGATATTTAAAGGGGTTGCAGCCTACTTCCTCTTCTCCTCCTTGTTTGCATCAAAAATTTGTTGATGGTATGAAGATTATGGGAGAGGCATCTATTATGAAAGCTAAAGCCATTAAAATGGTCCTTCAAAAGTATGAGGCTACCTCGAGGTAATTGGTGAGTCTTCCTAAGAGTACACTTTTTTCCCTCAATACCCCAGAGAGAAGGATGCAAAGAATCATTGGTATTCTTCATTGTTCGATTGAAACTTTTCCTTTAATTTATCTCGAATTGCCTCTTGGAGCTAATTTGGTTCCTAATTCCTTCTAGAATGGTTTGATTGACAAGTTTAATGCTAATATGATAGGTTGGAAAGGATCTCTTCTCAGTGAGGCTGGAAAATTTGTTTTGATTAAGTCCACATTGTAGAATCTCCTAGTGTATGCTCTTAGCCTTTTCCAGATGCCACAATTTTTTTGGGAAAAGATTGAAAGTATTCAAAAAAGTTTTTATGGTTTGGTGTGGAGGAAAAGAAAAGAATGAGTTTGGTGTCGTGGGAGGAGGTGTTTCGCTTGAAAGGCCAAGGTGGTTTAGGTCTGCACAGGATTAAAACCTTCATTTTTTGTCTTTTTGCTAAACAATTGTGGTTTCTTCTTCTTGGTGATAAGGATTGGTCGACGATTCTTGCTTCTAAGTATTTTCCCAATGTGGATAAATTCAAGGATTTCCTTAGGGATGACTTCTCTCCTCCTTTTGGTTCTTTCTTTTGGAATTCCTTGGTTAGGGCTAGAGGTGTCTTTTTTGGCCTTCAATGGTTGGTTGGAAATGGAAGGGATATTCTTTTCTTGGGATGATTGGTGGTTTGGTCACGATCCTTTGTGAGATGTTGATTGGGTGATCCCCCTGAGGGAGTTGTGTCTCTAGGAATTTGGGACTCATGTTGTTGATTATATTGTGAATGGTGAGTGGAGAAGGATTCATGAGGAGTTCTAGGAGCTAGAGGATCTTTATAGAGTGTTGTCTCAAGTTCATATACCACTTTCTCCTCAGCATTCCACAAGGTGGTTTGGAGGATGCTTCCACAAGGAAATTACTTAGTGGCTTCTTCTTTTAACTCCCTCAATAATATTGTGGGGCCAAGGCCTCCTTTGGGCCTTGTTTGGTGTCTAAGTAGATTCCCAAAATTATTATGTTCTTATGGTTAATGGTGCAGGAAAAAATCTTAACCATTAATAATTTGTGGAAAATAGGCTTCTCCATGCCTAATAGATGCTATCTATGTAAGAAGGATGCAAAGGACTATTCTCATCTATTTATTGGTTTCAACTTTTCTTGGGAGGTGTGGGACCACTTTCTTAACCTCTGGAGAGTGGAATGGATCTTCCCTTAATCGGTTTGGGAACTCTAGCTCCAGTGGAAAGTGCCTTCTAATAATTCATCCTTGATGCTGCTTTGGTCCTGTTAGGAAAGATGAAGGTGCAGAACAAACTCTACTAATGTCAAAACTCAGAGAAGAATGCATATATGTCTTTAAATTTTACAATTATAGTTCATTAAGATGCACATGAAAGGAATAATAGAATAGAGAAATAAACACATACACAATTGGACTCCAGATTTACATGGGAAAACCCTTACGGGAGAAAAAACCACCACACCAAAGAGAAATCACTTGTATTACAATAATTGAGTTACATACAAGTTACAAACTCTCCTTTGAGATGTCAATTTTACAGCAACAACATTTCCTTGATCAACCTTGTACAAAAAAACATCACTATTACAATGCTCTCCAAAAGCATACAGTAAAATTCACACATTGATCAATCCTTATTCCTATCGAACAACTCTACCACCATTTAAATTGTTCAACGGTCGACCATTACAAAGAGTTCCATTTTGTTCACAGTTCACAAATGGTTTGTTGATCTTCCCATGAGTGAATGGTCTCAACAGTTCAATTGCAAACGGTTTACATTCTGCTTCTCTCATTGGTCCAAAGCAAACCATGTAGGACAACCGTTCGGTCAAAATTATCCAACTATATCACTTATCAGTGAGACACCAATCTGTGTCTCACCGATGCCAAACTGCTCATTTGACAATCACACACTACACAGTCTTCTATCGCTCTATCGGTCTGACATGGTGAAGTCTCACCGACCAAAAGACCATCGGGCTAAGATCCTACCTCAGAGGAAGACTCCAAAGCTCCTCCGATAGTTCATTCCATACCGATGAAGTTCTTGCTTGTTGATCTCATTGGGGAGACTTACCTTGATCAATTCCATCGGGCAGACTAATACAGTTGGGACAATCATCCAAAGCTAGGTTGAAAAACCAGGTTACTCTGATGCCATCCATTGGCAGGATTTATGCCGATCCCAATCCATCGGCTAGACTTCAACCATCAGATGAAGATATTAAGTCTGAGCCAAAGTCTTATTTCACACCGATGAAGAACTGTCGATAAGACTCACGCCAACCATATCCCATCGACCAGACTTCTATTGTCGGTCTGAGCTTCACAGGTCTTACAGAAGACCAAAGTAGGCTGACGGAGTACCATCGACAAGACTCTCGCTGATCATCGCTTGTTGGTTAGACTCCTACCTTCACCGAGAGATAGAGAAATTCCACCGACCGTTCAGGTCATATCGATGGATCCCGTTAGAAAGAAAGACTATTAGTCACACTGACATGATCAATTTGAACCTTTCAGAACCAAGCTGCTTGTCGGCAAGATAGTCCAGGAGTCTCACAAATTTTTCTCTTTCATGAGTTTCATGTCAGTAAGTTTGAGGCACATTTTCCAACAGTTCCCTCATGCTCCCTCATATTGTATGGAGTTTGTGGAAGGAGAGGAACAATAATTTATTTAGGGATGTAGCTCTCTCCTCGATCTCCTTATTTTTCAAAATTGTTTCGGCCATTAGGGAGAATTTCATGTAGGTGGTTGTAAATTATAATATCCTAGGCTATGTGATGGTATCTAATTATGATGTTGGGGTGGTTGCCAAATGGAAACTTACTTTTGATATTGCTAAGCCTCTAAAGAAAGATAAATCAAATAGGGAAGGGGTTGTTTGGTACTCTCCTCCTCTTCATTGGCATAAAATCAACTTTGATGGTTTAGCTAAAGGCAATCTGGGTCCTGCTGGTTGTGGGGGAGTGTTAAGAGATCATAATGGTAGGCTTGTTTCGACGGTGGCACTCCCTTTGGGATTCCAAACAAACTACTATGTTGAAGCAACAACAACCTATCATGGCATCAAGTTTGCTAGGGAGAAGGGGATCTCTATGTTATGGGTCGAAGGGGACTCTCTAAATATAATTAATTACCTAAGGAATTGTTAACCTGCTTTTTGGACAATTGAAAGATTTATTTTGGACATCGGTCTATGTTGCATGATTTTAATAAGGTGTATATTTCCCATGCCTTCTGTGAGGTGAATGGGGTGGTTGACTGGATGGAAAATATTGGGGTGACATCAGCTAGATATTGGGAGGCTAATGATAACCCACCCATCAATTTAATTACCTTGCTTACTAATGAAAAATCCTAGCCCATTGGAGGAAGTCATCTCCTTGACTAAAGGCTTGCATGGTAATCATGTTCAACATAGGTTGATTAGAAACATCATACTTGTGAATCTTATTGGAATTTGTGGGTATCTAGTTCATAAATGCAGGAGGCTCCTTTCCATTATTGTCTTTAGTACCACAGTTGGCAGGCCCACACACTTTTTGGGTGCTTTTCTTCCTCTTGCCCTGGTGTTTAGTTGCAATTGTATGATCTATTTTTTCTTGCTTCTATGAAGAGTTTTCATTCGATGATGGGTGGGGATAGGTATAGGACCGAGCCTATTTCGTGCGACGAGTTCAAAACCAATGCTGAAGTGTGGGAAATTTTGTAGAAGGGCGAGATTACCACTTTCATGGAGAAACTGCATGGTTTTGAAAGAAATATTTCCAAGGAGTTTGTCAATGCTTGGCATGGCCGGGTGTTGAGTATGTTTGGAAGGGATACCACTATCAATGAGGAATTCATCGTGAAGGTCACTGGGATGTCGACTGAAGGGAGAAAGTTGTATAGGGACTAAAATCTATCAAGGGTTGCTAGATTGAATTTTCTTCAGGACATAGAGAGAGCCAAAATGGCGAGGCTAGGGGATATGATAGGTATAAAATCAAACCTATCTAGCATGAGGTTTCCATGGCATTGATGCATTATTTCACCTTGGATGGAAAGTATTCGACTATGTATGGCCACCATTTTTTGATGCTCAATCACTTCCGTCATGGTAAGCTCATCTCTTTCCCTTTCTATCTTTTGCTTTCTTTGGAAGAGGGGATTTCAAATTATAGAAAGAATCTGAGGAACCCTTTCTTACATGACGGGTTAATGCTACTTATCATGGATCATATTAAGGCTAACTGTTTTATTGAATCCCTTGGTCCTGTTAATGCCATCAAGTCAAAGAAGAGGGAGAAGGGGAGTGGGAAATGCCAGATTGAGGAGGTGGTTGAGAGTGAGGATACAAGAATTGAGGAGTCTAATGCATGGTCGAATGGTTACCACATACACTTGGACTACACCCCTTCTTCTGGTGGGAAGAAATGTTATGCTAAAATAGTGAAACCCTCCAACCTGCGTGTTAAATACAAAATTAAAGAGGTTTACGATGAATAGGTTGAGGAGGGTAAAGGTAGTAGGAGGACAACTAAGAATCAGGGGCCGGTGTGCTCCAAGGATGGTGCAAAAAATTTTCTAGAGGTTTTAGGGGTTAATCAAGTCGGTGAGGTGGCAAATTTTGTGAATAAGGACCTAGGTCATGGTGATGTTGGAGGGGCCCATGTTGCTAGGAAAGTAAACAATGTGGTGGATGTGGATGAGTCTCTTGATGCACCAGCCTCTAAAGATAAGGGTAAGACCAAGGTTGATTTTCCTAAAGTTTTTCAAGATGATGATCCTCCCATGAGTTCCCATTAGGGGAGGGTATTGTTGTCTCTCAAAGTTGCACCCTTGATAAGTTGCAGAACTTAGCACTTTGGAGTAACATGAGAACATTCCTAGGCCTTTGGGTTGCCTAAAATTGGAATGGAATTCTAGAGAAGGTTGGCTCCTTAAGGTACTCACCTAAAACTACTCTAATGAGTTGCAGAGGAAAAGGGTAAAGAAGATAACATAAACTAAAAATAAACTCCTATGGTGATGCACCTAAATGTTAACTGGAATTGCAAAACAACTTACTTACATAGTTCAAACAATGATAGAGCTTCACATACACAACTCATTTCCATATGTTTCTTGCATAAAAATTTCATAAGAAGGCTTGAGAGCTTAACTCCTAGAAGGAAAGATACTTTCATAGTTAGAATATTCTATTTTTCAACACAACCTATAACCTGCAACTAACATATTCTTCTACAAGAGGTGCTAACAATGAGACAAAACCACGAGGAAAAGATAATTTCACAAGTAGTAGCATCAATCAAACAAAATGAGTACAATAAAGAAGAAAAATGAGAAGGTAAAACAACTTTACTTCATTGATATCCAAGGTATCCACTGTAATACAAGTCAAAAGAGTTACAGAAAATGCAGTCTTTTCTGCTAAGGACTCCAAAAAGTCACAAAGTAGAACAAGAGAATAGTAAGAACTAAGTGTAAAATGAGTCAACAAGTGACTATAACCATCCTCCTCCAAGATCCACCAAAATAGGACCTAGAACCTTCTTGGTCGTATGCAACAATAAATCCAAAAATATAGCTCCTAAATCTCCTCCAAAAAGGCTACAAAATGCTAAAAAGGTCAAGTTTGATCATGTCCATCATGAAGGCATGAGAAACTAACTCCTACATTCTCTCCAAGTACTTCAAAATGGTTAAAACAACCTCCTATATTCCCTCCATATGTTTGCAAACCTCTTTTAACCTCCCCTATCTGCTTGGCACCAAGTCATTAACCCTTAACAAAACCCCTTTGACCACATCTTGAAGGAAAACATAACTTCATCTTGCATTTAAATAACATTGATTAAGTGATTTATAATTAGATCACTTAATAATGTCTTTTACATTTCAAAGTAAAAGGCCATGATTCAGTCTATGTCTTAAAGATAAACTAAAATGCATGAGTTAAGGTAAGATGTTAGGGAATACACTTTATTGCTAGGCCAAAACAAGATCGAGGTATCAACTTATCACAAATTTATTTATTTTAAACAAAAGAAAAAAATTCCTTAAACTTGTCGGCGTATCTTAGGGTTTCCAAACCCTAGGAACAAAGCATGGCCAAACTTATGCAAATGCATTTTATTTTTCACTCTTCACTTGGCACTCTACTGCACTGCCATGATTAGGGTTTGATTGAAGAGAGCTCTATGGAGGTTAGATCTGAAGATATTTTATACTTCATTCACATTGGGAGAACATGGGTAAGACATATTCTATTGTAGAACCGCACCATTTCCTTCATTATTTCTATGAATAAAACTCATTTTGAGCTCAAAAAATGCAAGAAGTAGTGATTTTTTTGCTTTATTATGTGATGAACATTTTGAAGCTTTGCATTGGTTTTCATTCTCTGTGCAAGTGAGTTATTCTGTGGAAGAGGAAACAAAACAAGGGTTTATGTTTCTTTATTTCCATGCTTCACTCATATGAATATCCTACACATTTTAATAAAAATGCCACAGGTCGCGGCTTCTCCATTTTCTGCTAATTTAAAAAAAAAATGGGTATCTTCATTTTCTCATGATGCCATGTAATAGCGGCTAGCAGTGTCATAATCCTCTTTGCTATGATAAGATCACACAAGATCATAATATGAATGAGACTTCATGAGAGGGTGGACAATTGAAACAAGAGCTATCTTAGTCAACTAAATACTATATGATTCAATACCATTGCACAATACGGGTATAATTAAAAACCTTGCACATCTTTTCCATTCCTTCATGAACACTACCCTTTTCACTAACTTGCAAGTCCAAGGGTTATCCAAGCTTCAATATTTCCATGGCCATTCTAAGTCTTTGTTACTTTCAAAAACACATAACCTTCTTTGTATTTTAATGGCTATGGCTATGGACATTCTTGCAGGTATGGAGGTATTTTTCACTGTGATGATTGTCTTCTTCATACTCCTTGTCTTTTCACTGCCTTTTTAGATTAGATATTGTTTTCACTACCTTATGTTTTTACCCTTCGTGCAAATTTAGGGCATGACATAAACAATTATAAAAATGTCAAGTATTAAATGGAAGTAGTTAGAATGTGGGATTATATTAGTCATTTCCTATTCCAAAGATATCATGGTATGATATGAATATGGATTATGTGTTAAGATTGTTGAGAACTCAAAGAGGAGTTGATTCACTTTTGTAGTAGTTGCTCTATTTTTAAAAATGGTGAATTTCATTGCTTGTAAGAAACTAATGATGGGTACAGATAGCTAATTATTTCTTAGAGATATTGTGAGATTACATCCATGTTACCTAAGAGAATTGTGTTAGATAAAGACATTAAATTTATTGGTTATTTTTAGATAATATTATGGACAAATAAATACAAACTTGAAGTTTAGTTCAACATATCACCACTAGAATGATGGATAGATGAAAGCTATAAATTAAAGTTTGGAAATCTTGTTACTATTTTTGAAGCGATAAAATAAGCTCTTGGGAATTGGTGCTATAACAAGTTAAGTTTTCCTATAGTGTAATTTAGTGAACAAGATTATATATCAAGAACACCATTTCAAATTGTGTGTGAGTAAAGTCCAAGAAATGTTTCAAAAAAATAATAGGGGGCATAAGAGAAACGTAATAGTTTACAATTATGTAGAACATATGAAAGATGTAAACCAAGAGATGGAAAGATAGTTAGAGAAGATGAATATAATATATAAGGAGAAAAAAATTAAAAAAATAAGGCATAAGGAATATGAGATTGGAGACACATAAATGGTTTATTTGAGTAAGGAAATATTTCTACAAGGAACATATAATAAGATGAAGAAAAAGAAAATTTGACCATGCAAGATAGTCAATAGAATTTCTAGTAGTGTTTATGCAATTGAAATACCATAAATAATTTTCAATATTTAACCATATGAAAAATGCTTACATTATTTTTATGATTATCCAAGAGAAAATAATAAATGAGTTCAAATAGAAATTGATTAGATGTTAGATATCCTAGAACAAAAAATTGAGGATATGAAAGAAATTTTAGACAAGAATATTATGCATAAAATGAAAAATAAGTTATGATGAATATTTGGCTGATTCAATATGTAGATCAGATCAAGTTTCTACACGGATTCCTACAACTAAGTTGATTATTATGGTTTTCCTTTGGTTGCCTTAATTGATCAAAAGTGAGAAGCTCACTTTTTAATTACCATGGGTGAACAATGCAAGAGCATCCCAAGCCTAAAGAAATCATGTATCAACCAAACATATATTTTTTGTGTTTGTTGTTTTTGTAGGTTTTTTCATGTGTTGTCATTTTTTTCTATAGATAAATATTTTTCTATAGTTTCATACTACTGAATTCAAGCTAGTCTATAGTGATCTATTTTCTTTTTTTATGACATAAGTATCCAACCAACATAATAATTTGAACCAAGCATTTTGTGATCATAAAAAATATTTCCACAGGTCACATTTTATATGTATTATTATAATCCATGCTATATTTTATTTACAAACTAAGATATTATACATCAAAGTATTTGAATCTTGTACCAATGTAGGAGATTACCTAATTAATTAGTGGTCTTAAGGGGGTTTGTGTTAGATGTTGCATCATGTTTTAAGATCCATATCTCAAGGTGCATTAAAGATTTTCATTAACATGTCTCAAGGATATAACCCTATTCCCAAACAAAATAAGGTTGAAACCATTTAATATGGGAGAAATGGATCTTATCACATGTGCATAGGGCGATATTATGTTTTATCTTAGTGGTGGATGTTATTACATCTTTTTTATTTATAAAAGGAAACCAAATTAAATTGAATTAATCTAGGTGGATTAGAGGGTTGTAGTTGAGAATTTAAAGATCTCAAAATAATTATATTATAATTTCAAGTTCTATGCCTAAATACTATGAGCTCATGAAGCTTATGATGCGAATATTTTTGAAGCAATAAAACTTATTTCAACTATGTGAATTTATATTATCTATTATATAAAAAATGATATGTGTTATAATTTTATACTATAGTAATATATATTTCTTAATTAGATCCTCCAACAATGACTACATTATAATATCTTGATGTAATAACATATTGACAGGTGATATCTAGTCTTGTGTTAGACTTGGATCACAATCTTGATCCCTTTAACTAATTCTTAGAGATTCATTCCCGTAACTAAGATCATTAGTTTATCAATTTAGATAATTTCAATTGGATTCACGATTGAACTAGGTCAATCATAAGGAGTATAGAAATGCCCCACAAATCCCAAGACACTAGTTTCACATTTTTGCCCGTTTTACTAGTCATTGTGAGACAACCTAGCACATGTTTCATGTGGCATGTTATGTCATAGTATTTAAATATTTTCATGACACTAAACTTAAAAAACATGCAATAAGAGAACAATTAGTGCACACCTCAATTTTAAAATTCACTAAAGGTGCCATATATATGTGCCAATTTATTTCTACAAATATTGGATTTGATCTTATTTGTCACTAGTAATTTAGTCAGGTTTGACCTTGGAGAACCCATTCACCTATTAATTCAACAAGATTCTTAATATTATCGCTAGACATCACCTTGACTCATTCATATATCCAATGGTAAAGGTAATTAATGTTAGGAGAAATGGTGTCTCAACCTTGTAGTTATAAGAGGTTGTTATATTGAGTGTGGGGGGTTGCAAGGGAGTACCCCCTTGTGGGGTTTGGGGGGATGGACCCCTTGGTGGGGGGTCTAGGGGCTACACACCTTGATGGGGATTCAAAGGTAACACCCTTGAAAGCCACATTTATGTATATTTTATTATTATAAATTTGAACCATTCATCATTAGGTTTCAAATTTGACAATAAATATTTTGTTGGCTTGTCTTGCCCTAAAAGGAAACCCTATTTTATGAGGGCATTATATTACAGTTGTGTGGTGTGATGTATTCTGAGAGTTTGATAACTATTGTGTTACCTCCAAATCTTAAGTTGGTGATACTTTTATAAGAATCTTGCTCTACAAGTATATTGTAATCTTCGTGATTTTTGAATAATATATTAGGTAGCTTTTGGAGTGTGGGGTTTTTCTTTCAAAAGGGGTTCCCCACATAAATCACTATGTTGGGGTATGCATGATATTTATGTTTAATTTTATGTATCTATTTTAAAGATTTGTAAAGTTTTACATTATTGTCCTCTCAAGAACAGTGTAGAAATTTGTTCCACTATCTTAGCTTCCTACAATTAGATCTTTAAGCACACTTTATGTTAGATCAGTTCCACACAATATACATAAATTTCACACATAATATCATAATTTTGGAAATTATGATTGAATTCATAGGGATCAAGACCAATCCATATAATTTTTGTGATAGTTTAGACTCAAATACATTCATCACACTAAGACAACTAATATTCTAGCATTGGTTATTTGAAATAAATGACACCAAAAATATTTATCCACCATCAATCCTAGAGATAAATACATCTAATTCATTCATTTAATTTACATGAATTTATTTCAACTATGCATCCCAAATCTACTATCTATCTTAATTGCTATTAATGAATTACATTTATTTAATTATCATAAATTATTTATGTAACATTTTATTTTCTTTAGAATAGAATAGAACCACATAATATAAATGTAGGTTAGATGATTAAGAATAAATTGAACCACCATTGAAGTTTTGGTTGACTCAATTAGGAGGAACTATTGACAATATCATATGGTGTGCATGTTTGTTTTTATAGATAACATCCTCTAAAGACACATTTGATTAATTTTTTAACAATGAGAGCATAGATTTTTTTTTATCAAAAATGACATTAGACTACTAAATTGCATCAAGAAAAAATGGTTGTACATAATAAAAATTAGACTTAAGGCCATAGTAAGATAGATGAAATATGTTTAATATAGTCTTAAAATTGAAACTATAAAAATGTACATCATATCTAGCTACTAATTAAATGAGATAAAGATAATATAGAATATAGAATATAGAAGATATTTAATATTTATAAAACCATTCTTCAAAGAAAGAGATTATAACAAATACAATTTATAATATTACACCAATTCAATTGAAAATAACATTCTAATTAACAAAGATGTCTATTATTTATTGGAAAAGAGGTGTCTACTAAAGTACTAATAAAAAGGAATTATTGTTCATTTAAATAAAATGAATTTGCTAACTCTCAAACATATATAGATGGTAAGAATAATGTGAAATAAGATGTGCATGTCCTTAGTGTTGTACACAATTATTTAAACTTTATAATAGAATGCATAATATGAGGTATATAATTGAAATCTATTGGTTTATATTTTACATGTGATGAAATAACTCATTGAAGGTGAGAAGAAATGATATATACATGAAATGTGAAGTCACATAGTTTGGGAAAGAGTATTGAAAAAAAATAAAGAATTAAAAAGAGAGTGAAAATAGTGAGGATGGTATGAAAAAGAGAAAACTTAGTGATTATTCAATATATATGAAATAAATTAAAGTTGAAGGAGGTGCTATTTTGTCCATTTGATATTTTCTATAGTGTGCTAAATTAGTATCAAGTATAATGTAGATCTTTTAATTAAAAAAATCAAAGATCAACTTTATATCAATAATATATAATTATGATTGATGTTGTAATTAGTAAATCTTTTAGAAGTAAAAAATATTAGATTTTAGATATACAAGCTGAAAGAGAAAGTAATTGAATGATCAATATGGTGAGATATTTATTCATAAAAATGATGAATGAAATGATATCATCATCAAAGGGCCGCGCCGCCCTCCTACCACTTGACGGCCACCGGGTCTCCACCGCACCACCGACGGTTCTTGCCACAGCCGCCGATCCGCCACCTCTTGTCAGCCCTCGCGGGCTCAAACACTTAGCTCTGGTCCTATTGGGTACTGGGAGCCCCGATCCAGCCCCCCGCCAGTATCAAGCCCTCCACCTGGTCATATCGGGGACTAGGATCCCCACTATTAGCCCCAGGTCATAGCCTCTTGGTCGTGCATGTGACTAGGGGCTATTTTTTTTAAGCCCCAGGTGCTGTATGAAGGCCTTCTTGGTGTTTTTGGAGGAGTTTCAGTAAATTGGGTGTAAAATGGGCATACGATCTTCATCTTTTGAAAATGAGATATCATCGAAAATTTGATTCGAAGCCAGATCCAGTGGTGCAAGTATTTTTTTTTCTGATTTTTTTGTTTTGCTGCCGTTTTTGACAGTCAAAGTCGGAACTTGTGTTTTTGCACTCCAGGGGGCATAAATTTTGCGTCCAGACTCTGTTTTGTGAAAACAAATAGGCATTGGAAAGGTATTTCAGTGCTCTTTCCAAATATGCAGCCTATTTCATCAAAAAATTTACCAGGTATATTTTATTCAGATTTGTGTGTTTTTACACTTTGCATAATTACTTGGACTTTTTGGCACCTACATGGGATTTTTTGCGTTGGATGGGTTATGTTGATTTGATTTATAGTTGTTGAGAGTTTCAATATCTGATTTTGTTATTTGAGTGAGTATCATGGGTTTTTCTACTCACCCTTATGTGATCAAGCTGGATAAGGACAACTATAAGCCTTGGCCCCATGGCATCCTGGCACATCTCGAGTGGCTTGGTATTTTTCCTAATTTGTATGGACTCATACCTACACCAAACAGATCAAGGGGTTTATCAGCATGGGTTATTATTCAAGATCATATTATAGGGGTTATTGGTTGTAGTGTTGATTTTGACACTTTGTGTGCTTTATCTAACATTCGTTGTCATCGCACACTTTGGCAACATCTTTGGGAGATTTTTGGAGACCCTAATATCCATCCATTCCCAGAGGATCCTGCTGCAAATTATCTCATCCCTCTTGTAGATGTAGATTTCATACCCTATAATAAACGTACTCTAGAGGAGCTTGACTATATCACAAGTCTTGCATGTGCCGATGGTTCAGAGACTTGTATTCAAGTTCCCACTCTTCAGATTGAGACTTCATCAACATCTCCTGTTGTTCCTGATTTAGTGCAACAAGGAATCATTCATCTTCCAGACATAGCTACTTTGGACTCTTATGTTGCAGACATATCTTTCTTGTTTGTGGAGTCCTATATTGCAGTTTTGGAGGATTATTTTGAGGACATTCATCTCCTCTACCTTGACAGTCAGGTTATCACTGTACGCCTAGTATTATCAATGCATTCGAAGGTTGCATTTCAGGATTCTCCACATCAGTTTGGATTTGACATCATTTGTTTCAGTTCAGACAAAGAGATTCTTCAACATCCTATCATGGCACACATCTTGAGACAGATTGGTTCATCACTCTTCACAGGGTTTCTTCAACATCATCCTTTGGATCCATTTCTTCCCAAGGGGAGTAATATCATTTTCCGCTTCAGGATCTCTTTTTGGATTCTACATCAGGCATCTACCATTGTGACAAGAGTTTCTTCATTATGGGGGGGCCTTCTTGTCTCTTTCTATCTCTCCTATGGAGACCATTGTATATGTACTTATATGATAGAATTTTTCTATGGGGGGTATCATGTAATCCACCTCCTATCCTTCTTTCATTAGAGAATTGCATTCCTTTCTTTGCATTCTATTTTGGGGAGAATTTTTATTCCCACTGGGTTTTCTCCTTTACCCTGTTTCCTTTAGTTTGCATTGCATTTGTAAATACGTACCTGATAAGGCCTTGTTGTCGGGACCCTTGTTTAGTTTGTAGCTACTCCCTAAGTTCATCTTAAGGGGGGGTGTTAGGGTAAAAGGTTTATTTCACTTAATTAGTTTAATTAAGTAACCTTTTATTCCTTTCTTAAGAGTCGCTTAGTTATGCATTGTAGGTATTTAATAATTATTTTAATTATTAAATACATTTTCCCTTTAGGGTTTCTTTAGGGTTGCACAATATCCTTTTATAAGGATTGATCATTGTATTTTATTTCAATTCCCTCTCTGATTAATGAAACTTTAGCTTTCAGAGCACCCTTTTTTTTTTTTGTCTCCATCTCTTCCTTTTTGTGATAGGTTATTTGCATGCAGGTGATCTTCAGGGAAGTTGGATTTATCAACTTCTACACCTTTAACACATTTAGAAAAATATAATTCTTAAGACAATCACTACAATATTCATTATATGCTTTATCATATTCAAGATGATGTTTAATGTAGCTAAACTATGGTATCCTAAAAATACTTGCTTAGAATATAATTATAAAATAAGAATGATAATATGCTTATATAAATATATAATGAAAAGAAAAAAATAATCATAATTTTTTTTATATTAAGTATAGAGTGAGCAACATATACATATTTCTGTTGTCACAAACTTTTCTACATAGCATAATAGCAAAGCCATTGCCCTGCTGCAAGGGTGCTCGACAAAAAGTTGAAATTGTAAAGGCATTAAGACCTTTGGAAATATTCTCTCCAACGGTGGCTTGAAATCCTAGAATTCTTTGAGAAATGAGTTCGACCTCTCCTCAACCAACCATAGGACCTTCTTTGTGCTTCAAGAGGCTTGCAGTGATGCAATCCTTCCGCTAGATGTAAAGTGGTGCAGGAGCACCTAAGAAGCACTAGGCAATTTGAGGGCCTAGAATGAAGTTTTGTGTTTTTGTTACTTTAAAGGTCATGTTGACCATTGGAATTGAGTGTAAGACTTAATAAAAATACCTTGGTCAGGAGCTATTAGGAGTGGAAAGTGTATTGAGTTTAGATACTCACTTTTGTTAGCTTCTAAGAAATTGGCAAAAGTGGCAAAATGGAACATTTTGCACCTTTGCCACTTTGTAACCAACATGTCCGACCAAGGGGAAAGCTAACTACCTTGGGAAGACATATATAAGGTGTGCCTCGACCTGTGTGAAAGGTTGGAAGGCATTGGAAGTTTTTGTAGTTTTGAAATTTCATGAATGACAAGCGAGGACAATGAGAAGATTGATTGACTTTTCTATGTTTTTGCTCTTGGTAGTGTGTTAATGGCATAACCAGGCATTGATATACGTGTGGAATGTAATGTAGTTAACTTCCAAGCATTGTTTGGGTCTGTAGGTAGTTGGTTTCATTGTTTCAAGCTTTTGATTTCAGTTAATTAGTTTCTTTCTTTTGTTGTTCTGACTGGCAGACTATCAGAAATGGAGTTCTAGTACACTCTTCCCCTGTACCTAGTGTATGGGCTCTTGGAAATAGTGGCTAGGCTCCATGCCTGTATCTATAGTAGAGGTAGGAGTCTTTAGGGGTCAGGAATTCATGAAGGAATTCTGTTCCTAGGCGAGCTTGGTAGTGCCCGGCTAGGAAGGACAAGGAGTGCAAAGCACTTGGCTTGCAGGGGTGACCTTTCCCTACCAAACCACATGGTAGAAAGGTAGATGGAGGCTCTACAGAGGCTTGGTAACAATGAGGAGGCTTCACCAGTCCGTTTGATGGGAGAACAAAATAACAGTTCACCAGGTGGTCAGGAAATGGCTCTGAAAGACCTAAACTTGCTAATTTGAAGGATAGGCCTGTGTACGGTAAAGCAAGGGTTGAGACCTTGAAAATCTTGAAGAGTTAGGTATCAAGACCAAGAACCCATAGAAAAGATTCGGGGTGCTTTGGAAGAGTTTGGTGAGCCATCCATCTTTCTTGGGTTAGGAGGCCTAATTGAGGCTCTAGGGCTTGTAGCCTTTTTAACCCTAGGTGAGGGTTTGGAGTTAGCGATTGACAAAGGGAACAAGGTGGACTTATCAAAATCAATTTGTGATGGTGGGAAGTTGTTGAAAGCATTCCCATACCCCTGCAAAGAACAAACTGAGAATTGAGAGTGATTGACCTTTAGGGAAGATTAAGGGTTAAGGGAAGAAAAGAATCAAGGCACCAAGATTGGCTTGGTAGGTTGAGGGTTTGGTGATAGTGGGGTTGGCCAGTAGAACCAGGGTGCCTACATATGAGATAGGACCTAAAGGTTAAGGTGGGAGAGTCACCTAGGAGTTCTTGAGAACAAGGACCCAGAGCATGGAACAGTGAGTGTTCCATCCAACCCTACCCTATCAGATTGGTAACAGAGCAAGTTAAAGATTTGGGAGTGAATTGTGTATGTCAGACTTTGAATCCAGTGGTTCCACAACCATGGTGACCAACATTGAGTTGGTAAAGAAGGTTGAAGATCAGGAGGAGGATAATAGGAGGTTGAGAGAAAGACTAGCTCAACTGGAGCAAGCATTGAACAATGTGCAAATTAAGGCCGATGAGGTCAGTGATAAATTGGAGGGCAGGGAACCAAAGATTGAAGAGGTTGCAGAGGAAGACAAGACCCCTGAACCTGACCCTGTTTTGCAAGAGGAACCATTCTTAAAGGCATTGAAAGCTTTGAGTGGGAAAGCACTTGAAGGTATACCACTATTTAGTGGGAAACTAGAAGCTGAGCTAGTCCTGGATTGGATAGAAGGCATGGAGAACCATTTTGAATGTGATGGAGTAATTGAAGCACAAAAGGTGAAGGTGGCCAAGTATAGATTGAGAGGATCTTCCTTGACATGGTGGAAATTCATTCAGACAGAGAGGGAAAAGGAAGGCAAGAGGCCTATTTCAACTTGGAAAGGTATGGTGGCAAAAGTGAGAGAAGCTTACATACCAGATGACTATGAGATTCAGTTACATAAGAAGAGGCAAATCTTGAGGCAAAGAGACCAGGATGTGAACACCTACATTGAGGAGTTTCAAAAACTTTGTATGAGGTCCAATGTATCAGAGAATGAAAGTCTCAAAGTGGCTAGATATCTGAATGGCTTGAAGTGGAACATCCAAGAAGAGATGACTCTTCTAAGTCCTAAGATAGTGCATCAATGCTATCAATTAGCTATCAAGATTGAGGAAATAAGCAAGAGAAAACATGATCAGGCTTCTAAAAGTAGAGGCAAAGGTAGAGATCAAAGAGATCAAAGAGGACATAGAGGTGGCTACTAAGGTAGAGGCAATGAGCAAAGAAACCAAGGAGAGGCTAAACTCACAGAGCATGGAGGTGAAACATCTTCTAGAGGAGGTTATGGAAGGGGTAGAGGTTCTCAAGGAGGATCCAATAGAGGAAGAGGAGCAGGCAGGAGCAATTCATACTTTGCTACCATGAAATGTTATCATTGTGGTCAAGTAGGCCATCCAGCTTATAGGTGCCCGGAGAAAGCATCATCTTCAAATGCTGAGAAGAGGGTGGCATATGCACAAGAGGACACAATGAGCATCAAATCACCTGAGATCAGTCATATTGAATCTGAAATGGGAGAGAATCTGATGTTTATGAGAGTGTTGATCAGACAACCGGTCAAGGAAGAACCAAAACAAAGAAGAGCTCTATTTAGAGTAAGATGCAAGATACTTGGAAAAGTATGCAAGGTCATTGTAGATTCAGGTTCAACAGATAATATTATCTCAGAAGAGGCAGTAAAGAAGCTCAAATTGGAGAAAGTACCCCACACCAACCCCTACAAAGTGACATGGCTAAACAAAGGGCAGAGTGTTCTTGTTAATGAACAAGTAACGGTGGAGTTTTCCATTGGAGGGTACAAAGATAAGCTAGTTTGTGATGTATTACCCATGGATGCATTTCATCTACTACTGGGCAAACCATGGAAATATGACAGGAGTGCCATGTATGATGGAAAGGAGAATACAATTTCATTTAAGAAGGATGGGAAGACCTTTAAGTTGCAGTCCCTGTCAGAAGAGGATGAAGGACAGTCAAAGACACCAAGTGTTCTACTAAGTAGTGGGAAGGAGTTCCTTAACACCCTACATAAAGGAGGAGAAGGATATGTAGTCTTGTTGCAGTCCAAAGAGGAAGATAAGACTGAAAAACCAGTCATACCCGGAGCAGTCCATAATTTGCTTGAAAAGTATAAAGACATAGTAAGTGATGGCACACCTACAACTTTACCTCCTAAAAGAGCTATTAGTCATCAAATTGACTTCATACCTGGAGCATCATTGCCTAACAAAGCAACATATAAGCTTACACCAGATCAGAATCTAGAGGTAGCTAGACAAGTGCAAGAGTTGTTGGATCAAGGCTTGATTAGGAAGAGCATCAGCCCATGTGTAGTACTAGTGGTCTTAGCAACTAAGAAAGGATGCAAGTGGAGGTTATGCACTAACTCCAGAGCAATAAATAGGATCACAATCAGATATAGATTCCCTATTCCAAGGATTGAAGACTTGATGGATTGTCTTGGAGGAGCTCAGTACTACACCAAGTTGGATCTCAAGAATGGATACCATCAGATAAGAATCAAGGATGGAGATGAGTGGAAAACAACATTCAAGACAACAGATGGGTTGTATGAGTGGAGAGTTATGCCATTTGGCCTCTCTAATGCCCCTAGCACATTCATGAGGCTCATGAATGAAGTACTCAAAGACTTTACAGGGATATTTGTGGTGGTATATCTTGATGATATACTCATCTTTAGCAAGACAACAGAAGAACACCTTAAACATGTGGAGATGGTTCTTAGAAGGCTACAAGAGGAGAAGTTAGCCATCAACCTAGAGAAGTGTGAGTTTTTCAAACAAGAACTTGTATATTTGGGTTTTGTAGTGTCTCAAGGATCACTGAAAATGGATCCAAGTAAGGTGGAAGCTATCCTAAACTAGCCTACACCAACTACAGGGATTGAGGTAAGAAGTTTCCATGGATTGGCTCAATTTTATAGGAAATTCATAAGAAAATTTAGTGGTATATGTGCACCAGTGCTAGAAACAATCAAGGGTGGTTTGAAAACTAAGTTTGTGTGGACTCGAGGCTGAGAAAGGGTTTGAGAAACTGAAACAAGAAGTGGCAAATCAACCTATTCTCTTATTACCAAGCTTTGAAAAATTGTTTACTGTGGAGTGTTATGCTAGTGGAGTTGCAGTAGGAGGAGTGCTTAGTCAAGAGGGCAGGCCCATAGCTTTCTTCAGTGAAAAGCTCAATGAAGCCAAGAAGAAGCATTCTACCTATGATCTAGAACTGTATGCTTTGGTTCAATCACTTAGGAAGTGGAGGCATTACCTTCTACCCAAGGAGTTTGTGGTCTTTATAGACAATTAGGCACTTAGCTATATCAACACCTAGGAGAAGTTGAGCAATAGAGACTTAAAGTGGATGGAGTACATCTAAGCTTTTACTTTCACCATCAAGCACAAGAAGGGAAAAATGAACAAGGTAGCAGATGCATTGAGTAGAAGATTGCTGTCAGTCCAAGAAATACAGATCAAGAGCATTAGCATAGAGTGTTTCAAAGATCTCTATGGGGAGGATGAAGATTTCTCAGAGGCCTACAAGGTATGTTCTAACTTTGAGAATCATTTTCATAGCCAATAATCCGAGTATACTTTTCAAAGTGGATTGTTGTTTAAAGGGAATCAACTATGTGTTCCAAAAGGGTCAATGAGAGAAAACCTCATTTAGGAAAAGCATAATGGTAGTCTTAGTGGACATTTTGGTATCAACAAGACATTAGAACTAGTTCAAAGGTTTTACTATTAGCCTAAGTTGTCAAGGGATGTCAAGAGGTATGTGGAGCAATGTGTTGTGTGTATGAAAGCTAAGGGAGGAGCTAGTAATGGTAGCCTATATCAACCCTTACCCATTCCTAACAGACCATGGGAGTGTGTGGGCATGGATTTTGTGGTAGGACTTCCTAAGACCAAGACTGGTTTTGATAGTGTATATGTGGTGGTGGACAAATTCAGCAAGATGAATCACTTTATTCCTTGCAAAACCACTCATGATGCTAGCTACATTGCTCACCTTTTCTTTAAGGAGATTTTTAGGATCCATGGATTTCCTTTAAGTATTGTTTTAGACAGGGATGTTAAATTCATGAGTCACTTTTGGAAGACTCTATGGAGCAGATTGGGTACCAACCTATCCTTTGGATCAGCTTACCATCCTCAGATAGATGGTCAAATAGAGGTGGTTAACAGGGTGCTAGGTAACCTACTAAGGTGCCTAACTAAAGAATATGGTCAGACTTGGGATATGGTAATCTCACAGGCTGAGTATGCTTACAATGATAGTGTAAACCGGACCACAGGGAAGAGTCCATTTGAGATTGTGTATGGAATGCACCCAAGGGGTATATGTGAGCTCAAGGATCTCGGAGCTATGGAGAATAGGAGTGGACATGCTAAAGACTTCACTCAAACCATGAAAGAGATTCAGGAGCAGGTAAAGAGGAAAGTCACCGAGGCTACCCAAAAATTGAAAGAAAAGGTAGACATGTCAAGGAAGGATGTGCAATTTGCAGTAGGAGACTTTGTCATGGTTCACCTTAACAAATCAAGGTTGTAGAAGGGAATGTCAACCAAGTTGCAAATGAAAAGATTAGGACCATGCAAGATATTAGGCAAGTATGGGAAGAATGCATACAAGGTGGAGCTACCTTCTGATTTGGGAATTTCACTAGTTTTCAATGTTGCAGATTTGATCAGATTCAAGGGATCAATCAATGAATTAGCTCAGAATAGTAGGGAGATCTTCAAGGATGTCAATAACATACCCCTACCTACTCAAGACAAGCAACAGGTCGAAAGAATTTTGGAGTCAAGAGTGAACAAGTCTACAAGGCATAAGGTGTACATGGAGCATCTTATCAAGTGGAAGAACAAGCATGAATCTGAGGCTACATGGGTACAAGAAGATCAGTTCAAGAAGCATGGCTTTGATATGTCACTGATCTCTCCTTTCATTCCTTAGTGTTTGGCAGAGAGGGGGAGAATGGTGTAGGAGCACCTAGGAAGCACTTGGAAGCACTAGGCAATTTGAGGGCCTAGAATGAAGTTTTGTGTTTTTGTTACTTTAAAGGTCATGTTGACCATTGGAATTGAGTGTAAGACTTAATAAAAATACCTTGGTCAAGAGCTATTAGGAGTGGAAAGTGTATTGAGTTTAGATACTCACTTTTGTTAGCTTCTAAGAAATTGGCAAAAGTGGCAAAATGGAACATTTTACACCTTTGCCACTTTGTAACCAACATGTCTAACCAAGGGGAAAGCTAACTACCTTGGGAAGACATATATAAGGTGTGCCTTGACCTATGTGAAAGGTTGGAAGGAATTGGAAGTTTTTGTAGTTTTGAAATTTCATGAGTGACAAGCGAGGACAATGAGAAGATTGATTGAATTTTCTGTGTTTTTGCTCTTGGTAGTGTGTTAATGGCATAACCAGGCATTGATATACATGTGGAATGTAATGTAGTTAACTTCCAAGAATTATTTGGGTCTGTAGGTAGTTGGTTTCATCATTTCAAGCTTTTGATTTCAGTTAATTATTTTCTTTCTTTTGCATTTCTAACTAGCAGACCATTAGAAATGTAGTTCTAGTCCACTCTTCCCCTGTACTTGGTATATGGGCTCATGGAAATAGTGGCTAGGCTCCATGCCTATATCTATAGTAGAGGTAGGAGTCTTTAGGGGTTAGGAATTCATGAAGGAATTCTGTTCCTAGGCGAGCTTGGCAGTGCCCGACTAGGAAGGACAAGGAGTGCAAAGCACTTGGCTTGCAGGGGTGACCTTTCCCTGCCAAACCATGTGGTAGAAAGGTAGATGGAGGCCCTGTAGAGGCTTGGTAACAATGAGGAGGCTTCACTAGTCCGTTTGATGGGAGAACAAAATAACAGTTCATCGGGTGGTCAGGAAATGGCTCTGAAAGACCTAAACTTGCTAATTTGAAGGATAGGCCTGTGTACGATCAAGGAAGGGTTGAGACCTTGAAAATATTGAAGAGTTAGGTATCAGGACCAAGAACCCATAGAAAAGATTCGGGGTCCTTTGGAAGAGTTTGGTGAGCCATCCATCTTTCTCGGGTTAGGAGGCCTAATTGAGGCTTTAGGGCTTGTAGCCTTTTTAATCCTAGGTGAGGGTTTGGAGTTAGCGATTGACAAAGGGAACAAGGTGGAGTTATCAACATCAATTTGTGATGGTGGGAAGTTGTTGGAAGCATTCCCACACCCATGCAAAGAACAAACTGAGAATTGAGAGTGATTGACCTTTAGGGAAGATTAAGGGTTAAGGGAAGAAAAGAATCAAGGCACCGAGATTGGCTTGGTAGGTTGAGGGTTTGGTGATAGTGGGGTTGGCCAGTAGAACCAGGGGTGCCTACATATGAGATATGACCTAAAGGTTAAGGTGGGAGAGTCACCTAGGAGTTCTTGAGAACAAGGACCCAGAGCATGGAATAATGAGTGTTCCATCCAACCCTACCCTATCATAAAGACTTGTCTTGAACCTGCCAATGACATTATTTGGTGTGATGGCTCCAAAGCTAAAAATGTCAAGGAAAAAGAAATATATAATGAACTCTTAGACAACAATTTTGTTCTTAATCATGTGAATGCTTGTTGGAGACTAACCCTGGATAAAAAAGATTAGCAAAAAATCTAGCTTTGGTTTGGCATAACTCCATGGAGCCTAAAAAGGATTTCTTTAGATGGCTTGTTCTCTTGCAAAAAATTCCAATTAAAATTAATTCAGTTGATGTTGAAATTTGTAGCATGTGCAGGGTTGTAGAATCATGTAAACATATTATATTTGATTGCTTATATTCTCAAGAAATATAGAGATTATTTTGTCACAATTTAAATGTTTGGAACAATTGTGGTAAAATCCTTTGGAAATAAGTTCTTTTTCTTAATTTTAACATCACTCAAGATTATAAGCTGCTTTGGTATTGGCTAACCAATGAAATAATGTGGCATATTTGGAAAATGAGGAATGAAAATAAGTTCATGGGAATGAAGAGGGAACTTAATGAGTTTCACAAAAAAATCTATTTTATTAATATTGTTATGCAGGTTTTAGTATGCATAGAGATCTCACTGGTCAATTTTTTACACTTCATAAGAGAAGGAACACCAACTGTTAACATAGAAGATCCTGAAATATTTTGCAAGGTGCTAGAAGAGTTTCGAAAGGAGGTTAATGAAGCTGCCACTAAAGAGAGAACAAATGAAATAGACCTTCGAGGAGAGGGACCAACAACTGAACCCAGTCAAGACACTTTTGATCACACTGCTCCACAGAGAGATGACATGGCTATGGCTTTTTCTAATGAATTCCTATCCAATATACCTCCCCAAGATGTGGAAGAACCTCAAAGAAACTAATCCTGATGAAAGAACTCAAATTTGTAGTGATTACTAGTGCTAATTTGTAGAAAACAACAACATAGAACTCTACCTTTTGCATATACAGGTCTTATAATATATAAACAACACTATAGAGCTCTATATTTTTGAAATAATCATAAATTTGAAAAGGAAATGAATTTAATATAAATTGTAGTAACAAATAATAACAAATATCTATAGATGATATATCCACATAAACAATGAAACAATATTGATGAAAAATGATGGTTGTTCTTTTAAACCACAAAATTAAAAACAATAATTTCATGTTGACTTAAAAAGATGTACATATATATTTTTTAAAATAAAGTAGAAAAATAATATTCATATAAAAATATGACTACTCTTTTAAATCACAAAATTAAAATTATCAAATATTATATATTTGAAAAGATAAAAGTAAAATTATTTTTTCAAATCAATATAAAATAATATATTTCTTTAAGAAAATTATTAACTTATATATTATTCAATGAGATGTACAGTCTTATGATTATAAAATAGATCCATTCACCTTAAAATGTTGTCAATTTAAAAATATCTATATGATAGATAAATGGGTAAACACTTATTTCCGTTAAATTTCTAGGTGTTCATTTAACAAAAAAATGGTATAATTTTGATGGACGTCAATTAGGGTGTAATTTGTATTACTTCATTAAAGTAAACAAGACCTTTAAAAGTGAGAAAGCATATAATTCTATTACTTCATCAAAGTAATTAGGACGTCAATTAGGGTGTAATGAATTCTCTCTTAAAAAGGTTTTTCATTTTGAAAAAATCTTTATTGCCCATTAAAAAAGGAAAGTGGAGAAAGAGAACAAAATAATCACGAACTAGGGTATAATTCTATTACTTCATCAAAGTAATTAGAATCTTTAAAAGTGAGAAATCATAATGAATTATCTCTAAAAGGCGCTATCATTTTAAAAAAATATCTTTAATGTCCATCAAAAGAAATAAAGGTGGAGAATGAAAACAAAAGAATCACAATTAAGGGAAATTTTTCATTTAGATTTATAATAAATATTTAAAAATATGATATTTTTATAATTTATGAAATTAAATTATAACTTTTTTATATTAATATTTAGAATTACACTCTATAATCTTTTATTGAAATAAAGAGAAAAAATATAAAGACCAATCAAATTCAATATTAATTAGTGGTTTTAAAAGATCCTTATCAATAGTCATTTTTGCTAATCGTTATTTGTCCAATTTCTTTTTGCTCCCCACTTGATACAAGTACTTTAATTATTAAAATTTGCTTCCCACTAGATACACAATACTTTACTTTTTAAAATTTGAATATGTGTATTCCTTATAGAACATGCAAGTCTTCATCATAAAGATCTATTTAATTGTACAAAAGAAAAGTCATCAATATTATTATAACTTTAATGTGTTTTGATATTATTAGAAAGTATAATGTTTGAGTTGAGAAGAAAATAATATTATTGACATAGACATATCATATGAATGAAGATATAACACAATATTCTCTCTATTTTATAAAACTACTTTTTACATATGAAATAATATTTTCTAAAAAATTAAATCTTAAAATCTATAATAAAAAGCTTATTTTCTAATTACACAACAATAATGATTTGCTTCTTAGAGGTGCAAGGAAAGCTTCATCAACTAGGGATAAAAGTTAAATTTATTTGGAAAGCTTCATACATTTGAAAAGATCAAAGTTATTTTTTTAAAAATCAATATAAAATGATGTATTTCCTTAAAAAAATATTTAACTTCTATATTAATCAACGAGGTGTATAATATTATGATTCAAACCCTCTTTTATAAAATAGAGCGATTCACCTTAAAATGTTATCAACTTAAATACTTATTTCCCTTAAATTTCTAAGCGCATTTAACCAAAAGTTGGTATAATTTTCATGGAACTTAATTAGGATATGGTTTTATTATATCATTAAAGTAAATAGGAGCTCTAAAAGTGAGACATAAATACAATTCCATTACTTCATCAAAATAATTAGAGTCTTTCAAAGTGAGAAAGTATAATGAATTCTCTCTTAAAAAGGATTTTCATTTTGAAAAAAATCCTTACTACCCCAAAAAAGAAGCAAAATAAAGAAAGAGAACAAAATAATTATGAACCAGGGTATAGTTTTATTACTTCATCAAAATAAGTAGTATCTTTAAAAGTAAAAAAGCATAATGAATTATCTCTAAAAAATGCTTTTCATTTTTAAAAAAAATATCTTTAATGCCTATCAAAAGAAATCAAGTGGAGAATGAGAACAAAAGAATCTTGTTAAAGAGAATTTCTTCATTTAGATTTATAATAAATATTAAAAAAATATGATATTTTATAATTTATAAAATTAATTTATAATATTTTTATTAAAAATATATATTTTTTACATCAATATTTAGAATTACATTCTATAATTCTTTATTGAAATAAAGAGAAAAAATATGAAGACCAATCAAATTCAATATTAATTAATGGCTTTAAAAGATCCTTATCAATAATCATATTTGCTAATGGTTATTTGCCTAATTTCCTTTGCTTCCCACTAGATACACAATACTTTTTTAATATGTGTATTCCTTATAGAACATGCAAGTCTTTTATCATTATGTCTATTTAACTATACAAAAGAAAATACATCAATATTACTGTAATTTTAATGTGTTTTGATATAATTAGAATTTCTATAATTAAAAAGTATATTTTTTGCATCCATAAATTATTTTTTTATCATTGACATAGACATATAATATGAATGAAGATATAACAATATTCTTCCTATTTTATAAAACTACTTTCTAGATTTGAAACAATAGTTTCCAAAAAAAAATTAACTTTAAAATCTATAATAAAAAGCTAATTTTCTAATTACACAACACTAATGATTTGCTTCTAGGAGGTGTGAGTAAAGCTTCATCCACTGTTGATATCATTTTGCAAACGATAACTGCCAGTTGCCTAGTGGCCTTGGCAGTCTGAATGTGCTGAAGAAAAGTGGGCACAATTATTTAATCTGTTGCTCTGTGCACACATTGTCATTCAATATGAAGAACTAAGATAGAAGCTCTGGTGACCATGATGGTTTTTAGAGATTCTCTTTTTCATCGGTTTTTCACTAGGTATTTTTATTTTTTGGGGGGTGAATCCATTTTTCCGGTCTAGGACAATCTTTTTGCCATTGATTCTTTTTTAAGTTTATCAACTGATTATGAGTTCGATCTTATCATAATATTTATTCTTAATCATATAATTTTACTTATATTTGTAAGGTTGAAAATTACATAATTTATATTTATATTTATTGTTTTGGGTTCATTTTGATTTGGTTATCTTTTAGGTAATAGTTAGTGTATAAGTGGTCTGATTTTTGCATAAAAGTTAGCTTATTATTTAATTCTAATTCAATTTCATTGTCACTCATTTTTAGGGGTCTATATTAATCTTTTGTATATTCATCCACCATCTAGATTTAGAGCTATAGTTGCAGAATTGAACCCCATTTACAGAAATGACCCTAGTCATCTCAAAATTCAAAATCAAATTTGGGCTCAAGTTGATCCCTTTTTATGTGATTGATGTACGTCAACTTAAAACATGAAACATCCCATTTGTAACATTTAGATTTGTCTTCAAAGAATGATCCAATTTATTTCAAACTAGTTGGACATTTGAACATCCTTTGTACATCACAACATTATTATTCAGGGATAATATGTAGATCATCAATACAATGACATTTACTTGCATCAACACATAGGCATATATGTATGATTTGTTGTTGTATTTGATATTTTTAAAATTTGTTAAATAAGCACCTTAAGGTTTTGATTAAGGGAAATACCCATGTGTAGCAAACTCTTCAAAGGAATTCTTGAACAGTTCTAGTAAGTGATTATATATTGCAAGCATTGAGGTGAATGGATCATAGAGGTCAAAATTAGTGAAGCTTGGATCTATGCACAATGTTCATTCTCACTCTCACACAAATCATTTCTACATTCATAGAAATGAACTAAATAGATAAGCAATCAATTTTAGATTCTAAAATATTCATCTAACAAGCCTTGACCTTTTTGTTCACTAACAAATCATTTCCAAACATTTGGCACTACATGTTCAATATCTAAATTCCAACTAAACACCTTTTTATTTTATTAGTTGAATTTTATAGTTATTTCATTACATTTATTCTAGATAATTACAATCCCACTTCTTTATAATTATAATTAGAAAAACACAACCTTATATAAATATACAAGTTAATTAAATAACTAAAACAACTACATGAATAATCAACCTAGATAAATGAGCTGACTAGGAACAATAAATACTAAAATTTAATGTGGAAATTAAATAAATTAAATTACTATATTTTACTAGATTTAAAGGGTGGGAAAATAGAGTTGAATATGTATTAAAATTCATTCACCACAATTAGAATTTAAGTGCTTGAATAGATGATTGACATAGACTTCTACAAATTAACTATGTTTCACCCTAGTTCACCTATGCAGGTGCAAACCTAGTCTTTATGTGGTGTGCACCATAACCTAGCATGCAATTTTGAATTGGAACTTACATGACCAATCTAGCATATTGCTAACTAATATAATTTTTTGTCTTAGTTTGTAATATTTAGATCTATGTAAACATTGGTGGTGTTTACAAACACCGTTGGAAATCTCATGATTTGCAAGGCTCATATTCTCCTTAGCTAGACTCCTAGTTGGACTAACTTTACAAGTCTAAGTGAAAGACTCAAAGATAACAAGCAAGGGGGTAATGGACCTAAGGTAATGTCACAAGAAACTAGTTTATAAATAGATTCTCCTTTAAGCTCTTGGACCCATATGTTCTTTTTCCTTTCCTAAATGGTTTCAAATAAGTGAAAGAATATTTTAAAATACAAAAGTCAAGCACATAAATTAACATAAATGTATATTGAGTTAACTCCTAGTTATTAGTATGAGGGATTTAGTGGGATTTATATTGAAATTGAATTTTAAAGTTTAGGGTTCATATCCATGACCATGGAATTAACCTAGGTCAAGTTTGCACATGTAAATTTGATCTAGGTTGACAAATGAGGGATCTAGGGACTCCAATAAAATCATTAGGGATGAGTGATGAATGGATTATGATTTGAGAATATTACTCACCAAATTCATTCAAGAATATGCCACTTACACATCTATTATCACTTTTAAGACATTCTAATCAAGAAAACCTAAAGAATAAGGGAAAAATGCCATGTATATGCAATTGTCACCATTAAATCATAAACAAAGTGTTTATTCATTGAAAATTCATTTATTTAATTTAGTAATTTTATGTAAGTTATGTTTTATTCCTTACAAACATTTAAAACATAGTAAAAGGGTATTAATATGGCTTAACAAAGCTTTCAAGGCTTCCAAACTATAAGAAAATATACAAATACCAAAAAATTGAACTATTGTTTATAATATATGAACAAAAACATAATATAGGGAAAGTATAAAGTTGTATCCCATTTAGGGCCAACAAAATAGTTAATTTTTTTTTTTACTTGAAAGAGTTTTGGGTGAAACCGCTTTAATTGGAACTATGTGACACCTATGTGGCAGTGGAGGTTTCAATCATTTAAACCCTTTTGAAAACAATGGTTAAACACAAAAGATAAAACATTTGTATGTTGTTTGATATCAATTTCAATTTTTATATCTATTAGTTTCAAGTGAAACTATTTTGAGCAAAAAGGTTTTAGTTGAGACACTTTTGCTTGAAACTATTATAAGCTAGTAGACCATGTGACACCTAGATCTTCTTTTGGGGTAAATTCAAGAAAAGAGGATATATATTAAAAATTTAAGAAAAACATCACTCGCTAGAGGAGACAACCCTCCCTAAAATTACATAATTTGATTTTTTATGATAAATAGTTTAGATACAAAAGTTGTTTCTTGTTGAAATTATTGTATTTTGATGAACGTTGACTTAAGAAAAATACTCACTTATTAAAAAAAGGTCTCCATGCACTAAATATTCAAGTTACCTAAGTGGGAACAAATAAAGAAACGAAAAAATCAAATTTACTATATTAAAATTGTCTCCCATCGACCTCATTTTTTTAAATCTTATTTAATAAGTTCAATATTCTCTTAAAATTATAGAAAATTATATCCAAATAATTTTTAAAATATAAAATTATAAACATAAAATACACCAAGAGTTTCAAATTTTATTAGTTTATATTATTTTAAAATTCAAAACATATATGTCACTTTTAGAAAATTGTATTTGTTGATCATTTCATTTATAAAAGGGACACAATTACGAACTTTCACCAAATATATCTATAAAGTAAAATAACACTTCATTAAGGTTAACCTATGTTAATCAAATCATAATTAATTAAGGATAAATTTGAAAACAAATATAGTAGAGGGTGTACATAACTTTAAAACTAACGACTATATTCTAATGTAATGAAAATTTTGGTATCATGTTGGTTTATGCTCAATAAAAGATTCCTCTTTGTTAGAATAATTTCTCATATTCCATCTTGGTCATGTGCTTTGTTTGAGGTGAATTCTAGTAGTTTGGGTCAAATTTGTGATCACAAAATCATCTTGTACCTTTGGAAATTTGACCTTGCACAATGTGGAATTCTACTTTGTTCTTAATCTAGATGATCTTTCTTTTCTTTTCTTCTTCTAATTATTTGATGGTTGAAACTATCTAGAATACCTATTAAAGGTTCTTGTTATTTTAGAAGTGTTGGAGTATGGACAAACACTGAGAGGGGGGGTGAATCAGTGTCTAAACCTTTTTAAACTTTGACCAAGACTTTTAATTCTGATATCCTTTCTATTGATAACAAAGCAGAGTAATCACTTTGAGAGAATTTATGAAAAGGGGTAAATAAAGATATGGAAACATTAACTCAGTCCATTAGACAACTCATGCCAATATGATTTGAGTGAGATATCTCGCACTTGCCAAAAAAATTGTGATTGACATTGTTTAACAATTAAAGCATGATGACAATATAGGTGCAACACATAAAACTATGTGAATGAAGACCAATATTATTGAATCACTTCTTAACCAACTGAATTCAATGCAACTTTATAAGAAACTGCAACAACTGTGCAAAAAAATGACAAGATAGGTATTTCAAGACAAAAAAAGCCTTTAGCACAATATAACAAATCTTGAGCTATGAATCTAATGAATACTTTTATGCTTTATTTTGAATCAGAATTTTCAACAATGATAGAACATTTGTGCAAGATATTTAGATATAAACATTTGCAGAGATGAAAGAACTAACATTCAACAATGTTCAAACTAATAAGAACAATCACTCACAAAATCATCACAGTATTAAAGCATTATCACATCAAAACAATGAGACCATAAGACAAAGAATTTGTCGAGTGGAAAACCCTCCTGGGATAGAAAAACCACTCCTAAACTGCCTCACTGGCTTAACTTCAACAACCACTGCTTACAATGCCTTACTGGAAAACTTCAGAGCACCCACTCTAGGAGCACCAACCCCTTATACATTTAGGAACACCCATTCCAAGGAACACCAACCCCTTCTACAAAATGAGAACAATAATAATATATTAGAGGATTTCTCTATTTCATTTTAGCTCACATATTCCTCTCTTTATAATTTTTTTAATATCTTGAAGATTCAACTTTAATCAACAAAATACCAGACACATTAGATTTGTATTTTCTGCATCATATTTTCAAGGTTTCATTACAGAGCTTTTTCATTCTAACTCTTTTCAAAAATTTCTCAACTACACCCACAATGATTAATCAGTGTATTTATATCATTTACAAAATACACAAGTTCTGTTTAGATCCTTCACTGAAGGTTTTCAGATAAGACAAAATGTCATGATTGTTTTGTTCTTAGAACCTTGAAAACAACAAAATCTACACCAATAAAATCATTTGTTCCAGTAATACAAGAATACCATAACATATGCACCAAAAATATCACTTTTCCCTTTTTTAAAGTATTTTGATAGAACAATAATACCCTTATGGACCTGCTTTTCAAATAACCCATAATGATTAGTGATAGATGGAAATAAAAATTTACCAGAGCACCTTTTCCCTTCACATTACAGTTTCTCATTCTGATCAAAATAAAATAACTATTATTGCAAAGGCCTGACATGGATTGAAACGGTTTCCACAACATCATGAGCCCAGTACCCAAAACAAACAACTCTTTCAGAATACTGATAATGAAGAAACAATGTAACCAACTTCAATGCATGCTTTTCTGACACAATAATCAACAACCTATTTGTGCATTTTCAGAATCGAACAAAAACCAGTAATTGCCTTCCTTATTGAAATAAAAAGAAAATGATGAAGGAGATACCTGACCAAGCACGAAGCAGAAGGAATGCATGAGAACCTGTAATGAAGTATTTACCAACCAGAATGAAGGAAAACCAGTGAATCTCCTTCTAGATTTGAGCCCTCACCCAATGAGAAACAACAAACCAAGAAACCAACATCGACAAAGATCTTACAGTGAGCTTAAACTTTTGTCTTTCGAGTTGCAAAAAGTAATCATCATAACAAGAGCAGTTACACATTCTTCATGGCAGCAGTTAGGGTTTCAAACCCTAGCAATGAGAAACCAAAAAGAACTTTCCCTAGCTTACATTCATTCCAAGGCTTTTGATGCCTTTTCCAAAACACGATAAAACTTGAAGTCCGAAAGGATAAACACAAGATTTAATCAAATATTATAAAGACTTTAAATCTGCTGTCAAAAGAACCTTGATGCCAACATAATAATGACTTTGATTATTACTTCTAATGTGTCGACACAACATTATCACATGAAAAATTATTTCATGTCTACAATTTCTTAAAATGCCGACAATGACAATTAGAAAAGAAGGTTGTCGATGCATATTTCAATATGACTTTAATCAAAGTCATTTACCATTTCAATAAAGCTCGTTACCAATGCAAGATAGCCTTTTAAAATAATTCCCAAATCAACATTACCTTTTTTCCATAAACATTACCTTTATGATGTCGATGATCACATCTTCTTTACCAATGACACTTGAGTTCAATATGAGTTTTCATAATGCCTTGGAGCCATAGACAGATTTCATATGCCAACTATATCAAAAATATCATCAAATAAATAACGATGCCTGAACCCAAAAACTATTCAATGCTCCCAGGTAATGTGAGTTCATAGAATGTAACAAGATGGCTTTAAAGAAACATGAGAATGCTGATCAAACTGAGATACTGTGGCTATCATGATAGAAAAGTCACATATCTAAAGCTATTGCATGTCGTGACATAAAGAACACCATGTCAAACTGAATATCCTGAACCTGTTGCATGATCATCTTGAATGACTTGTAATAATGCTTTATCACACTGTCAGTAACCATAACCATCTGAAAATATATTTCATTCATAAATCTGAACCAGAAGCCACATGAGCAATATCACACTGAATATCAACATGAAAAACTTGAATCATCATGAAAATCCTAAATCACCATAAACATGAATACCAAAAACAAAGCCTTTGAAAGATTATTTGAGATACCAAAGAGAATGTCAACTGATTTTGTCATCAAGGACAACCAAATACAATTGAGAAGTCAACAAGAAGGAGACATGCTTTCGTAGTTCAACCTCAAAATGTGTACACAAATTTGAAGAAATTGGGCAAGGGCCTTAAGAAGATATATGAATAATTTGTTACTTTTTTAGGTACACCAAATAAATAATGTGTCACTATTTATTGCTTCTTTAAAATTATAGGATGAGAGAGGACTCATAAAATTTGGATGCATTGAATATCTTTAAATATTGACATATAATGTCAACTTTCACTAGTTATGTACTTGGTCAACCCAAATTAGGAAAATAAATGAGGCCAATGAACCAAAATTTAATTTTTAACTTTGAAAAAGAAAGAGTCAAGAATGTGGTTGGAAAAATGATTCTAGATAATGAAACAACCAAATCTAGGTGAAAAATGCTTATATCAAGGTAAATGTATAGATAAATGTAATAAACATGGGGATACGATGAATGTATAGTAATATGTGTATGCAAAAATACGGTGGAAAATAAGTGCATGGGGATATGTGTCTATATATGGGTAAAAGCTAGGGGGAATGAATCAAAATTCACTGAAGATTGTAGCATTTTTCAATATGTATATGTATTGAGATATTTTCCTAAAATGGGAATAAAAATAATGGGAAATGATATGAGATGCAACTTATACCAAATTATATTTTGTCCCCACTTTTAAGTGAATTTGAATCCTAAAATGACCATGCATCTCAAAGTATCTATCACTCACAAGCATGTATGCAAATCAAATATTCAAACTTCAAAGGATATGAAGAGGAGTTCATATAAGTAAAGGAACCCACAATGCATCGTTGTGTAATTGCGTCCTTCAATATGAACTCTCTATGGGAACATATAAGAAAAATAAAAACTATATAATGAGTATCTTATATCTTACAAGTGATTAAATGTAGAATAACTTAACTATCTAAGAAATATGAACAATAGGAAAATGAGTAAAGTTAGTTTTTTTTACTTATTTATAAAATGACAATGATGTGTTTAGTGTGGTAGCTATAAGATGACAAGGTGCATGAAGTAAAAAAAATTCATGTGATAATGCTTCATTTGGTTATGGTAACAGGTCTCTATAACACTTCTCACTACTTGAAAAGTAAAAATGGAAATGTTAGCAACAATATATGTCCCTTTGAATTGATTGTATCAATAGGAGGTATTAAATGCAATATATAAATAAGCATGTAATCATGTAAAATAGTAGCAACAATTAATACATCATGTGAGAAGCATATATAGAATCTACAATGATAAAACATGGTAAGAACATGTAGGCTACTGATAGCATCAATAAAGTAAGGTTGTACCTAACATGGTAAATAAAATGGCGATGTGGCTTTTGATGGCCAAAAAAACCCATGTAATAATACAGGTCACTAGAGTGGCATATACCCCTAATGTGGTATATAAGAGCATGGACACACAATAGTGTAAATAATACAATAATTCCCTAATAGATATAAGTAGGAAATATGAGGAAGTTATGATGCCCCCAATTTATAAGCAACATATGGTAACACATGTCTTGGGAAATGATGTCACCAATGTGAGAATGTAACCATGGAGGTAAAAATAGAGGGAACAAATGAATCCTCCCAATATAAGGATGTAACCATGAAGATGAAACATATAGAATGGAGAGGCATGAAGCCCCTAATGCAGGTATAAGTGCTAAAAATATGGAAATAGGAGTAAATAAGGTGGGAGAAGATATGGTGCCTCTAACTATAAAGATATAGAAATGAAAGGATAAGCTAAAGGGAAAAAAATGATGTCCTCCAATATATAGGTATGGAAAATCAAGCTTTGTGTAATAGGGGAAGCCATGATGCTTCCCCAAAGTAAGTGTAACTATAGGAATATGATATGGTAATGTAAGACCAGGACATAATCCCTAGAGATGAAAATATAGGCTCAACAAGTAACTTTATAAGGCATATGATGTATAGATACAAGATCAATATGTGAGATCTAAGAAGCATGAAATGGCAATGTAAGATCAACAAGAAATAAATAGTAATCAAAAGAATAGGAACACAACTAAATGCATACTGGGAATAAAATAGGTAACAATAGAAAGAAACATGGAAGAAGGGAAAAGGACTTCAAAGGAAAAATAAGGAAGAATAAAGAAAAATAAAGGAAACTTAGCAATTGAAGTGGAAAATTATTTAAAAATACAATGGGAAAAAAAGTGTAGGCATGAGGAAAATAGGAAAAAAAGGGAAAAATAAAAATACCCCCAAATGATAGAGGATAAGCATGTAAAATAGATATAGGTGGTAAAATGAGCATGAAAAGTATTAGAAAAAGGCATAATAAAAAAGGGCCAAAGCATGAAAATAAATAGAAAAAAGGTAAAGATAATGTCTTAGTTATAGTTATATATGGATGTATTCTAGAATGATGCTCATAAATTAGTGAACATGATTTTCTTAGGTGTCAAATTTGGTACCTCTAGTTGTGGTTCATTCACTAAATCACCATTGTCCCAAAATCTATCATCTAACTTGTCTTCTTGTGCTTTTGTTTTGTGTTATTTGCTCACCTTTTCAATTGCATGTGTTTCTTCTTGATATATCTTTATGCTAGGTTTAAGAACATGTTCAAATATGGTATAATTTCTTACCCAATCTTGCTTCTTAACTTGTGGTTTTGGTGGAATGAAAGGCATTTGATGTGCCTCAACTTCTTGCTTGGGTTTTTATATGGTATTTTGTGTATGAAATTTAGGTGGAATTTTTTATTTTTATTTTGAATTCTTTTGTTCTTGCTTGATTTTATCTTTCTTTGTCTCTTATTTTCTCCATTTTATTTTATGATATTCAATCTAATGCTATTTTTTGTTTATTATTTCTTCTTTTTATACTCTAGTTATTCTTGAAAGACATATTGAAATTCTTTTTGAATACCCCATTCATATTAATGTGGGGATAATTTTTGGAGTTGGAATATATGTATCTATAGCGAAATGATTGGATAAATATACAACTAGTTTGGAAATCTCTTATAATCATGATACATTTTCCTTTATGAACTAATTTAACACATGGTGTACCTATAGTGAATTCTTCACTACAAGTGATGAATTCATCCCTACCTCAATGCATGATCAATAACAATGCCCCATGGCATCTATGGACCTCCTAAATTATTCCCTTTATGTTATTTGGTGTTGCTAAATAGTTCTGATGAAGTTGTAAATCCCATTGAATGCACATCATTGGATGCTTCATATGATATTTCATTTGATAATTTGTGAGACTTTATCACAGGGTAGAAAAGGCTTACATTAAAATTTAAAATGTCATTATATGTGATGGTGTAGGTGTTTTGATTATAAGGGAAAAATAGGTTTTGAAGGGACCCAAAACCGTTTACAACTGAAAAAGCAAAATGCTACTTAAGGATAACAACAATAGACCATCAAAAAAAAAGCAAAAAAAACAATAGTAAACAAACATAGAACCAACAGTAAGCAAAACAATAAAACAAAACACAAAACTGGACACTATTTCATGTTCCTTAAGGTTTTAGCCACCTCAAGTTTCTGGTTCCGATGAAGATCATTATATGTGATGGTGTAGGTGTTTTGATTATAAGGAAAAAATAGGTTTTGAAGGGACCCAAAACCCTTTACAACTAAACAAACAAAATGCTACTTAAATATAACAACAATAGACCATCAACAAAAAAGAAAACAAACAATAGTAAACAAACATAGAACCAACAGTAAGGAAAACAACAAAACAAAACACAAAACTGGGCACTATTTCATGTTCCTTAAGGTGTTAGCCACCTCAAGTTCCTAGTTCCGATGAAGATCAATCATTTCTATCAACTCCTTCTTCTCCTCCTCAAAGGATTTCCTTAGGTTACCATTTTTTAATAGTAGGGACTTTAGCTTCATCCTTTCTAGCCTTTTACCCTTTTCCCTTTGAAATTGGGTCCTTCTCCATCAACTCAACTAAGTAGAGTTGGTCTTCTCTATGCTCACTTATCTTGTGGAATATAACCTCCAAAGAATCAACACTATTTTTAACAGAATGTGGTAGGCATGTAGAAAATTTTTGATGTTTGTGTTGGTGTCCATAACCTTAGCCTCCAAATCAAAGAAACACTACTCACATAAGGACTTGAAATCAGAAAAAGAACAATCTAAATCCATAATTATATCAATCAAAATATTCGAGGAAGAACCCTTCGATATATTTTGCACATTTTCCTTTAATCCCCCAATCTTAATATTCACCTTGTTGAATTCTTGAAGAGCCCACTTCACCAACTTGAAAGTACCAGTGGCCCTCGTACACACCATGTCAAGGAGCTCGAACATTGAAGTGGTATCATCATTCAAGTATGAGAAATCCTTAGACATCAGGTTTACCATAAGTGGCACTGGCTTTCCAAGCCTTAGATTAACTCCCTCCTCCTCCACAAAATTCTCACTAGAAGGCTCCACACTTGGAGTCTTTCGAACCAGGGAGTCATCAATTTCAACAATCTTCTCCTCAACATCCTTCTCCTTACAATGTTCCATGGAATCCTATAAAGCATCTTTTGACACTTGATTTTTCAACTTAGAAATACACTTGGAAGCCTTTCTAGGCTTTTCCTTGGCCTCCATAACCATTACATTATCCTGCAGACCCTCCTCAGTGCCACCCATTGCAACATAATCTTTCACATTAAACACAACATTATCCTTAGACCTAGAATCCGCCAAAACCACATATGTATCATTGCCAATAGACTGGGACTCCGACTCCTGAAGAATAATCTTCTTGGTAGCCTATTTTCCTTTAGGGTTTCCCTTCTTTCTCTTCTTAGAAGGGGTGGCCATAAGAGAAGAAGACCCATCCTCCCCCTCCTCATTCCATTCCTCCTCCCCAACAACACTAGTGTTCGAACCAGTTGAAAGGGAGGCATAATTGATAGCCTTTTCCTTGCCCTTAAATTGAGTTAGTAGGGATGAGGTCCCTCACATGCTCCATTATGAGCAAGATGAGGCCCTTGTGCAACAACGAAACCCTCCTATTTTTCAAATGTGCATACACATACACCTCCAATGAAGACAAGAGAAAGAAAGAAAACAAAATAAAAAGCCCATGTTTGAAATGATTCAACAAAGTGAAATGATGGCCTAAAATTGTAGTAAACCTGCCTTCAAGGGTGACATACTGCATGATAATCTCTGCAATATCTGGCCATATTTTCTTCATAGACATCCGCTCGTAGCCCCAAGATGGCATCTTGATAAGGTTTTTCTTTTCATCATCCTTAGAGAATTGGGCCATAGCCTCCTCATTACTCTTCTTATCCTTAAAGAATTTGCAACCCACTAGAGGCAAACCAGTAATATCAGCTATAAATTCCTCATTAATCTCAAACACCATACCCTTAACATGTAGCTTACGATTATGCCAATATGAATTTTTTTTTTCCGAAGCCTTGGGATCATGTCCATGGGGCCTTTCCAGGAAAGGCGTGAAGTTACCATGCTCAAGAATCCTCCAAATCTTATGGTTCTTCCTCATACTATCACTCCTTATTAATCCAAAAAATGCGCTCATCCATATCCATCATTTTCCAATAACACCTTAGCATCCTCGGGAAGGAGGGAGTACTCCTCCCATGCCTTAAAAATCATTACTTCTAACTGTAAACACCAAACCTACAATAAGCTAGCATAAGATCAAAAAAACACTTGTTAAACATGTTAAAAAGCCAAATCTAGCATTCCCTATGAAATTCTTAGCTAAAACAAGAAGAAAACATGAAAATGAACATATACCAAACAAATATAACATGTAATCTAAATTAAAGTAGCCAAACCTTCATCCCATAGGGGGAGTGGTGCTACTTTGATGTTGAAAAGGAAGCCCTTTCCCAATCCCTTTGATAAGCTTGATGATGTTGATGATTCAAAGTATGGAAATGACTTCAAATGATGACAAATTAGCTAAAAATGATGAAAATGATGGATCACTATGAATTGAAATGCCTATAGTGATAATTCTTGAAGTCGTAGATCCATATTGTGAAGAGAATGCTTTTATTTATAGAACTCAAGGGTTGAAGAATGAGAGGATTTGGTGAATGTGGGATAAAATGGGAGCCAATGAGAATGTTCCAAGTGCCACAATTCTATTAGAAGAAGGTGGAGCACATTTTCAAAAATGTGTTGAGGAATGGAGGGTGTAAGTGAAATAAATGATAATGTAAGAGGATTTGAAAGGTTGTAAGAAGAATCTATTGAATGTGGTTGAGGATTTGAAAGAATGTAAGAGAAGTAAATGAAAATGTAAGAGGAGTTATTGGGGATGTGAGAGGTTTTTGAAAACTTTGGAGGGAAATTGAATAGAGGGTGGTTGAGAGGAATATTCCTTGGAATATGCCATTGTGAGGATAAATAGAGGAATTAGATAATTAAAAGAAATTAATTTCATGTGCAACCTGGTTAGTTGACCATGAGTTGATTTAACTCTTGAGGAGTTAAAAGATGGAGGATTTGTTAATGCTGATTAAAAAGTGATTTAGGATTAATTAATTCAGAATTAATTAATTGGAATGGATTAGATGATTGTGACATTTGATTTGATCTATTTGATCAAATGAGAAGACTTAGGGGGATTTAATTAAATGATTTGATTTAATTAAATATGATGAAAATTAGTTAGAAGAAGGGTGAATTCATCAATAAATTTAATTATTTGATTAATAGCTGAAATGATATTAATTGATCAGATTTAAATGCATAATGTCAATTTGCATGTCTACACTGACAACCTCATTAGCAAAGAAATCTACCAATGAGTTTCCCTCTTGGTAGATATGAGTGACACGAGTTTCCTCACAAGATCTTAACATCATTATAGCATCCTTAATCAACCAATCGATAGTCCAGCTGGGCTTTTGGACACCGCGTAGGTAGATAATAATGTTTAGTGAATCTCCCTCCACCCAAAGTTTAGAATATCCCTTTTCCAAGGAAAATTTAATACTGATGAACGCAACCTCGGATTTCACATAGTGATTGGTCTGATTTCCCAATGGGAGTGCTACTGTCTCCAAGAACCTACCAATATCATTCCTCAACACCACCCACATCCTACAGGCCTAGGGTTACCCTTGGCTGCCCCATCAAAATTAATCTTAACCCACACTGGGGGTGGGGGCTTCCACTTGGTACTCAATCTAGCACTGAGACTAGACTTAACAACTTCAGACGAAAAAAGGGAAATCTTCCAATTAGAAATCACCAATAAATCATACCCAAATAGGCAAGAGGATGAAACACAACGTGAAGAATCAGAGCCATGAAGAGAAAAGTTCTCCAGAATAGCTCGATGAATCTTGATGAAGACATTATCCACCTTGAGTTTAGAATCATAATTTTATTATTATTATTACGTTCTTTCTAAAAGCCCCAGGCAATGTGTGGGGCCATGAGATCCAAAAGCCTATGAATAATGGGGGAGGATGAGGGGGAATTTCACTGATCCACAAAGCTGCAAAGAGAGCCTGGGAAGACCCAATCCAGATTCCAAAGGGAAAGAAACTTACTCTAGATGAGAGAAGAAAAGTTATAGCCAAGGAAAATATGAAAGACACTCTCCGCATCAACTTCACAAAACACACATTTGTTAGGAATTGCAAATCACCTTTTTACAAAGAATATCCTGAGTTAGCACTTTTCTTTGCATAAGCAACCAAAAAAAGAAATTCACCTTAGGGATCAACAAATTATTCCACAATTTCCCCCAAAAAGGATAGGAGTTAGGATTCTCCAAAGAATTGACAAAGACTGAAGCCACAAAAAACTTACCATTAGCGTAATGGGCCCAAATCACATGATGAAATCTTGAAAAAAGAGGGATCCTGAAGTTATCCCAGAAATACCGAAGAACAAACAATGAAGGGTCCCAATCCTGAAAATACTTCCACACACCATTCTGGATATATCCTGCCACCATGTCACAAAAAAGGTGTTTACAAACATGAACAATAGGAGGGTCCCACGACCGATTGATCAAAGGCTCGTTATCACACCAAAAATATTCCCAAAACATAATCCTGGAACCATCACCCAACAACCACTTAAAACCTTTGGCAATCAGCTCCCTACAGGGGATGATGTTTCTCCAACAACAAGAGCCCATAGGGATAGCATTAAAAACCAACATATCCCAAGGTCTCCCCACACCAGAAAAGTATTTATTTTTTACCAGAGAGGCCCAGCTCACCTTCCCACTGAGGAGCTTCCAAATGTTCTTTGAGAGTAAAGCCTTGTTAAAAGATCTAATATTTATAATTCCCAGACCACCCCACTTCTTTGGCCTACACACTAGGTTCCATGGCACAAGTGGAATTTTGGCCTTATCTTCAACTTCTAACCACAAAAACCTTCTCATAATCTACTCCATTTTCTCCTCAAATTTAGCAGAAATTCTAATTAAAATCATGGCATACAGGGGGGGAATCTGAAGAGTAGATGAGATAAGCTGCACTTTTCCCACTTGGCTGAGAAGCGCTCCCTTCCAATCAACCAGCTTCCTACTAAAATTGTCCAAGAGTCCAAGCCAAAAAGAATCCAGGGTCTTGGAAACACATAAGGGAAGACCCAAATAGGTTGAAGGCAAATCACCCGATTGTAGGATAAGATCCTATCCAGCTTCAATTGGAGAAATTTTGAGGTATTGAGGAAGAAAATATGACTCTTGGGAAAATTAACGCATTTCCCAGAAGCCTTCTCATAAGCCTCAATCAACACCTTAACAACCCTGACTTAACGAACATAAGAATCACCCATTAAGATTGTATCATCAACAAATTGTTGATGAGTAACATGTTCACATCTAGAAGGAGTGAGACGCCTCAAAGAGCCAGTAGTTAATGCCTTCTAAATATTCCAGCCAAGAACTTCCACCATTAAATGTACAACAAGGAGATAGGGTCTCCCTGCCTCAAATTGAGCGAGCTCCAAAAAAATAGAGAGTTAGATCCATTCACAATAAGAACAAAAGAGAGAGTCAAGATAAGTTGTTCCACAAGTTGCAAAAACTTCTAGAAAAAACCAAGGTGAGCCAAAATCACCAACAAGATCTTTCAACTGACCCTATCATATACTTTGAGAAGATCCAACTTAAGAAAAAAACCTGACTTCTTATTAGCATTGAGTGAGTGAGCAAGCTCATGGATAGTAATGATAGAATCTAGGATTTGATGAACCCTAACAAAACCAATTTGGTGTTTAGAAATTAGATCAAGAATAATCTTCTGGAGCCTAATAGCTAGAGCCTTAGAGAAGATCTTGTAAATAGAATTATAGAGACCGATTGGTCTGAAATCCCCAAAGCCATTAGCATCAACAGTCTTAGGGATCAAAAAAATGAAGGTCGCATTCAATTATTTAAGCAATCTTCTAGAGCCAAAAAAATACTTGGTAGCATTGATAACATCCTTAGCCACAATATCCCAACAAGATTGAAAAAATAGAAAAGGGAATACATCAGGCCCAAGGGCCTTATTACCTTCGAAGTAAAAACAACCTCCTTAATTTCAATTGAAGAGGGAATAGCAACCAACTCCCTATTTAGATGCTCTATGACAAGCTGAGGGATGCCATCAAGAGAAGCCTCCACACAATACTGGTCACAAACTAAGTCATTCCTGAGTGAATGCTAAAAAAAACTACCAAAAACCCTGTTGGAACCCTCAACTTTTGCCAAAATTTGAAGGTGCCATGTTGAAAATTCTGATACAACACTCAAAAAACTTAGTTGTAGAATCAACCCTAGGGGCACACTTTAAAAAATCATTACTTTAGATCTGTTCATTTGCATGCCAAATCATTTTGCAAGCTTGTTTACCTACCATATGTGAGTGACCATGTCTAATTTCAGCCTCCCATGATAAGTTCTAATAGGGTTTTTGATAAGCTAAGTTAAAGGGTCTGGGAAGGATTGTTGTCTACATAGTCTTAAATCTGCTAAAGTGGCCATCTTTGGAAGCTAGTATTAAGCAACTGAAATCTCATCATGACAAACCAATTGATTCCCTAAATTCCCCTCATAAAATTGTACTTCCATGCCAATTTTTCAGGGTCGTAGCACTTAATTTGGTATTTTTCCAAAGCCAAAACCAAACTGATTTTGCACAGTTTTGACACTAGCATTTCTAGAAAATTCTCACAGAAAGCAACTTTGACATCTCGTATTTTGCAAAAGAAGAAAATTGACAAAAAATCATTGTGCACACATACTCATGGATCCCAAATGAACCAATCCCCCAAGTTGTGGCTTCACAGGAAGTGATTTGATATGTTTTCAAGATGGCAAGTTGGTGATCTCCAATTGGATTTTTGATAGTGGCAATATTCACAAAATCCCAAAAGAACATTTGGTCAGTTTTTTGATGCAATTCTAGAAGATACCTAGCTTGTTTTGGTGAAAATTTCAAAAAACAAATTCTACCCATTCACATTTCCGGATGCATTTCAAATCTTTGATGGAATAACTATAAAAGGTTCAAGCAAAATAACATTGAAGAGAACTCAAATACAGGGACAAGTATAGACCCATGATTGCAAGTCCAAAGAAGTTTGTTCAAGCAAGTAACATTGAGGGTAAAGAGGAAAATCAGACTTCATTATTGATCTACCTAGAAAAAACCCAAGAAGCCCGGGTGACATAGATCCTTGGTAGGTAGATATCACAGTAAAGAAAGGGGAAGTAAGTTGAATAAAAAAATGTGTGACAATCATGAATCAAGAGTGCAGTGAGGGGGGTCAAAGAGAAGGTTTCTCAAGTAAATCACCTACAAATTTCATAAGACAACTCACAAAATGTTGAATAATAGTGGTTCTAACGGTGGCAAAAGAAACAACGGTATGATAGTCCAAAAGAGTGGGATGCTCAAACCGGTTATCCTGGTATTTATGCAAGGTCATTGATCCAAAATTCATGAAATAAGGCAACAAAATTTCATTTCAAACAGGGCTATGAAGTGCCTATGAAGGCCTTAGCAAAACAACTTGCGGATAAAATTTCAAGTGTATACACAACATGCATACATAAGATCACTGGGAGTAGGTCATTATGTTGGTTATATCACATGCCTACAACTGAAAATGACATTTCATCTGGTAACATAACATCAACTTCACAAAGCTTATTTAATAAGCTTCAGTACAAAGGAATTCTATCAAATTTAAACCTTCAATATTTTAGATGCCTCCACAAGGTTCTAGTTAATGTATATGATGATCATCATGTTCAAAATTTTTACAACTCATGGGTGAACACTGTTGATACGAGGGCACAAAAATTACAAATCAAAGGCATCTCGGTTAGGAAGGAAAATTTTAAATCATAGAAGGGATTTCACTTTTCTCAAAGCTTGACAAAAGAGGCATTACATAGTGCATACTAAAGTTTGAAGTCACATTGAAGTACAATATGGGGGCAGGACAATACAGTAGTAGATGTCTTGAAGCGAGGCTTAATTTCAGTGTAAAACCAAGGGCTAGAAATGGAAGGAAATCTTTACACAACGCCACAACCCTGTCACGCAGCTAGTAAACATGATGATGTCTTGATTGGAAGTGAAAGCAGGTGCATATGTTAAGATTCAAAATTTGGAAGCTGAGGGGAAAAAAAAATTGTAGGATTTTAAAGCATCTTGTCACTTGAGTAATGCAACGTGCCACCTTCAATTGAAGAACTTTAAGGGAGCAATTAAGCTATGATCGAAGGTTCAACTAACACAAATAACAAAACGATAAAGCCTTGTATAGAGGAGCTCAAGTATACATGGAGATGGAGGATCTAGATTCAACCGAACCAATATCAAAGGGGCACAAGAGATAGATCAACAAGAAAGAGGAGTGCGAGTGGAACATACATCACATAAAGAGGAAAGACTTGCAAACCATAATTACTGAAATTGATTTTTTCACGAAGATGCAAAATGAAGATTAAAGTTAAAATATTTAATTTTCCAAAGGCGACTAATTAAATATTTTATTTTGCAGAGAATAATTAAACGAAGAGCTACATCGAAAATAAGAGTTGCACCAAGCAGATGTTGTGAAGGGTTGTAGCCCTAAAAAAGGCAATGTATATATGCAAAGTGAAATTGTATCATCGGGGTAGAATTAGAATTAGGATTTAGGTAGGAGATATAAAAAAGTTACTTTTAAAATGTTTATCATATAGATTATACAGTGAAGACCATGATGCATGTATCAAATTTTGGAGAAATTAATGAAAACCTGTGAATTTCAGTGACTCAAATATTGGTGTCAATTGTTTGTTAAGTTAAACAATTATTCAGTTGTCTCCAACTTGGTGTTCCTTATTATTTGAATTTATTCCAAGCAGAATACTAAATTCATTAGACATATTTGTTGTTCTTGTGTAATTCTCTTAATTAGTTTCTTCATGTAGGAATTGAAATCATCTAAAACAAATTATAGTAATTTGGAAATATCAATTGGATCAATAAGAAGAGTCTATAATTGAAGGCTGCCATACTATCTCCAGACAATACTATTAAGTTATTCAAAACTGAATATATCAAGTATATTTTTCATTTTGTCAATACACATTTGTTGTCACTGTGTGATCCCTTTTAACTAGTTCCTTTAAGGAAGGATTCAAATCCTCTTAGATATATCACAATAACCTAATAGATTTTGATTGGATCAATAAGAAGAGTCTGCCAGTCACATCCCTGCACATTTATACAAAGTATAAATATTCAAGTGCCAAATAGTTTGAGTTGCGGCCAATATTAGTCACCCATCACTAGCTTTCTTTGACTCTATTTTACCCAATAAGGCACTGGTCTTATCCATCTCTTCATTCGAATCCATACAACTCACTTTAGGAACCTTAGAAAGCATTCATTTCCAAACAACATCTGTTAACTAAACATATTCATATACCTTGATATTGCTTATACAATTTATACCAAATTAACCTTTACATCTATTTCACTTCCCATTGCCACTGTGAATAGATTGCCTTAGTTAAGGATAACATAACTTTCAAATATGCTTCCACATTTGGGTACACCTGCCTAGGTTTAGCAAAGCCTAAAGAGTAGAAGGTTCAGTTAAATTAATTGGCCTTGTACGTTAGCCGAAAATGTGTCAAGAGCTTGGACACCTCTTGTGGTTCAAACTTGCATTTTTGAGACCAAACAAGCCCTTCTAATCACCTCCTCATCAATCAATAGCAAACCATTAGCCATGATGGAAGAGATCTTGTTTTTCAATTTGTGCCTGAGGGAAGTTTTGGTTAGCAAATTTTTCATTTTAATTAATTTTACTTTGGCCCATACAAATGACAACCTGGCCAACAGTTGAGTCACTTGTGGTGGTAACTGCAAGCGCTCTCTACCTATTTTACAAGGCTCAACTACCTTCAAATAATGTGCAATGAATGAATGTACTAGGTATGCTTTTAACTAGAAAGCAGAAAAGGTAACTGACATCTACTTGTATCCATGAAAATAGATGTAATAACTTGGTGCTCAAGGTAAAGAAAGTACAAACAAATGATACAAAGTTCATTTATTCCAAATTCATGAATGCTTATCAAAGTGGATGAGCAACAGATTACTTTATGGGTTGATTAATCCGAACTCAAAGTTTCAAAAATCACACAAACATAATCTCATGGAACAAGGTGCACAAAGAAAATAAATTACAATGATTCAAAGCTCAATTGTAATCGAAAGAAAATAATAGCGAATACATAGATCATAAATATTTTCTTTATTTCCTCGATGCCAAAATTGAGTTCAAAGTCTCAAGTTCCCTTACTGCAAGACTATCTTTTTTTCCCAAAAGCTAACTGACTTCCTCATTTTTACACTAGAAAATCCCTATATATATGCACACCAAAACTATTAAATTGCGAAAATAATGGTTTTGAAAACGACCAGAATCAAGAAGGATTTTGAAACGGAAATAGTTTTAGAACAAGCGCTATCATTATGTGCCACCAAAGACTACATGCATGTGATCAAAATGTTGGTGGCACGAAGTCCCTGTACAACTCCAGTTGCATCTCCATAACTAAATTGTGAAGTTTAACACGTTATTCTTCTTCATCTGGAACAAAGATCACCTTGTTGTATTCAACATAACTAGTTTTCTCCTTCCATGCTAGTGAACGCAACTCTAAAATGATATCAAGCTACTCTTCTTCAGGCCAATTCAAATTTGGTTGCACAACAAGTACAAGTTCATCCTCCCATTCCCTGATATCGCTAGGAAGTACCATTTTGAGAAAATTATGAGCTTAGAAATGTTGCCACCTTTCCTTGTATGCAGGTTCACTTAACTTCGACAACGAAGAGTGACCATTTATTCTTCCCAAAAATTGTTTCAATCTGTTACTAAATTCGTTCCACCACCTTCCTTATTTAAGATCTATCATTTCAGAGGATTTTAAAGATTACATTTAAAACTAGAGTTGGTGTTTGAAATGTATGAAAATATATCCTCCTAAAAGCACCGTACAACTCATTTAATGGGCTAACACCTTGAAAGTTGAGCATATTGTTGAAGTCGCTTCATCGCTAAGAGATAGAGCTATATAACCATCTGTCCGAGATTCTATAATTTTAAGAACCTCCTAAACACCGACTACATGGGACAACATGTGATAAGGCTTCAAACTTTGAGAAATATGAGTAATTCAAGTGATCAGGCAGTTTCAAAAGTTTAGAACTTGGCGATATGGTAAGGGAATTTGGCAGGACCTCAACATGATGTTAGGAACCATGGGGATACAATGATATTTTCTGGGATAAAGGTACAAGACCACCTAATTAAGGAGAAGAACTTTCAAATTTAAAAATTTGACAGGTAACATTGGCTTCGATTGGGGACTAAATTTTGAAGAAAATATAGAGAAATCCAAAACTTTAGGTACAAGCTAGTCCATTGGGCAAAAAAGTCGATTGAAAAGTAGGAGAACTGGGTGCTACTTTGCAAATGGGGTGGAGGAGAATGAGGCACAAACTAAAAATAGGACCACACCAAAATACTCAAAGTAAAATGATCTAAGACATCTATGCACTCAGACAAAGTGCAACACTTGAACCCCTAAGGACTACACAAATCCATTGACTGGCAAGGAGAAATAAATTCCTTTGTGAAATAGGGACATCCATGTATGAAGGAATCGCAATATCATCAATACATTAAAAATATTGAATGTAAAACTAAAGCTTTTGGAATGAAGTGATTCATAAAAATGCCTACCAAATAGCCATTTTTCATAAAAAAATCTTGAATCTTCTTGATCTTTTGGATGCTTGCTTTGTATATTGTTAATGATGTTCCCATGACTAAATAATAAATTGTAGAATTGTGTCTTGTGAATACAAGCGGGATTCCCAAGAATGACAACTTCATTTATTTATATATTTTCATTATCAATCTCACCACGCATAGAACTACTTTTGATATCCTGATTCCTTCCCAATTTGAAAGGCATATGGACCTCATATAGCATGGGGTCAATTTTGGTTGTAGGGACTTCATCTTATTTTGTTACAACCAAATCAAAGAATTCTTTATCTGTGACCGAAGGAGTGAAGATACCTATGATTGAAGTTTCAGAAAGGGAATTTTCTCCTTCAATAGATGATAGGAATAGAAGTATAATCTCCTCTTCATATAGAGAGTTATCCCCTAAAACTTTTGATTTTCTCAGAATCAGACCATTCCCTAAATTCTCAGGAATTTATTTTCTGATTTCAGGTCTCAAAGGATCATTAATTAAATGGAAATTTCCTTTTTTTTTCAATGCAGAGCTTATCCCTTAAAGCTATAAGAGCTAAATATCCTTCATCCTCAAAATGGAAAGATTCAAACATGTATTCATTAAATTATTTTTTATCATCTTGGTCATGCAATTCATACTCTGACCACGAATCAATCTGGAGGTTCTTATCTTCTTCAATAGTGTCAAAACTGAAAGCTTCTAACTCTGGAATAGAAAGAGATCTCAGTAATTCACTACCAATTTCATTTCTTTCTAATATTGAATTTTCATGAGATTTGATAAAACCCATTTCTTGAGCATCAAAAGTTGAAAAGCAAAAAGGACTAGAGAGACCTAGAGAGTCATCATTATTAATTGGAAGCTCTTCTTGGAGTTGCCTTATCCTATTTTCCTTGGTTTATAGGGAACACTTTATTTCTTCAAGCTACTTCAGCTTAAAAAACCTAACATGAAGACTTCTCATCAAAAGAGCAGATTTATAATCTTCCTCAACACTCAAACCAATTTTCGCAGCTTTAGCAATACTCTCTTTATAGTGTTGCCAAAATTTATGAAGTACTTTATCATCCATAGCAAGGACCTCTGGAATAGTAGGCTTGGGTCTTTTCCCATTTTTTTGAGATTCTTGATTTTGCATTATGACCCTTCAAAATTTCAGACGAAGTTACCAATCTTCTTGCACATGGACATATTTGTAAAAGGATGAGAATAAAACACCAATCTTTCAAAATGATTCATTCCCCAGCAGAGTCTCCAAAAATATGTTGGTTAACAGATTTTTCATTTTAATTAATTTTACTCTGGCCCACACAAATGACAACCTAGCCAATAGTTGAGTCACTTGCAGTGGTAACCACAAGTGCTCCTTGCTTATTTTACAAGGTGAAACTACCTTCAAATAATGTGCAATGAATGAATGTTCTAGGTATGCTTTTAACCAAAAAGTAGAAAAGGTAACTGACATCTACTTGTATCCACGAAAATAGATGCAATAACTTGGTGCTCAAGGTAAAGAAAGTACAAACAAACGATACAAAGTTCATTTATTCCAAATTCATGAATGCTTATCAAAGTGGACGAGCAATATATTACTTTATGGGTTGATTAATCCGAATTCAAATTTTCAAAAATCACACAAACATAATCTTATGGAACAAGGCACACAAAGAAAATAAATTACAATGATTCAAAGCTCAATTGTAATAGAAATAAAATAATAGAAAATACACAGATCAAAAATATTTTCTTTATTTTCTCGATGCCAAAATTGAGTTCAAAGTCTCAAGTTCCCTTACTACAAGACTATCTTTTTTTCCCAAAAGCTAACTGACCTCCTCATTTTTACACTAGAAAATCCCTATATAAATGCACACCAAAACTATTACATTGTGAAAATAACGGTCTTGAAAATGACCAGAATCAAGAAGGATTTTGAAACGGAAACAATTTCAAAACAAGTGCTATCATTACGTGCCACCAAAGACTGCATGCATGTGATCAAACCACCGATGGTGTTGGGTCCATGTACAACTCCGGTTGCATATCCATAACTAAATTGTGAAGTTCAGTGCATTCTTCTTCTTCATCTAGAACGAAGATTGCCCTGTTGTATTCGACATAACTGGTTTTCTCCTTCCATGCTAGTGAACACAACTCTGAAATGATATCAAGCTACTCTTCTTCAAGCCAATTCAAATTTGGTTGCACAATGGGTACAAGTTCATCCTCTCATTCCCTGATATCACAAGGAAGTACCATTTTGAGAAAATTATGAGCTTAGAAATGTTGCCACATTTCCTCGTATGCAGGTTCACTTAACTTCGACGACGAAGAGTGACCATTTATTCTTCTTGAAAATCATGTCAATCTGTTACTAAATTCATTCTACCACTTTCCTTATTTAAGAGCTATCATTTTAGAGGATTTTAAAGATTACATTTAAAAATGGAGTTGGTGTTTGAAACGCATGAAAATAAATCCTCATAAAATCACCATACAACTCATTTAATGGGCTGACACCTTGAAAATTGAGCATCTTGTTGAAGTCACTTCATCACTGAGAGATAGAACTATATAATCATCTATCAGAGATTCTATAATTTTGAGAACCTCTGACACACCAACTACATGGGAAAACATGCAATAAGGCTTCAAACTTCAAGAAAAATGAGTAAGTCAGGCGATCGGGTGTTTTCAAAACTTTAGAACCTGGCAACATGGTAAGGGAATTTGGCAAGACCGTGACACGAGGTTAGGAACCATGGGGATACAACAATATTTTCTAGGATAAAGGTACAAGACCACCTAATTAAGGAGAAGAAATTTCAAATTTAAAAATTTGATGGGTAAGAGGAAGTAAGATGGAAAAACTTAGAATTTTGATCCCCATACGAGACAAATAGAACGAGATCTCTACCTCTAGAAGTCTTCCTTCACACTTAACAATGCCATGAAGTTGTGCCAAAAGAGAGTCCTCCCTCAATTGAAGCTCCTCTGATAGGCCCTTAGATTGAATTTCCCCTTGAACAAGATCCAACCGTTGAATAAGAGACTTCTTAGAGTAAAAAATGTGACCAAAACTAGAATCCATGTTCCACTTCTTGAATTTTCTCTTCACAAAAGCCAATTTCTTAGCGAATTTGAACATCACACTCCCATCAATGTGCACTTGACACCAGCTTCTGATGCAATCCATGAATCTGGAATCTCTCAACCATATAGGCTCAAACCAAAAAGGAAATCACTTTCTACCCCCAACCTTATTAGCCACAAACGAGATGGGGAAATGGTCTAAGCCACACCTCATGATCGAAGAGAGGGAACAAGCAAAGTCCACATAACATGAGGCTGAAACAAGAGCCTGATCCAATGTGAATTGGATATTATTAGAAGCAACTCTCTTATTAGACCAAGTGAACCTAGAGCCCATCAAATCCACATCGATAAGAGCGTTATCATCAATAAACATTCTTAGCTCCAGGCGACTATCAGGGTGGGCCTAAGAGCCACCCAATTTTTCATTATCAAACAAAGGAGTATTGAAGACTCCCATAACTAGCCAAGGGAGATTTATAAAATTAGCACATAAATTACCAAGCTCATCCTAAAGCCTCTTCCTAGCCCTCTTCAAGCTGGGAGCATAGATGTTAGAAATAGCTCAAGAGGATTTGTCCCTGAGATGAACAAATCTAATATTCACATGATTAAAACTATTTGCAGTCGGAATCCCTTGAACCGATATAGAGTTGCAAGAGGTAGCTGGGCCACCTGAGGAACCATGAATGCTAACCCCATGAAAGCCACAATCCTTGAAAACAAATTTCTTCAAAGCATCCAATTTATCCATTTGCGTTTTAGATTCTTGAATCGGTAAAATATTCGGCTTATGATCTCAGATAAGGTTCTTTAGGAGGTCATGCTTATGTACATTGTTTAACCCCCTGATATTCCAAGAAATGATCTTCATTTGCATGAAGAGGGGGTGCTCTTAGAGAATAGATCAAAGAGGGTCTTTTGAACACCCTCTATAATATCACGCTTGTAGTCCCTCTCCCTACTCTTCTACAAAGAGGACCTCCCCTGACCACATTGTTCAAAACCACAATCTTCTTTTTTCCTTCTCGTGGTAACCCATTTGTGAGGCTGAGGGGCAGGGGAATAATTATTCTTCTTTCTACCCTCATTGAGATATAACCATCATCTTCATTATTCACAATATCTACAACCACCAAGGCTCCTTACCCTCCCACAAAACTAGACACACGATATGGGGGAGAGGATAGAGAAGCATTCAAATCCAGAGAACTGTTTCTAGGGGAGCACAAAGTATCTGAAACATTGTCCACATCAATATCCTTAGAATGGAGACACTTCATTCTCAGACTTCTTGGCCTCATCACCCACTCGAGGCTAAGGAGAAACCTGAACCTCGTCATTGAATTCAACCTCTGAAACATCACCGATACTAGAATCACACTGCTCATGAGGAGCAGAGGACCCCTTAGCCTCATTGACCTTCTAGACCTTAGATTGAGTCACAACCTTAGGAGGAACCACCTTGACAAGATAGTCCTTGGCCCAGTGGCCCAATTTTTTGCACTTGAAGCACGAAAATGGGAAAGACTCAAATACAACCTATTGTTTCCAACAACCCACCTTTGAGTTTAGTTGATAGAAGTTGGGAAACATAGCATCATGATCAATCACAACATAGATCCTAGAAGCAACCCAAAACCTTCTAGAACAAGTTGCCTCATCAATGGAAACTAATTTCCCGAACGAGTTTGCAACAACCTTAAACACCTCCTCATCCTAGTACTCCAACAGAAAATCAGGCAACTTAACCCAAACAAGAGCAGAGTGAAAAAGGCACTTCAACAGGTCCATACTAGGCTCCCATAAGCACAACACCAAGGTCAGATGAACAAAGATCCACAACCCTTTAGAGAAGACCAACCTTAAATCTTCATCACATGAAAAGACAAAATAAAAAAGACTTTGTCCATAGCCAAAATATTCACCCGCCCTTTCAGAGCCCATTTATTTTGAACCCAAGAATAAACCTCCTCAATATTGGGTCTAGGACCCAAAAACTTTCCCACCAGTGAGAAGTCCATTCTTGCAAATTTTTTATCCATAATAGAGTCCAAAATGGAAAGAGAAAAACCACCCTCCACGTTTGAAGAAGAAACAAACTCAGAGGCAACACCCTTACCTTTAATCTTAGAAGAAAAAAGGCCAACCCATCTCTACCCGAGCAAAGAAGATTGCCCCACCGGTTGAGACTTTTCCACCAAAACATACTCAAACCAAGAATCCACTTTTGGGTGAGCCTTAGAAGATTCACCAAAAGGGGACCACACGACATCAACATCTCACACCACATGACCCGCAGGGGCCTTTGGAGCTTGAATTGGCGCCTCCACTGACAAAAAACCTACACACACCTCCTTGAAAGCAACAATCGCACACTAAACCCCAGAGACCACAACTTTGACCATGCTCATGCCACCCAAGTTGTCCTCCCCAACAACAACACCAAAAAACACTGAATCCATAAGTTGACCAAACTGGAATCCGCCATGATCGCTAGGTAGCGAATTCAAATTCAAATCTCTCAATACCACCTCGTTAACATTCCTCTCCATAATATGTATCTAGTATGTTGATGATTTTTTGATGGTGTAAGTGTTATTATAAGGATAAAAATACATTATATAACTATTAGTGGACCCCACATATTTTGTTGTTTTATTTATAACTTAACTAATGCCACGTGTCATGCTCTTAGGAATTCCCAAAAAGTAAAAGGTTAACTTCCCTAAAGATAAAATATACTATCCAATCTACAAAGAAATTACTCATCTAATGATCCACAATATGTGTGACCATTACAACATAGAAAGGATCCTCACATTGTGGAAACATAATTTTGACACTCACTACTGCCTTACAATCCTAAGTCGGTCTAGAACACTATATTAGTAGAGGCAAGTTCAATCACATCTGGAATTTGAATTTTTTGGAGTAATAAGACCAAGTATTCATGACATATAGTTATACAATTTTTAGATGGGAATTTTTACCTACTAGATTCATGAAAGTGTGGTACTAGGTGGTTGAATTCTAAAATATGTTACCAATGACCTTGAAGCCATGTCCAACCACTAAAAAGGTAAATAATGTGCCAAAATTATAAAAATGTATCCCCTCTATAGATTATATTTTAAATGCAATTTTAGTGGGAAAATCATTATGGGTTGGGTAGAATAGTTTATAAGTACTAGCCTACATTACCATTTAAAAAGAGGATGTAATTACCCACAACTAAGCTATAATTCTTGATGTGCTTGTGAATTCTTAGGGAATCACATTGTTGGATATTGCTGATATGTGGTTGTCATTGATGTCAACACTATTTCCATTAATGTCTTTAAGGTTGTATATGTCGAGGATATTGATAAAATTGTAATAAAATAAGTTGTAGGTTATCGATGATGCAGTGAAGTTTAGCATGATGGCTAGCTCAATATATTGATGATAAGAAGTTGTGGATTAAAGGGTTTGTTGAAAAGTATATCTAGTTTATCCACATGAAGTTTTAGAGGTTTGCATGAAGATTTGATTAAGTTATGAGTATCTGGGTTCTGACAATTGTTTTGTTGCTTTAGTTGGTGTTCCTGAAAGAAGACAATGTGATTCTAGTAATTTGAGTTGTTGTGGATGCTTCTATGGTGATTCATGATGCTTGTGGATGTTTCTAGATCATGCTCTATTTGTGTTTTTGGTTTGCATTGATTGTTGTGCTCGCGATTGGTGATTTTATTTTGTGAGTTCATGTTTTTCATGATCATGGCCGATAGGGTGATAGTAGTGTGTTACGAATATTTGAGGCATAATTTTTTAAGGTTTTTTGTGTTTGAGACATGTTGTTTTGGGTCCTTACTATGTTTTGGATGAAATTGTTTGGTATGCATTAATAAATTGTTTATTGATTTGGGTTGATAGTTTGTGCACATTTTATATTTTGTTGGGCCGACATGTAGTTGATGTTATCCTTAGTTGCGGATATATATGATCGATTATTTATACCGTTTGAGGGAAAGGTGTGTGAACAATGTTCTAATATTTTGAAGGCCAAAGCAAAGTGTGAAGAAGAGTGAGCAGAAGAAAGTGTTTATGTGCTTAACCGAAACTGTAATCAGGCATTAGAGGATGTTATTTTCTCAGTTCAAAATCTTCCGGATGTAATCTGAATGTGACTGAAAGACAGTGAGTCTTCCTTTGGGCAATGAGCCTTTTGTATTTGAGCAGTGAGCTCTAGGTAGTGTGCCTGAATGTATGTGCATTCCCCATTTATAATACTTTTAACATAGTATAATCTTATGGACTAACCTCCACTGTGGTTTTCTCCTAACAAGGTTTCCACGTAAAAATCTTGGTGTTATATATGTTTTTGATGTGGTGTTGGTTTATGATTTCATGTTTATTTATCAGATCTAAGAATAAGTTTAATAAGTATAATTTATGTGACAATTGATTCACCCCCCTCTTAGTTGTGTACCCTTGTGTTGCCAACAATTGGTATCAAAGCAGGTTCCTCTAGAGAAGCTTGACCGCTTGAGGTGATCTGGGATGGTGACATATAAGGATAGTTTGAGATTTGATGGAACAAATTATTCTTTGTGGAAGACTCGAATGGAGTGTCATCTGAGATGTATTGGTGAACCTTATTGGACAATTACAAAGAATAGATATATCATCCCACATAATAGTCCTTCTACTGTAGGTGAGATTAAGGAAGCCGAGTACAATATCAGGGCTAAGGAAGCATTGTTGAGTGATCTGACTAATTCAGAGATGAAAAATGTAATGGAGTTGAAGATTGCTTATGAGATCTAGAAAAAGTTGGAAACTTTGTATGAAGGTGATATCCATGTGAAGATTGCTAAGATGCAAAGCCTGAAAGGGAAATATGAAACACTGAGAATGGGTGAAGATGAGAACATCACTTCTTTTATGCAGAGAGTGAATGAACTTGTGTGTAGTATCAGATGTGCTAGTGGATCATTGGAAGAATCAAATATTGTTGCTAAAGTGCTCAAATCCTTGCTTGCTGGATACAAACACAAAGTTGCTGCTATTGAGGAGATCTGGACTGTGAAAAATGTAACTAGAGACATGTTGATTGGTAAGCTTGTTGCTTTTGAGTTAAGTGAGTTTGGTGAATCTCTTCCTAAGATAGAATCTGCATTCAAAGCTACTATCTCCAGAAAAGATAAGAAGAGTTATGATCCAAGAGAAAGTTCTTCTAGAAAAATTTCCAAGTATGAGAAGGAAATGAGAGAGATTGAGGAAGAAGAGAGAAAACTAGATGAGCTTGAAGCACTTATTGTCAAGAGGGTAGCCAGAGGAGAAGATAAGTATAAAGGGAAATTGCCTCTAAATTTTTTTTCTTGCAATAAGATATGTCATTTTTCCTCAAGGTGTCTGGAAAGAGTTCCTAAGCCAAGACCTAACAAGCCTAGATTCCAAAGAAAGCGTTATTATGTTGCTGATGAAGGTGTGATAGATGATGAATTTTATAAAGGGAATTTAAGTGAGGATGAATGGGTATTTATTGCTATCAAGGAAAATGATCTAGTACCTACTGAATCTACTAGTTGCATAAATGTGGAGAAAACTCTAGCTGCCAGAGTTAAAGAAAAAGATGAATGGGTGATTGAGAGTGGATGCTCTCATCACATGATAAGTGATAAAAGTAAATTTGTGAGCTTGGAAAATTATGATGGTGGTGTTGTAAGATTTGGTGATGACAAAAGCTAGTGTAATCTGTGGTAGAGGATCCATTTCTCTTGATGATAAACATAATACTGATGATGTCATATATTTGGAAGGATTGAAGAATAATCTCTTAAGTGTTGGATAGATGGTTGACAAGGGATACAATATTCAATTCAAGGATGGAAAGTGTAGAATATTGGGGAGTTTCAAAAATGTGATTGCATCTAGTACAAAAACAAAAGGTAATATCTTTCATCTAAGTGCTACTAGTAAAAGTTGTCTGATTGCTCAAGTTGATGAAAGTTGGTTGTGGCATAGGAGATTGTGTCATGTAAACTTTGAAAATATTACCAAGATAAGTTCTACTTAGGTAGTGAGAGATCTTCCTAAGTTGATAAAACCTACTAATACTATATGCAAGGAATGTCAGTTAGGGAAGCAAACTAGAGTTTCATTCTGGAGAAAACATCATTGTTCAAATGAAGTGTTCGAGCTTGTGCATACTGACTTGTGTGGTCCTTCTAGAGTCACAAGTTTACAAGGAGACAAGTATTTCATGTTACTTATTGATGATTATTCTAGATTGATGTGGGTTAATTTCTTAAGGGAAAAATCTGAAGCTCTAGAGAAATTAAAGATTTTTAAGGCTATGGTTGAGACATAGATAGGTCTAAATATTAAATGTGTGAGATCAGATAGAGGTGGTGAATTTACTTTTGGTGAGTTTAATTCTTTCTGCGAAGTGCATGGGATAAAGAGACAATTATCTGCCCGATGGACCCCTCAGCAAAATGGAGTTGTGGAAATGAAGAACAAGACAATTCAAGAAGCTACTAGGACTATGATGTTGGAAGGAAATGTTTTGCATATCTATTGGAGAGAAGCTATGAAAACTGTCATTTACACTCTTAACCGGGTACATGTCAAAGTGATATCGGTAAGACTCCTTATGAGCTATGGTTTGGTCATAAGCCTACTATTAGATACTTCAAAATATTTGGGTGTAAATTCTATATCAAAAGAGATGAATATATAGGAAAGTTTGATGCTAGAAGTGATGAAGGAATATTTCTTGGTTATTCTGCTAAAAGTAAAGTCTACCAGTGCTACAATAAGAGATTGAGGAAAGTAATTGAAAGTGCTAATGTCAGGGTTGATGAAGACACAGTTAGACCATCTAGAACCTGTAGATACGATTTAGATGATCAGAATGATAGTTCAGATAAAGGAAAGAAAGTTCAGACTCCCAATCAAGTTCAAATCATTCCGGTGAATCAGGAAAATCAAGAGGAAGAAACTAGTGAAAGTGTAGAAGTGAATCACAAGAGCCTAAAGTTCAAGAAAACCCTAAGACTCCAAGGTATGTAAGACTAAATCATTCAGAAGATCAAATTATAGGTGATAAGAACAAAGGTGTTCAAACTAGGAGAAGAATTGTAGAAGAATATTGTTTGATCTCAAAGACCAAGCCTAATAGTGTCAATGAGGCATGCAAAGATGATAATTGGGTGGAAGAAATGAAAGAAGAACTACAAAAAATTGAGAAGAATGATATATGGATTCTGGTTCCTAGACCTAAGGACAAAAATGTAACTAGAACTAAATGGGTCTTTCGGAACAAACTGAATGAGCAAGGTGAAGTTGTTAGAAACAAAACAAGACTAGTGTGTAAAGGTGTAACAATGGGTATTTTCTAGGTTTAGCAATATCATATGCAGAACATAAAACCCAAAGTAAATAATGAAGTGCAAAGGAAATAAAATGAAACAATCTCACCAGATATATTCATCCTCCATGACTGACCTCCATTACACCTTCTCAATTTGCTGAAATATGTTGTTGCCCTCAGATTTATGATGAGCAAACTAATGACAATGACAAGCCCTAAGCAAATGTTGAAGGATTTTGAATGACTATATGCAAGAATGCAAGATGAAGAAATTAAGAGACTAAGAAATATATGAGAGTGACTTCAAAGATTCAAGAGATATGAGAGAGATATCCCAAAATGAAGACAAAATTGAGGACTTGATTTGAAAAATGCGGTTCAAGATGGAAAATGCATTGCAGGAAGTGATTTGACAAAATTTTAGGCCGATTGCAAAGATTTGCTTCAGTTGGCAAAGTTGTTTCAGATTTTGGCAAGTTTGATGTTGATTTGTTTGAAAATAGTTGGCAAACACATGGTGTTAAAAATCAACCACATAGAAGTCATTTTATAAAAATCCTATGGCTATAAGGACAGTATTCTTTTGGATCCCACTAACTGCATATCCTTAGCGAATGAATTCAGAAGCTTGGCCCCACGGGCTCCCCCTTATAGTGCACTCACTTCTCAGGGCAACCAAGCTTCCAACCTCCATGAAACTCCCATGGCAGATTGATCATTTCTACTAAGAACTACGCAGGTGCGAGTGCCTTCACAACGACCGTTGCTGCACCAAAGAATAGAAGGTTTTTGGCTTTCTATAACAAAGGATTTAATTCGGACATCCATTCAAGTGGTCATACATGGGGCCAAGATTAAACTCCATTAAGGAGGCACTCCAGCCTGAAGAGGTTAAGCTCAACAGGGTTTTGGGGAGTACTACTTGGTTCGTATGACATATCTGCACTTGTAATCCTAGGATTTCCCTTAGGATTCACATTTATATACTGGTCGGAAGTAGCTCAGCTAAAGAGCTTCGTTTCTGGTTTGAGTCACTTTGGGGTGAGTACTTTTTCCCACCAAAGCAGGCCCAATTTTCTAAAGTTGACAAAAGTAAGCCAAAATATTCATAGTTCGATCAATTCTTGTTTAAAAACAAAGAGAGAACACATGAATATCCTAACTCACACTCGCATGGTGTTCATTTTAAGCCCAAAATGAAATGTGTTGACAAACATAAAAAACATGGAGTTCATTTTAATCGTTTGTAGTGTGAGCTAACTAAGAGTTCATTTTAACTCAATGCTATGAAGAGATGCAAATTTATTTTAAACCAATGAGTTATAATGCAAGATTGTGTTCTTTTTAATCCAATGAGTATGCATGCATGCTCATTTTAACTCATGAATGTAAAAAAAAATGCAAATTTGTAGTTGTTTGTTTAAGATTTGTGAAATAAAACAAACAAATTTTAGACTCCTCACCACAAGTTGCAAACAAAAAATCAGTAACCCAAAAATCTTTAAACTACCATACAGAAAAAGGTGTTTCCCTAACCCTAATTGACCTAGTGCAAGCCCAATTCCTAGAGTCAATAACAGTTTTTCTTACACCCAAGATCACACAAGTGCGCAAGGGGAGAGGATACTTCTATTATTGATCATTAATATTAGAGGGTTAGCTAGTCAAGACAAATCTGATTTTTGGAACTAATTTTTGCATCAAAAGTAAAAACACAGAAAATAGACCCTTAGTGAAATTTAGAGAGCTTTCCAGAAATGTAAAGAAATCCAAAAAATTCGCTATTTTGCATCCATAATTAATTTTTTATGAAAAATCATAAAAATTTCAAAACAGGTCCAAAAAATATGATTTTTTAATTAAGGGTGACTGACATCATTCCAAACTTGTAAAAAAAATTGTGTGAACCGATCTGCAACAGTGTGTGAGATTTAAGTCAATCTTTGTAAAACCCTAATTTTTAAAGATCTATTTTTTGTCAAATTATTTTGTAGGAATATTATAAACATAAAAAACAGACCCTTATTGAAATTGAGAGAGCTTTCCAAAAATATAAATAAATCCGAAAAATTTGCTACTTTGCTCTCAAAATTGATTTTTCATGAAAATAACAAAGAAAATTATTAAAAATTAAAAACAGCTTCAAAAAATTTGATTTTTGGACTGGAACCTCTTGATATTGTTGCCAACTTGGAAAACATATTTTGTCAGAAAATATGCATCCGTTTGAGAGATATGGTCAAATCTTTGAAAACTAGGGTTTTTATCTCCAAAATGGTGCAAAACCTGCAACAAAAAGCCAACAAAACCCGCAACAAAAAAGATCCAACTCCAAAATTCCTCAAAATTTGTTAAAACATGTCATGTTCACCAATGTAACAATGGGTATTTTCTAGGTTTAACAATATCATATGTAGAACATAAAACCCAAAGTAAATATTGAAGTGCAAAGGAAATAAAATGAAACAATCTCACCAGATATCTTCATCCTCCATGACTGACCTCCATCACACCTTTCCAATTTGCTGAAATATGTTGTTGCCCTCAGATTTATGATGAGCAAACTAATGACAATGACAAGCCCTAAGCAAATGTTGAAAGATTTTGAATGACTATATGCAAGAATGGAAGATGAAGAAATTAAGAGACTAAAAAATATATGAGAGTGACTTCAAAGATTCAAGAGATATGAGAGAGATATCCCAAAATGAAGACAAAATTGATATTTTATAGAAACTACAATTTTCTATGGACGAATGAGATTAAAGATTGATAAGTGCCCTAGAATCTGTGGTCAAGATTCAAAATGACAACCCACAATTAGGGTTAGGGCAACATTAGGTCAAATTCAAAATGAATGGTCAAGATTGATTTTTAGAAAATCAAATCAAGGGCTGACAATGCATGTGACAAGAGATTTTGGGCACACAAATCGAAGTTGCTGGAGAATCAAATAATAATTTAAAATTATTTGATTCAAGAGGGGATGTCGACTTTTTGAATTAAAAATTATTTTAATTCAAAAAGGGTGGGGTCATGTGACAGTAAATAATTTAAATTAAATTATTTACTAAAAGAGGGAATTTGAAAGTAGGACTTATTTTAAATAAATAATATTTATTTAAAATGATCACAGTAAAAGAGGAGAAATTAAATAATAAAATTATTTAATTTAGGTGTTGCAACTTATTTTAAATAAATAAGATTTAGAAGAAATTAAATAATAAAAATTTATTTAATTTAGGTGGGAATTAAATAATAAAGATATTATTTAATTATAGAAGAATGTGACAAAGGGAATCTTTTAAATTAAATAATAAGATTTAATTCAAAATTCAGGAAAGTGGACCAAATTAAATAAATAAAATTTATTTAATTTAGGAGAGAAGAGGCTAATGAATAATTAGATAATTAAGCATAATTATTTAATTATAGTGGAAGGTGGATTAAATAAATAAGACTTTATTTAATTTTAGAAAGAAGAGGACCTAATTAGTGACATAATTAAATAAATAGATAGAATTATTTATTTAATAATCAGGAAGATATAATGGACAAAGATAATTAAATAAATTAAGAAATTTATTTAATTATAGGGAGACATTAGACAATTAGTGATGCATTAAATAAATAATTAAAATTTATTTATTTAATAATCATGAAGAATAAACAGATATGAATTAATTCAATAATTATGAATTATTTAATTAATAGTCGAAAGTGAGATAGAAACATAATTAAAATGTCATAATTATGCTAGGACGAAAAGTGGTAAAATAGAGCTTGCGGGTCTAGGTCATTTTTATGTGTCTACAAAATGATATTCTCAGATGGAAGGAATTGACTTTGAAGAAAAAATTGCTCATGTTGCTAGGATTGAAGCCACGAGACTATTTCTTGCTTATGTTGCTTACAAAAACTTCAAGGTTTATCGGATGGATGTCAAGTCAACATTTCTAAATGGTGAACTGGATGAAGAAGTGTATATTGAGCAACCTGATGGATTTCAATTGATTGATTAGGGAGATATCGTTTGCTGGTTGAAGAAAGCATTGTATGGACTTAAGCAAGCCCCAAGAGGATGGTATGCCAGATTAGACAAGTATTTGTTGAAGCTTGGATTTAATAAAGGTACTGCTGATAGTAATTTGCATTTCAAGATTGATCATGATAAATATTTGATTGTTGAAGTCTTTGTTGATTATATCATTTTTGGAGGAGATAATAGTTTGTGCCTGAAGTTTGCTGATGATATGCAGAGTGAGTTTGAGATGTCTATGGTTGGAGAAATGAATTATTTTTGGGATTGCAAAATACCTAGCTAGATAGAGGGATCTTTATATCTCAGTCCAAGTATGTGAAAGAATTGCTAAAGAAGTTTGGTATGGAAGATTCAAATCCACTTGGTACACCTATGGTGACCACATGTAAGTTGACACAAGATGATGATTCTCCTAAAACAAATAAGACTAGATACAAATCAATGATTGGTGGCTTGCTTTATTTGACTCAAATTAGACCTGATATCATGAATGTTGTATGCATTGTTGCAAGATTTCAAGCCGATCCTAAGGAATCTCATGTGACAGCTGTGAAGAGGATTTTTAGGTACTTGAAGGGGACAATTGATTTTGGCCTATGGTATCCTAAAGAAGATGACCTTACTTTGAGTGATTTTATAGATGTTGATTGGGTAGGAGATGTGAATGACAGAAAGAGTACTAGTGGTGGTGCATTTTTCTTTGGAAAAAAGCTGATTTCATGGTTAACTAAGAAGAAGAATACCATTTCTTTATCTACTATAGAGGAAAAATACATTGTTGTTGCTAACAATTATACTCAAGTATTGTGGATGAAGAAAATATTGAAAGATATCAGAGTTGTGTATGATGAACCTATTGCTATACTCTGTGATAATTCAAGTGCAATTAACATTTCTAAGAATCTGATGCTGCATTCAAAAACCAAGCATATATATATCAAGTTTCACTTTTTGTGAGAGAAGGTGAGTGAAAAGGAAGTCAGATTGGAGTATGTGCCCACTAAGGAATAGATTGAAGATATCATTACCAAACCCTTGCCTAAGGATATTTTTGAGTACCTCAGAGAGAAGCTAGGGGTGATTACCCATCCTAATTAGAACTAAGATGCAATGAATTACATCAGTCTGTACGTTTCATAGTCATATCTTGTGATCCAGATTGATGTTGTGGTGGCTGCTACTCAAGGGGCATAGTTAGATGTTCAAAAATGTTGTTCAGATCTTGTGTGGAGAAAGGTAATGTGTACCTTTTTCATTGATGTCAAAGGGGGAGAAGAGTCTTGTGAAAAACTATGAAAGAGTTAAAGAGAAAAGAGTCAAAATCTAAGGGGAGTAAGTATCGTTGATGGTGTTTTTCACATCGTGTGTTTCCATCAATGAAAAAGGGGGAGATTGTTGGATATTGCTGATATGTGGATGTCATTGATGCCAACACTATTTCCATTAATGTCTTTAAGGCTGTATATGTCAAGGATATTGATAAAATTGTAATAAAATAAGTTGTAGGTTGTCGGTGATGCAGTGAAATTCAGTATGAAGGCTAGCTCAGTATATTGATGATACAAATTTGCGGATTAAAGGGTTTGTTGACAATTATCTCTAGTTTATCCACATGAAGTTTCAGAGGTTCGCATGAAGATTTGATTAAGTTATGAGTATCTGTGTTTTGACAGTTGTTTTGTTGCTTTAGTTGGTGTTCCTGAAAGAAGATGATGTGATTCTAGTAATTTGAGTTGTTTTGGATGCTTCTATGGTAATTCATGATGCTTGTGGATGTTTATAGATTGTGCTCTATTTGTGTTGTTGGTCCTCATTGATTTTTGTGCTCGCGATTGGTGATTTTCTTCTATGAGTTCATGTTTTTCATGATCATGGACGATAGGGTGATTGTAGCGTGTTGCGAATCTTCAAGGCATAATTGTTTAAGGTGTTTTGTGTTCGAGACATGTTGTTTTGGGTCCTTACTATGTTTTGGCCGACATTGTTTGGTCCGCATTAATAAATTGTTTATTGATTTGGGTTGACAATTTGTACACATTTTATATTTTGTTGGGTCGACATGTAGTTGATGTTATCCTTAGTTGTGGATATATATGATCGATTGTTTATACTATTTGAGGGCAAGGTGTGCGAAAAATGTTCTAATCTTTCGAAAGCCAAAGTAAAGTGTGAAGAAGAGTGAGCAGAAGAAAGTGTTTATGTGCTTAACCAAAACTGTAATCAAGGATTAGAAGATGCTATTTTCTCAGTTCAAAATCTTCTGAATGTGACTATAAGATAGTGAGTCTTCCTTTGGGCAATGAGCCTTTTGTATTTGAGAAGTGAGCTCTAGGCAATGTGCCTGAATGGATGTGCATTCCCCATTTATAATACTTTTAACATAGTATAATCTTGTGGAATAACCTCCACTGTGGTTTTTCCCCTAACAGATTTTCCACGTAAAAATCTTGGTGTTATGTTCATTTTTGATGTGGTGATGGTTTATGCTTTCATGTTTATTTATCAGATCTGAGAATAATTTTAATAAGTATAATTTATGTGACAATTGATTCACCCCCCCCTCTTAGTTGTCTGCCCTTGGGTTTCCAACACACACTTGTATGGCCTTGTTTGATTTTAACCTCTATTTTACGCTATGTAGGGGAGATTTTATGTATTTTCCCAATGGAAATGTGTCTATATTATGGTTTATTGATAGGTCAACATTTAAAAAGTAAGATATTATTGTTCTAGATATCATGTATTTATTCACTACTACTATCATATGTGCTTTTTATTATTGGTTATTGCATCGTGATTTATTAAGCTTTACTCTATAAGTGAAGATAATTAATATTTATTTGTAGACACCTAAAAATGATCAAGACCTGCAAACACTATTTTACCAACTTTCGTCATGACATGATTATAACATTTTAATTATGTTTCTAGCCCACATTCAACTATTAAATTAAATAATTTGTAATTATTTAATTAATTCATAATATCTCATTCTGCATGATTATTAAATAAATAAATCTTATTTATTTATCTAATATGTCACTAATTATCAAAGTCTTCTTGCAATTAAATAAAATCCTATTTATTTAATTAATCCTTATCATTAATGTCCTCTTGATTATTAAATGAATATATTTAAAATATATTTATTTAATGTGTCACTAATTCCTAAATCTTCTTAATTAAATAAATTCAATTAATTTATTTAATTAATTAATTACTTCTTCTAAATTAAATAATTATTTTAATTATTTAATTGTGGCATGTGACACTTATATATTTTTAAATAAAACAAATCATTTAAAAATATCTCACATACTTAACTGATTCTTCATTTAGTAATTAATTTCAAAAATCAATTACTTCTTATCTCACAAAATCCATATTTTGAATTAATTTAATTCAAAATAGAATTATTCTTCTACAAATCAAGTAATTTCTAAAATTACTGATTTTCTAAAAACCCATCCTCTTGTCTTATGATTTTTACTAATTTCATCTCAACTGTCACATTCAGTCTTGATTTAATTCATTTAATTAAATCTTATTCACACACATGGGTATTTTGCCCTAACCCTAATTGAGAGTTGCCTTATTGAATCTCGACCTTTGATTCTAGGGCATTCCTCAATCTCTCATCTTGTCTGTCCGTTCAAGATTGCATTTTCTATAAAATGACAATCTTGATCTCATTTTCCGATCCATGATCATTTTGTTTAATCTATTTTGAATATAGGCATTACTCACACATAGGCATATTTAATAATTTGCATAATAGAATTAACTTTCTAGCTTGCATATAGTTTATTTTATTAAATCCTTCAAAAGCTTTGCTGGGGCTAGACTTATAGAATTTTCTCACAAATCTGAGGGCATCTATCATCAACAACGAGTTTGAGGAGGTACAATGGAAATGAGTCATGGAGGAGAGAAATGGGTGAGACTGTTCTAGTCTCATTCCTTTTCTCATTATTTCTCCTTTGCATTCCATTGAGTGATTAATTTTATTGCATGCATGTTCTAACCAAGATCTGTTTTGTAGGAGACATTTTTATATCATTACATTGGTGAACCCGACATTCTAACAAACTTTTGTAGATGTTGTACGGCTTCAATTTTTTTTTTTTTTTGTAGGAACAGTACGGAACGATGCATTTGCAGGCCTAAATGATGCAATCACTCTGTAGCATCGCATTTGTGATATCGAGTGATGCAATCGCTCTGTCACAACGTATACGATCCTTCAAGCGATGCATTTAACTGGACGCGACGCATTTGACAGAAATCGAGTCATAGATAACTGGTGAAAATTTATTTCTTATTTTTCTGGTTGTTGTTGTAATCTGGATCCATCGCATCCACGGCCAGAAATTGATTATTTTTTTTCTTTTTTGGTATTTAAAAAGAACCAACCCTAGGATAGACACATTAACGAGAATTTATCAATCCTAGGATAGACATCTAATTTAATTGGAATTTATCAATCCTAGGGTAGTCACCACACTTTTATTTTTGGTTAACAATGAACACCATGTTTTTGTGAAGCAATATCTTCACCTAGAATAGAAATTTTTTATTTGGGTTTAAAATTGAACAAACTTGCTTTTTGTGTTTGATTGGATAATAGGCATATGCTCTCCCCTTTACTGGGTGATCAAAAAGCCAAACCTATCCATTTTTTATACTTATGCATTTTTTGTTTTTTTACAACCCTTAGAAGGCCTGCCGTAGTGGGAAAAAGTACTCACCCTACAGGAACAACCTAAGTGGGAACAACGAAAGCCAGGTTTTCCAACCCACTATAATCAAAAGCGAATTCAAGGAAAGTCTGCAATTCGACGGTAGTGTGCAAAGATAACCATCCCCAAAACCTTTGTTCTAAAGGTTGGGAGGTCTCCTGAGGGAGTTTATCATTAACCGCGCCGAATGGAAACCTTGACTAAGAACCATAGTGTAGTAGCCAGCCGTGTCAGTAACCGGACATTATTTCAATCATGGTGCAAGGGGAGGGAAGAATCTCCCCCCAAGACACTCACCATATAATCACCACAGACTATTTTCTTAGGGGATTCGGTATCCACTTCCGTCACCTTGAGTACGCACCTGGAAAAGACAAAAACACGGGCACCCTCTAGGGGGTGACATGGCTGTGTGAGTCGACGTGATTTTAAGCTGTGGGCTGTGATTGTTACGATGACCCATTTGACTATTAAGATTGAGTCTGCTTGAACATACATTTAAGGTTTTAATTTCTATGTGTTTTCCAGTTGTTTTTAAACAGACTTTAACAAATTGAAAACCACAAAATCTAAACCAAAGAAAACTTGTCAAAACTGAAAATTGTATTCGGGTTCTCCAAACAAATTATCCATTGCGACGCAATTGATCTGTTACACCGCAATCACCAACTATCAAGCCGCATTCACTCTGATGGACCGCATTTTAATCATATGGAGCCACATTCGTTCTGATGAGCCGCATTTGAAATATACAGAGCCGCATTTGCCATCATTAAACCGCATTCGATAGATTGAGCCGCATTTGACAAACATCAACCCGCATTCACCATACCATGTCGCAATCGACAATTTCTGAACCGTATTTGATTCTATGAGCTGCATTTGCTCTGTCGTACCGCATTTGCTACGATGCATTTGCTAAAAACATCAAAACAATTCCTCATTGTCAAAAATAGAAAGTCCACAACTTGTCTTCAAATTAAGTCAAGTCTTTCTTTACTGTTACAGTCCAAACCAGTCTTTGAGTTGCTCAATTATCCTCAAACATTGCATTTTAGGTACCATTTTAGACTCACAATAGGTTTTCATTTGGCCTTCCATTAGATTGTATTGGTAGCTTCACCATCTCCTTAGATACTCACTTTTGCAGATTTTAGGAGTTGACTCTTATCATTCATTGTCCAAACTTTGCATTCAATACTAGGTTATCATTGGACCCAATTACCTTTGTCACTTTGTCAATCCTTTTGTGAATTATTTCCCACTCAATAGTCTAGTGTGGAAACTTCACTTTGTCCTATTTATAGTCCTTCTACGGTCCATTGGTCTTCCAAAGTTGAATCATTGCAAGAACTTTGTTTGCCCAAGTTTGTCCTCTTTAGATCTCTCACTAGTACGTGCATCTTAGGATCCTTTATGGCATATCATTTGGCATCTCCATTTAGTGTCACACCACTTGCATTCACAAGCTTCTAGTCTTACTTGCATTTCATAGCATCTTTTAAAAATCCAAAAGGAAACCAAAAACATAGTCTCATACTTAGATCATTCTCTCCATCATCCCAAGTTGAGCAAAACTTTGTATGGTTGAAACTAGATTACAGAAAAAGAAAAGACTCATGGATCCTTTTAGACAAGACACCAACTTTCTTGAGTTCACAACGGGCATGGACTCATTTCCTAATGCCACAAACAATCCTTGTTTTGACATTGAAAATTCCAACTTCAATCCTTTTAGTGAGATGAACATCCCATCATCTCCATCACATCTTTTTGAACCATTTATCTGACGGGATCAAAATGGGGACATCTTTGAAGAAGACATACAAGCTACTGCCCAAAACCTAGAAGTAGCCTCTTTTGTGGAAGAAATGGTCTTAAATGACTCTTCTAGATTCGTAGCTATGCTCCTTGAACAAGGGGCTAAGTTACCAAAGGGATTTGATCTTAACACTCTTAGAGCAACTTCTCCCACTTCACCATCACACAATTCTTCCATGGGAACCTCTTCACAAAATGTCATCAACACAATCAATGCTACCTCCCTTGGTCAAGCTACCACCATAACTAATGCAGCCACCACAACCAACACAACATCTATTGGGGGATCATCTTCCCAAACCAACACCACATCATAATCCATCCCCCAACAATCATCCACCATCCCTTCAAAAACAATGGGTGCAACCACATCAAACCTCTTTGGAACTTCATCTAGTTCCATGAGTACATCAACAAACTTGTTATTGGGTTCCTCAAGTGCCATAGCAACCAACTCATCCAACCCTTTTGGGAGAAACAAACAAAGAGTTTTCATTCAAGGCACCCAACCTAATTCCTCACAAATTAATACCAACATTCCTCATGGCCAAAATGTATCACTTGGGCAAGGCAATCAAGGTGCTCAATCCTTCACTCCATTTGGGCATCAACAAGCTCAAAATCAACAAGGCCTTCAATCCTTCACTCCATTTGGACATCAACAAAATCAAAACCAACAAGGCCCTCAAATTCAGTCCAACATGGTAGGATACCACATCCCCACTTATGCTTCTCAAGTCCATATGCAACAACACATCCCTCACCAAAACACTCATTTCCAACAACCGCCTAATCACAACACTCATTTTGCTCACCGACAACCCATTCCAAATCACCATATCTCATCACAACAGTTGGGGAATCAAGCTACCCCTATCACCAACATGGGAAATGCTACCAACCATCCCATGGTAGAAGCACTCACACAACAACTAGCTGCTCTTCAAACACAAGTCGAGACCTTGCAGCAATCCAACAAAAAATCATACATGTCACATGACTTGTGTCCATATCCATTTGAAACAACCTTGTATATGCCACCCTTTCCTCATGGATATGTGGTACCCCATTGAACACATAAGACAATTCACTACTAGTTGTATGGACATTGCATATGAGCAAACTTATCTCATGAGACTTTTTTCTAGAAGTCTTGCAGGTCATGCACTAGAATGGTTCTCGCTTTTTCCTAAGGGAATAAAAACATGGGATGAATTGGCAAACAAGTTTGTCAAAAACTATGCTTACAACATTGACACAAACATCGACATTGCCTCCTTATGCAGACTTACCCAAGAGGATGCAGGAGAGACTTTCATTCCATTCTTTCAAAGATGGAGAACCTTAGCAAGCAGATGTCCGGTAGAAATACCTGAAAAGGAGAAAGTGACCATGTTTGTCCAAAATCTCCTAGGACCGCTAAGGTATGGCCTACAAGTCCATTGTTGCACCACTTTTGTTGACCTTGTTGAAAAGGGTGTTCAACTTGAGAAAGCCTTGATTGCTGAAGGTGAATTAAAATATGGTGGCAAAACCATCAACACCACCACCAATAATAACCCAAGTAGCTCGAATGACAAAAACAAATACTGGGTTAAGAACAAGCACATCACAAATGACGGTGTAGTTGATGCAAAAACCGTCAATGCAACAGGTCATGTACTCTCAATCAAAGGAGTACAAAATCAAAACACACCTGTAACTACACCGACACCAACTGCCAATGCTATCCAAAACAATCATGCACAATCTAATCAAAGGCAGTTGCATCAACCACGACAGTTCCAAAAGCGCACATACACCCCTTTGGGTGAACCTATTGAAACTGTCTTGAAGAAACTTCTTCAAAATGCTGTCATAACGCTGGAAGAGCCAAAACCGTATGACCCTGGTCAATTCAAGCCGTCATGGTGGGATGACAATTCATTCTGTGATTACCACCATGCCAAAGGGCACAAAAATTCCTCTTGTTGCCAATTGTGAAATCTGGTGCAAGACCTCATAAAGAACCACACCATTGAGTTGGGTGGTCAATCTTTTACATCTAATGCAGATCATACCATACACAAAAACCCACTGCAGGATCATGGTAAAGCTTCCTCATCTGGCACAAAGCATACCAACAATCAAGCCAACCACATCCGTTCGGCCTATAATACTACTCGTCTTGCATACAGTTATCCTGATGGTACTATTATTAACAATCTTCACATTGCTAATGAAGATGAATCTGTTAATACCATCAACATTAAAAGAGCCCCAGAATGCAATGTGACTACGCGTAAAGGCAAGGTCACTATCCCAGGTCCTTCTTCCCATCAACCAAAAATCACCATACCTGGTCCGTCCGCTAGGCAGTCCAACCCAAAACCGGAGTTCAACATTGTTGAGCAATTAAATAAAACACCTGCTCAAATATCCATTCTTGAACTGCTCTGTATTTCACCCACACATAAGGCCATCCTCAATAAAGTACTGCAAGAGTCATCTGTTCCAACCAACATCGATGTCAACCACTTTGAGGCTATGGTCGGATACCTGAATTCGCCTCACCACATCACCTTTTCAGACAGCGACTATTCCTCACCCAAACCATCGCATAACGATGCCCTTCACATTGAAGTCTTTGTCCACAAGCATAAGGTTAGACGAGTCCTGGTAGATGGCGGAGCAAGATTGAACATCTACTCTTTGAAATTGGTCAAAGCTCTTGGTTTCTCTGAGGCATGTGTAGATGCTAGCAAAAGCATCATCATCAAGGCATACGATCATGAAGAATGCACTTCTAAGGGCGTTATTACAATTCCACTTCGAGTAGGACCAGTTATCATAGATACCACATGCCAGGTCCTGGATCGTGACATACACTATAATATCTTACTTGGTTGCCCTTGACTTCATGCTCTAAAGGCTATTCCATCCATGTACCACCAATGCCTCAAATTCCCTTTTGATGGAACTGAGATCACTATCCCCGGAGATCCCGATCCATTTCAATATTGTACCAACTTGCGAGCTATTGTTGAACACTAGGTACCCATCAATCGGGAAGCCGCCTCATCCAAATATATTGACCCATCGACACTCACAAAATCATCCATTCCATCACCTTCTACCACACCATCTTCATCAGCCTCCATCCCAAGTAAAGACCTTCAGATCCAAGACCTTGGTTGTGGAGAGTTCAAATTGAATACGACTTACTGTATCACCACAATACCAAAGCTACCTAAAGTCTATGGTAGACCATGTTTTGCAGTTGACCCCAAAATAACTTTCAAGGTTCCACCAAAAAGTGTTTTCACACTGTGGGGTGACATGGGTAATGAAGTCATCAACGACATAATTAACTGGATCTATAAAGACCCATAGGAGTTACCTCCACTACCAGTGCATCTCTATGGAAAAGGCTATGAGATATACAAAGCACTAGGTTTTGATGGCACAAGCGGCCTTGGAAAGAACAACAACGGAAGAAGGGAACCTATTATCATGATTGTAAGACCAAAGTACATAGGGCTAGGGTTTGATCAACTTGGAACTAACGATCAATGTATCTATGAATTTTCAAGTAAGGATGTAACGACAATGGAAAGTGTTGAGACAAGTGAAGAATCCCTAACCGAAACGAACTCTAATGAATGGGAATGGGGATATGAAAAAACCCTAGGTGACTATGACATTGACGAACTATTCCTGGAACCTGGCCAACTCTCATTTGAAGAAAGATTCCGACAGGAATATAACATTGACCCTATTGACCGACATTCTAAAAATAAGAAATGGGTAAGCATTCCTTGGAATCCAGAAGAACACAAAGTGCCATCAACAATACCAGAATCATCCCACCCCATCTCTGAGCCCATCCATGAGCCTAACCTACTTGAGCCCACTATCCATACTTCTGAAATGCCAACCACTAGTCACAATGTTGATAATTTTATTCCGTATTATGATTTTGAATTTGATTCATCTGACTCGGAGTATGGACCACCCATTGCATCAGACATGGAGGTGGAAATTGACAACTTTGCCTTTACACTTGAGGCATCAATTTGCACACTTTCCACATCCTCCCCATCCTTTACCAACACTGACAATGGAATTCCCCTTGTTTACCCACAACTAATCGACTGGGACGAACAAGATCCACCGGTGATGGACATATTTTAGAATGACGAGGCAATTGCAGAATTCATGGGACTAAGAGAAGGTATTCCATGGGGGGATCACAAAACAGGGTTCTCCATAGATCTAGATTGTGCAGCTTACTTCGGGGAGACTGTGCAATCCTCCAGTCACAAAAATACAAAAAATAAAAAAGAAAAAGAAATGCCTTTAGGTGAAAACCGCAAGGCACCTTTTGGCAGTAAAATAGTAAAAACAAAGGACGCATCTTAAGGTGAAAACCTCTCTGAGGCGCCTAAGGATGGAGGATTGGAATTTCTCCCCGTAACACAGGAAAAATCAGCTATGCTCATTGAGGACACAACAAAAGTTAACATAGCCACACCAAAGAATCCCAAAATGATTCTCTTGGCCGCATCATTGTCAGACGAAGAAAAACCTAAATTTAAACAATTCTTCACAGACAGGAAAGTTAACTTTGCATGGTCATATGCTGACATGCTAGGCTTGGATCTAGAATTGGTTTTACATCATCTTCCTTTAATCCCAAGAATCAAGCCGGTCAAAAAAAAGTTGCGCAAAATGCACCCACAGATTGCATTACTCTTCAAGGCTGAACTAAAGAAATTACTGGATGCTGAGTTCATAAGGTCAATCGACTATGCTGATTGGATATCCAATATTGTTCTTGTTACAAAGCCAAATGGACAAATCCGTATCTGCACGGATTTTAGAGATTTGAATAAGGCTTGCCCAAAGGATGACTTCCCCTTACCAAACATAGACATGATTGTTGATCTCACGACAGGGTATGAGATGCTATCTCTCATGGATGGTTTCTTAGGCTATAACCAAATCCGAATTGCAACAGAGGATCAACATAAAATGACATTTACTTGTCCTTGGGGAACATACTGTTGGAACATCATGCCTTTTGGCCTAAAGAATGTAGGCGCTACATATCAGAGGGCTATGACAACAATCTTCCATGACATGATGCATATCCTAATGGAAGATTATGTAGATGACTTATTGGCAAAATCTTTGACAAGGACAGAACATTTCAAAGTCTTGGAAAAAAATTTTAGACGGCTTGAGGATTATAAGGTTAGATTGAACCCAAAGAAATGTGTCTTTGGGGTCACTTCAGGCAAGCTATTGGGATACATAGTTTTGTGATGAGGCATTGAGGTTGACCTAGCAAAAATAAAGGCAATTCTAGACATGCCTCCTCCAAAAGGAATTAGTGAGTTGCGAACACTTTAGGGCAGATTGCAGTCTATTCGTTGATTCATTGCACAGTTGGCAGAAAAGTGTCAACCATTCCAATATCTACTACGCAAAAGCATTCCTTTTGTATGGATAGATAAGTGCAACATAGCCTTTGACCAAATAAAAGAATATCTATTGACACGACCAATGTTGATGCCGCCTATTGAGGGAAAACCATTAATCCTATATGTCTCTGCAATGACAAATGCAATGGGGGCATTATTGGCACAAAATGACCATGAAGAAAAAGAAAGAGCCATATATTATATTAGTCGCACACTAATTGGATATGAGCTCAATTACACAACTATTGAAAGGGCGTGCCTTGCAGTTGTCTTCATGGAACAAAAATTAAGACATTATATGCTGAGCCATCAAACACATTTAGTAGCAAAGATTGACCCATTAAAATATCTACTGAGTTAAGCAGCATTGACGAGCCGTTTGGAAAAATGGGTCATGATATTAAGCGAGTATGAAATACAATATGTGGAGCGCAAATCAATAAAAGGTCAAGTAATAGCAGATCAACTAGCAGATGCACCAATTCAAGCCAATCATCCGTTGATAACTGACTTTTCAGATGAGTCTATTTTTCATGCAGAACCAGCTCTACCATGGAAACTATACTTTTATGGGTCCCACACTGGTCACAGCTCAGGAGCTAGCATATTATTTATCACACCTCAAGGGGATTCAATTCCTAAATCATTTCGGATTGCCTTCCCTTGTACAAATAATATTGTAGAATATGAGGCATTGGTCACAGGTCTCAAGATAGCAATTAAATGGAAAATTCAGACATTGCTTGTATTCAGAGATTCTCAATTAGTCATCAATCAAGTGAATGATGACTATGACACAAAAGATGGGAAGTTGCTTCCCTACAAACGAAGGGTGGATAGTTTCCTGATGTTTTTCAAAATGATTGCATTTGAACAAATCCCGAGGACATAAAATAAAGCAGCCGATGCAATGGCTACCATTGGATCTCTCCTAGACATCCCTAAGAATGTGTCACAATTTGAATTCTTAGTGGAATAGTTGCTGATGCCTACATACGACATTCCAGAGTTTGAAATGGTGTGCGAGATTGTTGGTCCCAGTTTGCCTTGGTATCAAGACATATACAACTATCTTAAATCCCAAACCCTCCCACCCAACTTGTCTAACAACCAAAGAAAATCCTTTATCCGAAAAGCAGCTAGACATACCATCGTCAGTGACACCTTATACCACCCTGGCTTTGACAACACCCTTCTTCGCTGTCTTGACACTAATGAAGCCCAAACGACTTTATGAGAAGTACATGAGGGTATATGTGGATCTCATTCGAGTGGTCCAACCTTAGCTAGGAAAGTCACCAGACTGGGATACTACTGACCGACATTGGAAAAAGATGCTCTTTAGTTTGTTAGAACATGTCAGAAATGCCAGGTGCATAGCGACCTAATTCATGCACTTGCACAAGAATTAAGACCGATCACTTCTCCATGGCCTTTTGCACAATGGGGACTCGACCTCGTGGGTAAGATCCATCCATGCTTGTCTAATGGCCATAAATTCATAATCATCGCCATTGAGTATTTTACTAAGTGGATTGAAGTTGTCCCTCTCACTTACATCACCGGTAAACAAATATCCAAGTTTATCCTGAATTACATCATTTTCCGGTATGGTGTCCCACAATCCATCATCATAGATAACGACAGTCCATTCAAAAATCAGGACGTTCGTGAACTTTGTGAGCGATTCCACATCCAACACCACTTTTCCACCCCATACTATCCACAAGGTAACGGCCAAGCTGAGGCGTCAAATAAAACAATCCTTTGCATTCTGATGAAGATTGTCAATGACGCTGGTTGAGATTGGCACCTACAACTTAATCCTTCTTTATGGGCCTATCGTACCAACATTCGTACCCCCACTGGAGCCACTCCATTTTCCCTGGTTTATGGATCTAAGGCCATATTACCCATCGAGGTCGAAATTCCTTCCCTCCGAGTTTCTTTGAAATGAATGATTGATGATGAAGAGTACAGACATACTCGCCTCCATGAGCTAGAAATGTTACAAGAAAGATGACAAAATGCCTTAAATCATTTACAGGCATATCAAAATCATCTCTGCCGAAGTTACAACAAAAGAGTAATGGTGAGAAAGTTTGAAATCGATGACTTGGTTCTCATGTAGAACCCCAAAAATCAGGCAGACCGTGAAAAGCCTGGTAAGTTTGAGGCTAATTGGCTTGGTCCTTATATCATTACCGCTGCATTTGGTTCTGGAGCTTATCAGTTGGCCACACCTGATGGAGAACAGCTGATAGAACCCATCAACAGCTTACATCTGAGAAAGTTCTACACATAGCATCATAGAGCTAGGCTAGAAAACCTACAAAATACAAAAAAAAATTGAAAAAGAAAGAAAAAAATCATCCCTTGATGAAAACCTGGCAAATAGGTGTCTTGGTGACACAAAAATAAAAATAAAATTAAAAAATGGAAAAATAGTAAAAAGAAATGAATTCATCCAATAGTGAAAACCTGGCAAATAAGCGCTTTGGATAAGTACCATGGTGAGAACCTGGCAAACAGGTGCCATGCGTAGTTGATCATTGCTTCGCCATCTACTATTACTCAAATCGACCTTTATCCATCTATCATGATCACAAAGACCTGACACATTCACGACATCTGTCCTAAGTCCTATCAATTTTGACCATGGTTGGCATTTGGTTGACATCATCCCTTGCATATCCTGGCCTTTGCCTTGTGTCCACCCATCTCCATACCTTTGGACTCGGATAATCCCTACTTTGTCTAGGGGCAAGACCTCTATCATGCAACTTCAATGGGTACCACACATGATCCTGCATTTTGAAAAAGTCCTAAAAAAATCCTAAAAATCTGAAAAAGTCTTGAAAAAATCATAAAAATGTGAAAAAGTCCTAAAAAAAGACCTAAAAATCAGAAAATGTCTTGAGAAAATACAAAAACATCCAAATCAAAGTCAATTTGATCAATTCAATCGATCATGTCAATCAATCTTTTGTCCATGTCCGAACTACGTTGTCTCTGTGCATTTGCTACGTAGGCAAGATTCCTCTTTGAATCCCCAAGACATTAGGTCAGTCCTTCTAGGTTTGTCGCAAAAAAAAATCATGATTCAAGCTTCTGTCCTTCGGACAATGTCATTGGTCGTGTCGAACTACGAGGTCTCTGAGTGCACGACGTAGGCAAGGCCATCAATTGATGAACCCCTGAGGCCGCACTAGGTCAGTCCATTAGGCTTCATGGCATTACACATTCACACACGTCAAACTATCTTCAAATCAAGCAAATCTTCTATCAATCTTGAATTATCAATCTATCAGAAATCTGTTTTTAGTCAATTCAGCATGTCAACAAAGACATGTAGTCAAAATCTTATCAAGACATTTTATCATGGAAAAACTTTGGGTTCTTCTTCAGATGTGTCCTTCTAAAGAGCAACCCTTGTCAACTTCTTTATGCTTTTGGATGTGTCCTTCCTAAGCATCATCATCATCATCTAGCAGTTTGATGGATTCTCCTAACTTCGAGAATCGATCTCCTAGATATCAATGTCATTTAGGATGTGGCCTTCCTGAATTTGATATCGCTTGACATTTAAAAACAACACCTGACATTAGAACACTTGACAAACACTTGGCAAACTTTTTTTTTTATCTTTTGATAATTATCATGATATTAGTTCCTTACATCTTAGGAACCACGACATATCATGATGACTATCCTTGTCTACTTATCACTCTACTATTAGTTTCTCCACGATGTCCTGACTTCAGGATTTAGAGAAGCAATGACATAGTATGATAATTTTAGTGTCTATTTTTTTTTGCTACCATGTGGCTAGTTTCTCAAGGATGTCCTATTATCAGGATTTAGAGAAGCAATGATGTCTCATGTTTGGTTTGGTTTTTCTGGTGGTTGGTTATGATAAAGTGACTAGGGGCAATTGTGTTCCTTGCATGAGTCATGATCATCCTTTTCTGTGACTGTTGATTTATGTGATGGTTCGACCTTGCACACTATTGATCTATGTCATATCATAGTGTTTGTCGACCATCATGACATTTTTGCCCAATGACGATTAAAGAGCAACAAGTAGAATAACACTATAGCAAAGATTTGAAGGATTTTTAATTTCCACACTAACATGCATATCTTTCTTCGCACTAACATCCATCTTCATCTTCTCTTCTATGGTTCTCTGATGATATCCTGTGACATACAAAAACAAAGTTTCATACATAATGGCATGATCATTTCATATTCACATCTGCATAAATCAAATACCATAATTCACAATGCATAAACATTATCATTTACATCCATTCATAAAACCATCATTTGCATCAACATATAAGCATCATAAATAAAACATCTACATCAGCATAAAGGAATCACATCATCACAACATTACACAATGCATGCATACATTACCACATCCATAATTGCATTCATAAACATAAGCATAATACCCATACATCTCATAGCATCATAAAAGCATCACATAAGCATCTCATAAAAGCATAGAATACCATAACACATTACATCATATAGGCCACATCAAAACTGCATCGCATATATATACTCTCAAAAAAATGTAATGTCACAGGATAAAGTCATATGATATCCCAAAAATAGAGCTCACAGGCTCGAATATCAAAATATAAATGTCTACAAAGCAAGTCCTAAGATGGCCCTCCTCCATCCCATGGAGGTGAACTACGAGGTAACTATGACTGATCCATCAAGTGGAATGTGACCTGAATAGGTGTCCTCTCCAGTGTCTCAATCTGGGATCCCGTGAGATCAGTAACAAGAGGCTAACTCTGCTCTGCCTGGTGTCCTGACGACACTGATCTGTGTCCATGCTCGGACCTGTGACTGTAACCTCATGAGTGCCTATGAGAGCTATGAGATCTGTGGCCTGATGACTACCCTAATGTAGTAGATCCTCCAGCACTGGTGTGACTACTGCTATGAGACCTATTGTTGTGTGTCTGACTGCCACTACCTATCCTGTTGTAGGATTGGGACAACCCTGGGTCTCGTCTATTTGGTGGAACAACCTACTCATATAATACCCTGTATTGGCCCCTACTCTCTGCCATCCTGGCTAACTCCTGAGCCATATCCCCTATTGGTCCAGAGCACAACTCCGCAAACTCGATCACCCGCCGCTCTGAATCCTTCCATCAGAGAACCTCCTAATCTCTCTCCACCCAAGTGACCTCTAACGCTACTACTAGGGCCTTGTTCTGAGACAAGGCCGCATCGAGTCTACTCTGTAAGTCTGCGATCAGCTGATCAACAGTAGCATCTGTAGGCAAAATGGGTGATCTATCACCCTCATCATCCCCAAAGATCATGCCCTCTCGCAACCTTTGATCTGCCTCATCCTCCTCCTCATCTCTCTCCCCCTCGGCCCGGACCTCCTCCACATCTATGTTAAGAGGGTGTCCCCCAACAAGTGGATCCTCCTCTACTCTCTCCTCCGCTACCACCTCCACCTCCTCCTCAACCTCCACCCTCACCTCAGCCTCCTCCTCAACCACCACCACCTCCACATCCTCCTCACCCCCTCTGACCTCCTCGGCCCTCGCCTCTGGCTCTCTCTCCTCCCCCTCCTCTCGAATGGGTGACAATGGTACACCACCCACTCTCTACCTAACTCTCCTGAGCTGCCTCTGCCCTCGGTCATCTCTCCTCCTCCTGGCACCCTTGCCATCTCCCCCACCGCCTCCATCTCCTCCACCTCCTCCACCTCCTCCATCTCCCCCATCTCTGCCTCCTCCTCCCCTGCCTCCATCTCTACCCCTAGCACCTCTGCCATCTCTCCCTACATCTCTACCACCCCGACCTCTCCTCAGTATCCGTGGAATGACTGATCTATGATCTATCAACGGTGGACCATCCTGATCTGTCAAAGGGATGGGCCTGTGAACCTACCACCAGGTGTCAAACTTAGTAGACGTCCCTAGATCTGCTGGACCCCCTCTCCATACCCACTGAACTGCCACCAAGTTGTCAACCTGCTGCTCTGCTACTGTCACCGATATGGGTGGCCCCCACATGGTCTCCCTGGAAGATCGAGCATACTCTGTCGTGCCTACCGACACAATCTGCTGCTCCCCAAACTACCGTAGTACCCACTGGGGCAGGTACATCTCAATGATCCATTGAGTCTGTACCGTGCGGCCAATCAAGTACTTGAACTATCTACAAAATGATAAGTGGCCATCCTCATCCAACCACTGCACACAATCTCTTTAGGGTCTCCAGACAAAGCTAATCATCATATCAATATGATGACGCCAGTACTCGGTGTCTCCCATGCGAGTCTGACTCATTGATCCTGCATATAAGTAAACGTATGACATCCCATCACCCAGCTATTGAATCTGCATCGATGGTCGAAACACGGGAAGATGCTCCCATACCCAGATCATCAGAAGAGTAGTGCCACAGTTGATCCTATGCCCTTGGTGATAGACAACCTTGTGTAACTGGTGGTATAACATGGCCAACAAGCATGGCCCCCAAGTGAAAACAATCCTCTATCCTCGCATGCGAATGAGAACATCCCCCCATCCAATGGGAAACCCATGACCATGACGATCTGGGGTCAGCAATCCGACGATAAAGGTCATAAGCATGGCGTCGAACCTAGGAAACTGGCTGGCTACAACATCCTAGCCGATCTCATAACTGTCCATGGCCAACTGCGCACCATTGACACCCTCATACATCTCTAATAGGGCCTATTGCCCTCGGTGTGGATCATAGACCACCCTCTCTTCGCTAATCAGAATCCCAAGAATATGGTACACGTCCTCCAAAGTCACTATCGCCTCTCCAGTAGGCAGGTGGAATGAGCAGGTCTCATAATGCCACCTCTTGCAGAGGGCTGTCAGCAAACCTCTGTTTTCCCAAATAACAGGCATGTAGGTAACATGGTACAAGCTTAAGGCCATCAACCGCTGTCTCTGTCTATCACTGAGATGATCTCTGAAAGCATAGGTCGCTGGTCGGAACTCTCGGGTATAAATGGGCACAAGCCAACTCTGCACAAGGAAAGGCCAAGGATTAGCACATATGGAGGAACATTATGGAAAGTTTACTACTACGAGCAAGTCAAGGGTACATAAAAGTTAATCTTAGCACAAGGTCAACAAAAGTCAACTCTGGTCAACTTCAATTGCGTCGCATTGATCGCAAATGCGTCACATGGAGTCAATTGTGGCTCCACACATGGAAAATGTGTTGCAATATGTCAAATGCGTCATTCAAGCCCGCAAATGCGCAAGCAAACAACGAATGCGTCATTGTAGATAGAAAATGTGTAATCTAACAATGAATGCGTCATTCAACATGTTAATTGCGTCACAAATTGGTAAATACGTTACAAAATCCCCGATTGCGTTGCAATATGGCGATTGCATCATTTCGCTTGACGATTGTGCAATCACACAAAAATTCTAGCCTACCCATCGCACTTGTGTCGCGACACAATCAAATGCGGTGAACGCGAAGGCATTTGCGGCTTTCGCGATAGCATTTGTTTCCCCCCCATTAAACCCTAATAATTGCGTTAAAATTAAAATTTGACAAGTTGGATAGGGTACTTACCGGTGCCTCTGCGCCCTCGGGTTGTCGGAATGTACGCACACGGTATCCATGGTGTGTAGTCGTCGGAATCACCATCGTGTCTCAAAGCTCTAGTTTCTAAAGTTTCTATATGACAAATGAGAAAATGACATTTGGATTGACCTTTTCAACCTATTTATAGGCTAAAAATTAGGGTTTTGACCTAGTAGGTCCTACTAGAGGCTGATTTGACCACCTTTGACCCACATTCTAGCTGGCTTAGCGTCCTCCGATTCTGAATTTGTTCACGCCGTTACTTATCTGGTCATTAATTTGATTAGTTGGGATATTTTCCAAATTTTTCTGACCCCGAGTCAAAATTTGAAAATTTTCCCGAGGGGGCATAGGCACTCCATACCTTCACTGGGGCATATTTTGGACTTGTTTTCTTTGCCATAACATGATAAACTGCATTATGACAAAGAGGGGCAAATGTAGACACCTAAAAATGACCAAGACCTGCAAGCCCTATTTTACCACCTTTCGTCATGACATGATTATAACATTTTGATTATGTTTCTAGCCCACATTCAACTATTAAATCAAATAATTTGTAATTATTTAATTAATTCATAATATCTCATTCTGCATGATTATTAAATAAATAAATCTTATTTATTTAATTAATCCTTATCATTAATGTCCTCTTGATTATTAAATGAATATATTTAAAATATATTTATTTAATGTGTCACTAATTCCTAAATCTTCTTAATTAAATAAATTCAATTAATTAATTAATTTAATTAATTACTTCTTCTAAATTAAATAATTATTTTAATTATTTAATTGTGGCATGTGACACTTATATATTTTTAAATAACACAAATCATTTAAAAATATCTCACATACTTAACTGATTCTTCATTTAGTAATTAATTTCAAAAATCAATTGCTTCTTATCTCACAAAATCCATATTTTGAATTAATTTAATTCAAAATAGAATTATTCTTCTACAAATCAATTAATTTCTAAAATTACTGATTTTCTAAAAACCCATCCTCTTGTCTTATGATTTTTACTAATTTTATCTCAACTATCACATCTAGTCTTAATTTAATTCATTTAATTAAATCTTATTCACACACATGGGTATTTTTCCCTAACCCTAATTGAGAGTTGCCTTATTGAATCTTGACCTTTGATTCTAGGGCATTCCTCAATCTCTCATCTTGTCTGTCCGTTCAAGATTGCATTTTCTATAAAATGACAATCTTGATCTCATTTTCGGATCCATGATCATTTTGTTTAATCTATTTTGAATATAGGCATTACTCACACATATGCATATTTAATAATTTGCATAATAGAATTAACTTTCTAGCTTGCATATAGTTTATTTTATTAAATCCTTCAAAAGCTTTGCTAGGGCTAGACTTATAGAATTTGCTCACAAATCTGAGGGCATCTATCATCAACAACGAGTTTGAGGAGGTACAATGGAAATGAGTCATGGAGGAGAGAAATGGGTGAGACTGTTCTAGTCTCATTCCTTTTCTCATTATTTCTCCTTTGCATTCCATTGAGTGATTAATTTTATTGCATGCATGTTCTAACCAAGATTTGTTTTTCACGAAACATTTTTATATCATTACACTATCTGGCCTAATCCTTTGCTTTACTTATTGATTATTGCATCATGATTTATTAAGCTTTACTCTATAAGTGAAGATAATCAATATCTATCTGGCCTAATCCTTTTCTTTACTTTAATTTATATTATGATTTTTTTTGTCTTTTCACCCCTACAACACAAATAGATTTAGGCTTAGCCATTAGATAGATAGGGACCTAACCCTTTAATCTCTTTTTTTTTGCAAGGATCACCCACTTTTTTGACCCACATTGCTATCTCTTTTCATTTTCCTTGGTCATGCATAATGTATTAGCCCTCAAAATGGGCCTTTAGACTACAATGTCGTAAAATTGCACCTTGTGGCAATTTCAATTTTTTGTATTTGCCCCCCGCATTTATGACAAGGACCTTATGAGTCAAAATTTTGTGATTTCAACTCCATAAGGGGCAATGATGAATCAACAATAGTATGCCACCTCATTTATTACAAAGTTATGAGTTGGACACCTGAACGACATGCTAGCATCCTTGAGCTTAACGAGTTAAAATAAGGAATCTTAGGAATCTTTTCCCATGACACATGTTGTCATGGTAAAATTCTATGTGTAATGGCTCTTCCCACCCATGCAACTTAACAAAACTCTCATTTGTAGGCATTCTCCTTCTCACTCACTCCAACTTGCTTCTCTTTTCTAGATTACGATTCTACGATGAAGCTATGCTAGATTGAAGTCTCACCAAAAACCAAAGCTCTCTTGAAAGTGCTCAACATCACTTCTATCAAGCCGAGAGGGAGCCATGGACTACTGGTATTGATCTCTTGTTCTCTTGTCTATTTGATAGCATATTTTACTGTGTCTATTTATCTAAAGATATGGATTCTCCTCCATTGTAGGGTTTTCTTTTATTATTCATTGTGTCTAATTTACTTTGTGTATTTTATACTCTCTATCTATCTGGCTCTCCATGAAGGTGGAAGCACCAAAATGTGGGTTTGACTAAGGCAAGCCCCGAAATATCCCTAACAGTTTTGTTCATTCACCTTGTGTGTAGGTTGCTCGTGTGGAGCTTTGTGGGAGGTTTCAAAGCGTAGGACCTCCTGTGAGTGAACATCTTGCCTTATTTTTCATATACTTGCATTATTTATTTTTGCTAAGTTAGTAGATCAAAAAAACCTTGGATTCTGAATAGTTAGTAGATTCCTTGAGTTATGTGCAAAAGGTTTAGTTCTCTACTCGTACGATATGCCAATGCGTCCTTGAGATGACAATGCATCGCATTATCATCCCACTTCCATGCAAAAATCCTTTAGCCAAGAGCTTATCCTCTTGTCCTATAAATCTCTACAATCTTCTCTTTTGGCTCTTGAAGTCCTCTATTTGTGATTGTTCCAAGAGCTCTATTTTAAATACGTTTTGCAATCTCTTTCATCTCAAACCTCCATCACTTGAGTCCATGTCATTTGAGGTGACCAAGGGAAATTCACTCCCTTCTGACTCTTCCTTATCCTAGAGACATGGGAGTACTGAATCCCCTCCATACTTTGGTGAACTCGACATGAATGTGAATCATGTTGAATCTTTTTTTGTAATTTTTTAATGTTTATGATAATTATTTCTTTAAGGAATATTTCTATATGCTAGACGATGCCTTGGATGACTTCCTAGAGTCATCTTCTCCTATATGTAGATATCCCAGACAAAATTCTTCATCACAACCATCTACTTCCTCTTCACAAGTTGAAGAGTGTAAATGTAGTGATTGTCTTCGTGGATCCTAAAAGGCCTAAGAGACCCATCATTTACTTGAATCCATCTAGCCCTTCTTCTAAGAGGATTCATTCTATTTGTGGGGTTCTGGGCTCTAATGACTTGTTGGACCTTTACACAAGATTCCTAAAAGCTACAGATTCTTCCTATAATGTCGTAGAACATACATATAACACTAGAAGAAACCAAAAAAAATTGAATAAACCTACTTTTGTTCCTACTTCTCTACTACCTTCTCAACCAAGTCTTCCTCTAGTACTTAAACCTACAGGTAAAGAAATTGATGATTATAATCTTGTTGAGCAACTTCATGTTACTTTGGCCAAGATATCATTGTGGAATTTACTTCAGTCTGCTCCAATTTATCAAGGTATGCTTCAAGAAGACTTGCAAAAGATCCTTTTTCCTTCTTCTGCTAGGCCAATATATGTTAATGAGTTGATAGCTCATATTCGTGCAAATTCACTGAATATCACATTCTATCCACAAAAAATCTTGCTCCCATAAGTACAGAAGTAAGTAAATCCCTTAAAGATTATTTAATATTAACAACATCGATATTAGGCATGCTCTCATTGACAACGATTTGGATCTCAGTGTGCAACATTGATCTAATTCCTATGATTAAAATTGGTTATTCTTCTTTAGCTACTTCTTCCTTGTATATTCATGGATTTGATAATGTTGGTCATCAAGCCCTAGGCACAATAATATTTCCTTCAAGGTTGGAACCTGTTACCTTACCCACCTTGGTCTATGTGATGTCTGGTCCTTTACCTTACAATATTCTTTTGGAAAGACCTTGGATTCACACTTTGGGAGTTGTAACTTCTACTTTATATCAATGTATTAAATTTTTTGCTAATAATGAGGTAATTACAATCAAGGCCGACCCCGATGCTATACACCTTTATGAGATGTTTGTTGTGGGTTGGCCCTCTGTTGTTTCCACTCTTAAAAATTATATTCCATCATTATCTTATGATGCATTGACATGCCTTTAATGGTGCCTACTTTAAAGGTTGCCCCTAAAATGGATGTCCTTGAAGAAGATCGACCTAAAGTAAAGAATCCTAAGTCTCCCCCTTTTTCATTTTCTTTTGAATCAAATATATGTCTTGGTGATGATTGGGGGTCCTTGGAATTTTTTGAGTTCTTCATTAGAGAATAGAAAGTCAACCCTATCCATCTTGATCTTCCAATATTTTCCTATACCTCTATCGATAAAACTGACTATCATCCCATAGGGAAAGGCGATCAAGATCCCATTAAGGAAAATGATTGTACCCCTGCTGAGGAAGATAATTGAGCTTTTGTTAAGGAGGCTAATGTTTGTAGTCTTGTTAAGAAAGATGATTGTGATACTCACTGGTGGAGTTATGCTCTTTATGTTGATCCACCTCCTCTCCAAGATTTGCAAACACATTATGGCCCCGAATATAAAATAGTTTCTAAATATGGTTATGGACGTAAAGGTTGTGGGTGTAATGAGTAGGGTATTCAAGTCCCTATAGAATGTATACATCGTAAGTGTAACTTGGGGATTGACTACTCTCTTGAGAAATTTAGGTAGAAACCATGGTGGAGTGTCAACATGATTTCCATTGAGCCTCTCAATTTAGTTCATCCTAAATTGATTGAGAGTAAAGTAGAAACTAAGGAAATTCCTCTAGATGTCTTCTCTTTGGAGGAAGTGCTGGAAGAATTCATAGGTGTCCACTCTCATTTTCCTTCTCATCACCATAAATGATGATTCTTGTCTTGCTTGCATAAACAAGCATATTTTGGAGAATCCATTTTGAGTATGGATGAGGAGGCTTCTTTATCTAATGTGGATGATGATGTTCCTATTTCCCATCTCAAAAACCATAGTTCTCTCCTTAAAGGGGACACCACTAAAATTTTCATGGATCCGAAATCTTCTAAAAAGGTGATTAAGATTGAAAATTTCCTTTCTTCAGAAGAATCTAAACAACATCATGATTTGTTACATTCTCATCCTAATATTTTCACTTGGTCATATGAGGACATGTCTAGTATTGATGAGTCTGTAGTGGTTCATGATATTGTTTTGTGTCCCGATGCTTAGCTTGTCAAACAAAAGATCCAAAAAATGAATCCCAAGGTTGCATTGTTAGTTAAGACCGAGATAAAGAAGCTATTAAAATCATGCTTTATCCATCCTATTGATTATTCGCCTTGGATATCAAATATTATCGATGTTAGCAAGCTTGATGGTTGTATTCGTATTTGTATCGAATTTTGTGATCTCAATAAGGCTTATCTTAAGGATGATTTTTTTTGCCTAATATCAATATGATTGTAGACTCAACTACATTCCATGCATTATTTTCCTTCATGAATGGCTTCTTGAACTATGGACAAATTTGTATTAACCTAAAATATCAATATAAGAAAACCTTCACTACCCCTTAGGGTAATTTTTATTATGTCCAATCATGTTGTTTGGGTTAAAGAATGTAGGAGCAACTTACCAATAGGTGATGAACCTTATCTTTCATGACTTTATTCATAAAATTATAGAAGATTGTGTTGATGATATCTTGGCTAAGTCTATAACTCGTCAAGATCACATAAATAATCTCTCTTATTTTTGAAAAGATTAAAATCTATAAGATGAGGCTAAATCCTCTTAAGTGTGCATTTGCTGTTGACATAGGTAGATTTATTGTTTCTCATTGTGAAATTAAATTTGATACAAATAAGAATGATGCAACTGTTAACATCCTCCACCCAGAAACATCTCTCAATCACGTATTTGCAAGGGAAGATTCAATAAATTCCTAGATTTGTTTCTCAGTTGGTTGAATGTACCATTCTCTTTACATGTTTGTTGAAGAAAGATGTTCATTTCTGATGGGATGATGAGTGTGAAAAATATTTTGAGTCAATCAAGAGTTATTTGGAAAATTCTCCAATCCAAATGTTGGCTATCCAAGATAGACCCTTTTTTCTTTATATCTCTACATCACCTTATTCCTTAGCAACTTTGTTAGCTCAACATGATGATGATGGTAAAGAAAGACCAGTCTACTACATTAGTCATGTTCTTATTTTTTATAAATCTCATTATTCCGCCATGGAGAGATAATGTCTTTCTCTCATCTTTTCAATGTAGAAGTTATGAAATTATATTCTTCATGTTGAAATTCATTTCATTGTGAAAATTGGTCTTCTAAAGCATCTATTCATAAGAACTGATCTTTTGGGAAGGTTGGTGAAATGGGTAATGTTGCTCCCTGAGTTTGACATCAAGTTCGTTACTCAGAAGGTGATTAAGGGTCAAGCTATTTCCAATCAATTGGTAGAAGCTCCCTCATATCACTCTTTTCCTAATCTAGATTTATTTCTAGATGAAGACCTATTTACAAGAAATCATGAACCTATATGGGAGATGTACTTTGATGGGTTGAGATGTTAAGTTGGCTCTGGAGCAGGTGTATTTTTAATCTCACCTGAAGGAAAGCCAGTTCCTCTATCCTTTTGACTGGATTTTCATTGCACTAATAACATTGCTGAGTATGAAGCCCTTATAATTGGCTTGTGTGCCACGATTTCACTAAACATTAAACATATTTGCATACATGGTGATTCTAAACTTATCATAAATCAGATTATAGGAATGTATCAAGCTAAGCAGAATAAGCTATCTCATTATTAGGATTTATCCTTATCCTTGTTTGATTGTTTCTCTTCTTTTAAAATATACAATGTTCCTAGGAGAGAAAATTGGAATGTATATGCAATGGTGAGTGTCACCTCCCTTGTATCTTTAGATGAAGACATAGAAGAATACCACTTTTTGGTTTATATTCTTTTCTCTCCTACTATCTTATATCAACATGAATCCAATGCTCAAGTGTGTGCTCACATGGACTTAGAAGAAGGGTATTCTCATATTTATAATTATCTGAAGACTAGAAATTTTCCCAATGATGTGACAAAGAATGCTCATACTCAGATTAAAAAGGTTTCAGTCTGATACATTATATTATTAGATGTTCTCTATCAAAAATCTTATAATGGTCTTATTCTTCGATGTCTCACTAAAGTAGAAATACCCCTTGCCCTTCAAGAATCCCATTCGAGCTCTAGGGTGGAAATTTTGGTGGTAAATCCCTAGTGCATTAACTAATTCAGATGGGATCATTTTGGAAAACAATGGAGCAGGGTTCATTTTCTTTGTCAAGAAGTGTCTATAGTGTCAACAACACAATAACCTTATCCATGCTCCTGCTCAAGAGCTTCAAAATTAGACCTCCTTGGCCACTTGCAAAATTGGGTTTGAATATTATCGGTAAAATATCACCTCCTTCTTCTAAAGGAAATATCTTTATCATTACTACTATGGATTACTTTATGAAATGGGTCAAAATTGTTCCACTCTGATCCATGAGCATCAAAGCAATCTATGGATTTTTTCTAAAAATATCGTTGCCCATTTCGGGTTGCATTCTACCCTTGTTTCTGACAATGGTACTCCATTTAAGAACAAGGAGGTGAAGTAATTTCGAGAAAATTTTCACATTCAACATCATTTTTCTACACCATACTATCCTCAATCTAATGGCCAAGCTAAAGCATCTAATAAAACTCTTGAATTGATTCTCTAAAAAATAATAAATAAATAGGGTAAAGAATGGCATACTCAATTAACATATGCTTTGTGGGCTTATCACATGAGTGTTGATGCAACGAATGGCACAACATTGTATAACCTCATGTATGGTGTCAAGGCTATCATGCCTTTAGATTTGGAAATTACACCTTTGCAATTTTCCCTTACAGGATTAACTGATGATTACACTTATCATGATAATCATTTGCATTAGCTTGAGTTTCTTGATGAGCGCCGATTGCAAGCCCTCAACCATCTTCAAGATTATCAATGATCGCTTTCTAAAAATTATAATCAGGGTGTTCTTTCTAGGAATTTCAAGGTAGGTGACCTGGTTGTTTATGAGAATTAGAGAAATGTAAATGTGTCACCTGATCAAAAGGGGACGTCTGTCCCTAATTGATTAGGCCCTTATATTATCATCTTTGTGTATGGTTCTAGTTCCTATGGACTATCATCTATCGATGTAGCACTTCTAAAAGAGATTTTCAATGTGATGCATCTTTGCAATACTATGCATAACATCTATGTGTCATGTGTGTAACACTCATCCCTCATAGATTGTAGTTTGTTATGCTATGATATTTCTTCATCAACATAACTATTCTATTATTTTGTGTTATGATGTAAACGTGTGTATGTGAATAGTTTATTTGATTAGGATTTATCTGTACATGTATTTTATTATGTTATGTATCTGTGTATTGCATTGAATTAAATCTTTTAGTTAGGCAATTAGATCATCATTATATTTAATTAACATAAATCCATGTGTGTTTATTAGATCATGATAGCATCTAACCTAAACTTACATCCATGAGTATAACATCCATCACATAATCATACATGAAAGTAAAAGAATACACATAAAATAACACCATGATGGTAGACCAAAATATTATATATATATATCAAATGTGTATCATGTGCATGTATCACACCTCTATATCAAAGTGAGGTGATTTTATATTTGTATATGTCTATACATCAAAATAATGCTATACAAAATGATATCATTGGTACAAAATGATACATATACAAAATGGGCTTCTAGCCCTTGGGTGCATGACTCCCCGAGCCCTCTAGTCCTAGAGGTGATTGAGGTCTAGGCTAGATGAATGTGAAAACATGTAATTGATGTGATTGTAACATTAATAAACCGGCTCACAATCCTCAAATATCCCTGTGCAGCTCCATAGCCTCCATCTGCAGCTGTGCCTCCCACTCCTAGGTCTACCACAACTCCTCTTAAAGCTAATCCAGGTGGGGATCTATAGCCAACCTTATGGCTACTGCCTGCCCACCGAGGTCATCAAAATAGCTCTATAGAGTGTCATGTGCCCTCTCGACACTCTCTACTTGCATCCTTGCCTAGTCTCTCTTGGTAAGGGCAGTACATAGCTCGATCACTTACTAATCCCGCTACTTGATCACATCGATAACATTGATAGTCCTCTGAACAACCTCAACCCATGCCTCCTCATACATGGTCCTTAGACATGCAACAAACTCAAATAGTTGGGTGTGTCACCTCACTAAAGCTAGCCTATATGCGTCAAGCATGCTCCCTTGGATGGGTACAACTAGGGCTACCTTAGAGATACACCACCCAATGAAGTCAATCCACTCTTGTGTGTTTGTTACAACCATAAAGTAGTATACACTATCAGTACCAGATAATATATCAAAACATGAAGATGCATATGTTTCAGATAAAACTAAAATATGAAGTATTGAAAATAAATAGCATAAATCACTCTTATACCTTGATCCTTGGATTTCCAGTGTGGATAAAGGAGTGCGATGCTAGGACTGATGCCTAATGCAACTACTATGGGAGCATTGGCTATTGAAGGTGGCGTCGCCAATATTAGTGATGAGTCCAATTAATGGCTCAATTTTGATAGGGTTTATCATATATTTGATGATGAGACTATAGACTTTGGCATTTGGTTATTGACACTTTCCATGTTATTTCCTTAAAATCCATAAACCTTGGGCATATACTTATCCTTATGACTTTTAAATGATATTAGTTTTCTATGTGATTAATCTATGTTAATTTCGCATGTAGTTGAATGAATGTTACTTTAAGATAATTATGGATATGCATTTGTATTGTGCACACTAAAGTTATGGTGCAATTCCAGATTTAGATGCTGAAATAAAGGGAGTTTGCAATGTGGAAGGAGTTCATACCATCTTTTCGGTTGCTGAAAAAGTCAAGTAGAATGGACATTGAAGAAGTCAAGCAGTTGGAAACTTCTAGTTCTAGAATTTGATCTTAATGGCCATGTATGTTGGTTGAGTAGATTTAGGAGATATTGTTATGCTAGATTCTTGTTGAAACAAGTTTGGTTTGACCGAATCTTGTGCATGCAACCCCCTTTCCTCTTTTTCATGTTTTTCATAAATGGCATCCTAATCTGTTGGAGTTGACTTCCTTGTTAGTTAAGTTAGTTAGAACCTTTTATTTTATAAATAATGGTCAAATGCTCCTCTTCAAGAGGTTGAACGTTTTGAGAATTGTATTTGCATTTTCAATTTTCAAGAAATACAGTTATGTTGCTGCTACGTTGTAATCTTGTTCTCAATGAATAAAAATGATATTTTAATTTCTTACATCTGAGTTAGTACTGGTAAAAATCATTCAAGGGGGCCCACTTGGTGAGAATTCCATCCTTTCAGTTTAGTAGTTTCTTTTATGTTAAGCAATTAGTTACAATCTTAGCAGTCGTTTGTTCCTGTAGCCACTAGAACTTTGTTCTGTGTTTGTTCCTATAGCCATGATAGACAAAGTAAATTCCTATCTGCCTACTGAGATTTCTATTTCTGTGATTCATTTCAGTTTAGTTTAGAGGTTGGTTTATGTTCAGTACTTATGCTACTTCATTTCAAGCATTTACTTCTAGTATTACTCCCTTTCTAAGTTATAGGATAAAGATGGCTACAATGGAATCCTAGTGCATATACTGTGCTTACCCATTTCAAGTTCACATCCCTGGGTTGATAATGAAATGAACCTTCATGTTGGAAAAAATAGCTACTTGGTACATATTTTTAATCTCCAGGTTATAACTTTGAGGGCTTAGTTATTTAACCATAGATGAAGGCTAATATTTTTGGCGTCGTTGTCAAGGATGGTGTTAAACTAGGAGGTTCTTAGGAGTCATTTCTAGTTTCTTTCCTATTTTTGGTATCTCTGAAGTTTTTTTCAACACACCCCTTCATTATAATAAGTAATGACCCATTATTCTTTCACCAATTCTTTGTGTGAATTGGATGATACTAAGTTGATACTGCATGCATAAGGGCAAGAGAAGAGATGCTCTATGGAGATTCCTTCTTGTCGATCCTAATCTTGGTAACTAGCTAGTTGAGTTTCAAAATTTTCCAGAAGAAGAAGAAGTAAACCATTTTGTTGATGCATTTCTAGATTTGGCCAATTCTTAAACTTCCTCTGAAGAACAAGCTGCCCAAAATTTGATAGAGAATCCATTTGCTCTGATAATCCATCAAGCAAATATGGCTGCCCCAATTCAGCCTAACCAACTAACCTTTTATTTCCCTATCCCTCAACAAAATGATGTTGATAACCTCAATAAAATTCCTGATTTAGTTCTTCCTAAATTCTATGGGCTTGTAACAAAGGACCCAAACACTTTCTTGTTTGAATTTTATATCCTCTGTAGAAGCTCTGATTACACTACTGATGCTCATAAGCTTAAGTTGTTTCCTACTACTCTGAAAGAAGCTACACTAAGATGGTTTATGAGATTAGGTAGGAATACTATAAATATTTGGGATGAGATGAAGGAAAAGTTTCTTGAGAAGTATAAGGAATATTGTAGAGGTAGTGATATGAGAGGAGGTGATATCTTCAGGATGCAACAAAAGGAGGATGAAAGTTTGGAGGACTATATTTCAAGGTTTCTATTTAGTCTGAAGAAGTCTCCACATCATGCACTCAATGAAGAGTCTCAAAAGTTTCTCTTCCTTAGAGGAATTAGTGAGAGTTGTGCTGATGCTTTGGATTTGATAGGAGAAGGAGATATCACCCAAGTTCCCTAGGATGCTATTAAGAAGATATGTCAGAATTACTCCAGAGCATCTATAAAGAAAGGGAGAGGTTACCAATCTTCTATGGGTAAATATTCCATTAATGGAGTTTCAAGGATGGAAATCACTCACTTACTATCAGACTTCAAGCAGGACATCATAAATAATATAACAACTTAGCTTGATACACTTCAAGCAAAGAAGAAACATGAGGAGGCAAAGGCAATGTTGGTAGAATATTATCCTCATTGTAGGCAAAAGAAGAAGGACTACAAATATAAAATGGTGGCCAATATTGATAGCAAGCACATTCCACCTGAATTCAAGCCAAATGAGGGTGATGAAGATCAAGTTTTCTACGTTGCACAAAGAAGGACATGGGCTCCAAGACTAGGTATGCCACCAGACCCATTATCTTTCAGTGGAACTTATATACCTCAGCCTTGGAACAACCCTCAAAATACCTGGCCTAATTACCAAAACACTCCATCTCAATGGCAGTAACCCTAGGGGAGTTGGCAACAACCTCAAGGGAATTGGAAAAAAACATCCCAATGGAGGGGAGGACAACAATGGCCAAACCAGACAATTGGTTACATGCAACCGCCTCCACAACCTCAACAACCTACCATAATGCCTCCTCCTAACTCAAATGCTATCACACCTAGACCTACTTAGTTACCAGCTCAACCCACACCCAACCCAAATAACAAACCACAATAGCAACAAGTCTTTTATGTAGATCCAAACCAATATCCTACCTATGATGTGAGTTTGAGTAATATTCATCTGCATTCAGGAACCAATTTTCCATCACCTTCCACTCCTATTATTACAGAGGTTCCCATGGAAGAGGAGGAGGATCAAAATTTACCTCATATCCCTACTCAGACAAGTGTTCCCAAGAATCCTGAACCAGTTCAACAGACTGATCCTGAACCACCATTTCCTCAAAGGTTAGAAGTTGCTAAGTAAAAGGAGGAAGCAACATTTGATATTTTGGATTAGATGAAACACACATGTGTCAAGATACCTCTGTTCTAGGCCATAAAATATGTTCCCATTTATGGTAAGGCAATAAAGGAAGCATGCCTTAAAAATCGCGAGAGGAAAAAGAAGAACCCTACCACTATTCATGTGATGGGACAGTTGGCAGATATCATGCTTGGGAAAGTTATTGTTCCTAAGTATACTGACCTAGGTAGTCCTGTAGTTGGATTCATCAGAAATGGAATCCAAGTAAAAAATTATCTAATAGAATTGGGAGCTACTATCAATGTGATGATTAAAGATATCCTACAACAACTAAATGTTACAAATATGAGACCTAATTCTACTATCCTACAGCTTGCTGATAGTTCCATTTTCAAACCAAATGGTATAGTTGAATACCTTGTTGTCATTCTATACTCTTGGGAATATCCAACAAATTTTATGATCCTTTCCCCTAAAACTACATTAGGAGGATATCCTATTATTCTAGGAAGGCCATGGTTAGCTACAATAGATCCTTACATTGGATTTTAGTCAGGGGACATGACTATTTCAAATGGGAAAAACACTAAAAATCTTGTCCTTTATCCTCCTACTCAACCATCCCATGATATGGACACCCTGATTTGGCCACAAACTGGAGAAAAAGTAGAGGAAGCCAATTCAGTGGCATAATACATGATGATCAAAAAAAGTCCTTTCTTGTAGCTTCAGGAAGAATATGATATATTATCTCATATAATTCAGAATAGCTATGAAGTGCATGAAGAAGAATCCACTCAAGAATCTAGTTCTTCATGTCCATTGCAGACACTTTTGTCGGTTCCTTCTACACCTGAATTTCCTGCAACAATAGATATACTTCGTACATTGTTACCTCATGATGTAAAAGTTCCAAGAATCAGTGAAACAACCATGATTGAGCTGACTACACAAGGACAGGTTCCAGAGGGGAAACATTTGAATATAAATAATAAGCTTACTTTGGAGCAACAGTTGTCTCTGACAAACCTATTAAAGAGGCATCATCAAGCCTTTACATGGGATTACCATGACATGAAGGGTTTGGATCCTAAAATTTGTACTCATAGGATCTACATTAGGGATGAATTCACACCAGTGAGACAACCACAAAAGAGAATAAACCCTGCATTGAGGGAGATTGTGAAAGGAGAATTGCAAAAATTGTTGGATGCAGGATTCATCTACCCTATCTCATACAACCAATGGGAGTCTCCTTTGGTGATTGTGCCTAAAAAGGGAGGTAAATGGAGATTTTGTATTGACTATAGAGAATTAAATTCTTCCACCAAAAAGGATCACTTTCCTCTTCCTTTCATAGACCAAGTATTGGATTCACTTGCAGACAGGAAGTATTTTTCCTTCTTAGATGGGTTTAGTGGCTATAATCAAATACAGATTGCACCTGAGGATCAGGACAAGACAAATTTTACTTGTCCATGAGGCACTTATGCCTATTTTGTACTCCATTTGGCCTATGTAATGCACTTGCAACCTTCCAAAAGAAGTTATTAGTATATTCTCAGATATCTCACATGATTATATGGAAATCTATATGGATGATTTCACTACTTATGGTGCCCATTTTGCAGAAGAATTAGAAAACCTCAAGAAGGTTTTGCAAATATGTGAGGACCATAATCTCTCCTTGAATAGTGAGAAATGTTTTATGATGATGCAAGAAGGAGTGGTCCTTGGCCATTATATCTCTCAAAAGGGAACTCAAGTGGGCCCAACTAAAATAGAGGTAATTACCAATCTTACTATTCCTATCAAGCAAAAAGGTGTTAGAAGTTTCCTAGGACATGCAAGTTATTATAGGTGTTTCATAAAATATTTCAGTAAGATGGCAGTACCACTTTACACTCTTCTGACTAAAGATGTTGAGTTCCAATGGACATTAGATTATGATAAATCATTCTCTGATTTAAAAATTGCATTAACTCATGCTCTTGTACTCAAAGGCCCTAATTGGTAAATTCCTTTCCACATTCACATAGATGCATCTGATTATGCACTAGGTGTTGTCTTAGGACAAAAAGAGGGAGCAATAGAGAATGCAATCTACTTCATTAACAAGAACCTATAAGGGGTTGATTTTAACTATACAGTGACATAGAAGGAGATGTTGGTAGTCATTTATGCCCTCAACAAATTCATGCATTCTATCACAGGATACCAGATCTTTTTCCATACAAACCATGCAGCCATAAGATATCTTATGAACAAGCCATTGATCATAGGTGGACTGGAAAGGTGGTTACTATTAATGTAGGAGTTTGATATCACCATCATAGACAATCCAGGGAAAGAAAATGTTGTGGTGGACTTTCTCTCTAGATTGACAATATCAGAGGACACTCAAGTTATTGATGACTCTTTTCCTAATGAACATTTATTCTCCATCAGTGTGTATGCACCTTGGTATGCCAGCATAGCCAATTATTTGGCTATAGGAAGAGTTCCCCCTCATTTCTCTCCAAAAGAGCAAAGGGTTCTTATTGAGAAGACTTTTCCATTCTCATGGATGACATGTTGTTTATTTTATACTAGACCGGATCATGTGTTGAGAAGATGTATAAGAGAGGATGAGACTTATGATATACTGCATGCATGTCATCATGTACCCTGTGGGCGGTACTTTGCAGCTAAAAGGACAACCATGAAAATCCTCAATACGGGATACTACTAGCCCACACTTCATAAGGATGCAAGAAAGTACACCAGGAAATGTGATAGATGTCAAAGAATGGGAAAACCCTCAGGTAGTTATAACACCATTTGATAAATGGGGACTTGATTTTGTAGGACCAATTGATCCACCATCAAATGACAAATCTTACATCTTAGTTTGTATTGATTATGTGAAAAAATGGACTGAGGTAAAAGCCATGAAACATGCTAGGGACAATAAGGTTGTTGAGATCCTCTATGAAGAAATCTTCACACACTATGGAGTTCCTCAGGAGATAGTCATAGGTCAAGGAGCTTAGTTCACATCCACTCTTGTCATAGCATTGGTGAATGAGTATAATGTCAAGCATAGGAAATCCACTCCCTATCGCCCACAAGACAATGAACAATCTGAGGTAACAAATAGAGAAATTGAGTCTATTTCTACAAAGAAAGTTGCACTTCACAAAAAAATTGGGAAAATAGGTTGCCAGAAGCTGTCTAGGCCTATAGAACCACTTGGAAAACCACAACTAGTTTTACTCCATTTGAACCATTGTATGGAAAAACAAAAATGATGCCTATTGAGTTTGAGCATAAAACTCTTAGAACTGCACTAGATCTTGGGATAGACATATATGAGGCACATAAGGATATGATCATGCAGCTGAATGCCTTGGATGAGATGACAAAGTCAGCTCTCCACCATACTGAAATGATAAATACATAAAGGATAAGAAATTCTATCTAGGTGACTGGGCCTCCTTTATGATTCTAGGTATAAAGATAATGTTGTAAAATTGCAAATTAGGTGGTTGGGACCGTATGAAGTAGCATAAGTCTTCTCCAATGGTGTTGTTCAACTCATAGCCATTGACCCTACTAGATTTAAGATCTTGCTCAATGGTCATCGAATCAGGTTATATCATAAGCCTACCTCCACGCAGTAATTCATGCAACAATTTGTTGAGTACTAGAATCTTGAACCTCCTGCACTCGAAGGAAGCGGACCTAGTGTCCCTCCTTGTAACTTGTCAAAAATATGCATGCAATCACAATAAAGATTTCCACTTTTGTGGGAATCCATTTCTCCATTAATACATCCATCTCCATCCTTTCTCTCTCTTCCATAACTCCACCATCACTTCATTTAATTACTCAACTAAAATTTTACAGGTACTTCACCCACATTCTTTGGAAAAGATGTTCCAAATTTCTAGGTATGTGTGTAACAAATTGTTATATCTTAATTAACTTGAATGCATTTATTTAATTACTATATATTAATGTAAATATTTTGCATAGCACATTTTAAGTACTTTGCCATGTTGTACCATAATTACATCCCGACTTCTGAGGACACATGCCTTCATTTTGGTTGGGGGGGAAGTGTAAATCCATCATGTCCATGTGTCATACATGTCAACAAATTTAAAATGAGCTAATTTGAAATAGTTGAAATGACGGCCTGTACGTATGATGTGACACCAAACTGCCACCACTTTTCCTAATGATATCCCTCATTTATGTTTCTTTACTACCTTAGTCATAGTCATAATGTCACCAAAACAAAAGGAAATTGAAGAATTACATGACATTGGCATTAGCACTGAAGAAGAGTTGCATGAAGCAAAATAAATTGGGTTTTTAGTGAAGGATTGCAGGAAAGGAAATTTTATAGAAGAGTTTGCTTGATTGTGGGTAGAAATAATGGGAGGCTAGCTGATTAGGAATGAACCTATAGTTCATGACCTGTTATTGCAAGATGCACTCTCTCTGGCCGAATTCAAAAATTGTGGATGGTTGGACTACTTTATGAAATTAGATAGTTTCAATGAGGGTATTACTTTGGAATTTTCCCAGACACTTTTTGATGGTAAGGCAATGGTAAAAGGGCTAGAAATTATAGACAATGAGGAGAGAATTGCTGATGTAACGGGTTTTCTTGCCATGGGAGAGTCATACCTTGTTTCTAGGGATGTAAGGTTACCTTGAGCAGAGTTCATTGAACCTAGTGACCTGTCGCTTGTAGTAGATAAGCAGGGAACAAGGAGGACTTCTCTACCAGAAAAGTGGAAACAAGTTCCTATCCACATTGTCAAATATATTACCTGTGAAGACTGCCAATCATGCCTCGATTCTGTGCATTTTAAGCTCCTGAACCATATGAGACATGGAAGAAGGATGAACATGCCCAATGTGTTGTACAAACTCCTAGAAATCATGGTAGTTGAAACACAAAAAGGTAGGGACAATTTAGTCTCCCATCATTGTTTGATAAAATTATTAGTAGAAAAATCTTTACAAGAAGTATCTGGTATGTCTTGGGAAGAATTTTTGAACATTGATAAGTTTAGATTGGAAAATGTGCATCATAGAGGTCAGTCTCAAGCTTGTAGGGTTAGAAGGAGTGAGAGGGTTGCTAAGACCACTCCTGAAGCTTCAACCTTTGACACAAACCCTAGAAAAAACCCTCATGCAGCTGAGTCGATAATAGAAATAGGCTCCTCTGAATTAGAATCTTTGGATGAAGAAAGTCTATCTGTAGGCCCTAATGAGAATGTTCTACCTGATACTCCAATTCATACTAGGACAACCATTAGGAAAGAGGAAGCACAAATAAGGGAAGCCGAAACTAGGAAGGGGAAGGCTAGGAGCCAAAAATCTAGCCCTAGTAAACGGAAAGATGATGACGTTGGTCTTCCTGCAGCCATTGAGAAAAATAAAACCCATTTAAAGAAATCAAATCCAAATAAGCCAACTACTGATATACCTCCAAAAAGAAGCCCTAGGCTCAAAAGAGCACCTAGGAAGGAGACAATAGCTTCCAAGGGGTAGGAAAATGTTGAAATGGAGGATATTTTTGAAGAAAATGCAAACATTGGGTTAGCTGAGCTTGATGTTATTGTAGAGCAAGTTGAAAATCAAGAACCACTACAACTAGAGCAAGATGAACAACATGAATCACTGCAACTTGCGCAATTTAAACAACATGAACTAGCGCAAGGAAAAATATTGGTAGGAATACATAAACCTCCAAATTTTACATGGAATCTGGTGGCTATGAACTAATGGAATGAAATTTAAAAGAAAGAGGAGGAGTGGAAAAAGGAAAGACACAAGCTACAAGAAGAAGTTAAAAAGAAAAATGCAGAAATTTAGAAGAAAGATGAAGAGATTGTTACCTTGAAGAACAAGGTAGATAATGTGGTAGCTTTAGTACCATAAATGATGACATGCAAAACTCCTCCAAGAGTATATGCACTGCATCTGGAGGAGCATCATCTTTCCTTCAAACTGTCAAGAATTATTTTAGGTTTAAACCCTTCTATTGAGACTCCACATGAATTTTTTTCAAGCCTACCCAACCTCTCCTATTGAAGTTAAAAATATATTGTGTGAATTATATTTACATAATTATGTTGTGCCTAATGATCATGACTGGAAACCATTGTTGTACATTGGAGATATCCATATGAGGGTGTTCATGTCATGTATACAGAATGAAGTCAGTTGGGGGGAGCAGTTTAAAATACATAGGGGAAGAGAACTCAATGCTCCCTTGCCTATCAGAGCTGAATCTAGTAACCCTTCAGACATTTTCTATACCTAGTACAAAATTATTTATCTTCCAAGCTACAAAAATAGAATCATGCCTATCAGGGAAGAAGCATACCAGGAATATGAGAAAATAGATGAAACTATAGGGAAAACAATGTTGGGGTACCTATCACAGAGGTGGAATAGTTTGCTAGAATAGTTGAAAAAAGCAAAACCCCATTCTTTGCAGAATTATGCAGCAACATGTAAATGATGTACTAGGTACATACAGATTGGAAGGATGAGGCAACAATATTTGCTTCCATTGACATTTCAGCCACCAACTCTATTATGGCCAGTACCAGGTTACAGATACTATCAGTATGACATGGATGTAGAAAGGGAAAGGTGGGACAAGTTGGAAAAGAAGCAAGGATTCTACTGGGATTCTCATTCAGATACTACAATTACTGATCTGGGACAATTGGCAGTTGCTGACTTTAGAACTTTGGAAAGATAAGGGAATAGAGCTTCATCTGCTAGAGGTTTAGGAGAAAATTAAGCTGGGGTGCAATGATGAGTCCAATTAATGGCTCAATTTTTATAGGGTTTATCATATATTTGTTGTTGATACTATAGACTTTGGCATTTGGTCATTGACACTTTCCATGTTATTTCCTTAAAATCAATAAACCTTGGGCATAGACTTATCCTTATGAATTTTAAATGATATTAGCTTGCTATGTGATTAATCTATGTTAATTTTACATGTAGTTGAATGGATGTTACTTTAAGATAATTATGGATATGCATTTGTATTGTGCATGCTAAAGTAGTGATGCAGGTCCAGGTTTAGATGCTGAAATAAAGGGAGTTTGTAATGTGGAAGGAGTTCATAACAACTTTTTAGTTGTTGAAAAAGTCAAGTAGAATGGACATTGAAGAAGTCAAGCAACTGGAAACTTCTAGTTATGGAAGTTGATCTTAATGGCCATTTCTATTGGTTGAGTAGATTTAGGAGATATTGTTATGATGGATTCTTGTTGAAACAAGTTTGTTTTGATCGAATCTTGTGCATGCAATCTCCTTTCCTCTTTTTCATGTTTTTCATAAATGGCATCCTCCTAATCTATTCGAGTTGACTGCCTTGTTAGTTAAGTTAGTTAGAACCTTTTATTTTATAAATAATGGTCAGATGCTACTCAAGAGGTTGAACATTCTAAGAATTGTATTTGCATTTTTAGTTTTTAAGAAATACAATTATGTTGCTGCTACGTCATAATCTTGTTCTCAATGAATAAAAATGATATTTTAATTTGTTACATCTAAGTTAGTACTGGGAAAACTCATTCAAGGGGGCCCACTTGGTGAGAATTCCATCCTTTCAGTTTAGTAGTTGCTTTTCTGTTAAGCAATTAGTTATAGTCTTAGCAGTTGTCTTTTCCTACAACCACTAGAACTCTATTATGTGTTTGTTCATACAGCCATGAGAGATAGAGTAAATTCCTGTTTGTCTACTAAGATTTCTATTTTTGTAATTCATTTCAGTTTAGTTTAGTGGTTGGTTTATTTTCAATACTTATGTTGCTTCATTTCAAGCATTCACTTTCAGTATTACTTCCTTTCTAAGTTATAGGATAAAGATGGCTACAATGGAATCCTAGTGCATATACTGTGCTGACCCATTTCAAGTTTACGTCCTTGGGGTTGATAATGAAATGAACCTTCATGTTGGACAAGATAGCTACTTGGTACAAATATTTAATATTTAGGTTATAGCTTTGAGGGCTTAGTTATTTAACCATAGATGAAGGCTAACAACTAGGACGACAACTAAAGGTGATGAAATCATTTGCTATTGCCTCATCCGCTCTATGCATCACCTCTCCCCCCTAACTGTTTCTGTTGTCACCTCAATCCTCTCCTCCTCCTCCTACTCCTACCTACCACTATGCAACAATGCCACCCATGGTGGCATCTACCAGGAAAATTAGGGTAGGATTGTGTGTCGCCCACCATGTCCTAAAATCATGGTCCACCCCTATGCCATCGAAAAGCAACATCAGGGGTTGATCATCATTGTCTGACCCATCACTACTATCAATGATGTCTACTATGGTTGGATGATTATGATCACCTGGTCTAATAGTTCTCTTGGCCACCTAGGCATATGTAGGGGGAGTCAATGGAATATTCTACAAAATCTCGAATTGGCGGGTGACCCTATAATAATAATACAGTATGATAATATAGTTTGTGTGCCCAGCCAAGAAGTGATCGCACTACATGTGTCATAGTTGCCGCTTGTCCATGGGCCACTGCATTCCCATATATGATCACCACCTCACATTGTGGGACCATAATGTATCAAAATGTAGCTACAAAAACTATAAGTCTCCAAGTCTCCAATCATGTACCAATGGGTACGTATGGGCCATCGGTGTACTAGGGGTTGTCCCCTAAGGATACATGACTGAACAGGTAGCTGTAATGTAGGAAAAAACCCACACCTAAAAGAATGTGTAGGATCTGAGGCTTAAATACTCATAATGTACATATCTACCCAACTCATGGTACAAGTGGTCAAGCATGCTTCAACCACAAGCAAAAATGGTTCACTGCTCCTCCATCTCCTAAATAGTATGGATGGGGCCCTCATGCAGGTGCGATCCTTGCCTATCCATGGTGACTCGAAGGGTGACTATGACTACCGCCACTCATCCATCCTCAAACCATCGTATGTAGATGTGGTTGGTGGTATCGTCGGGGTTGGTGTGCTTGGCATATTACTGCTGGCCCTCTAACACCTCTCGAAGTGAGTGTGTATCATCAAGATTCACCCACCATTTGTGGATGGAAAATCGTACAAATTGATACAAATCCTCTAGAGTGACCATCATCTCTCCTAACGACATGTGGAAAGAAGAGGTCATCACGTCCCAACACTCCATGAGCACCATCAACATCGAGGGATGGTATAGCATCTCAGGTAGTGTTTAGGCTCATCACATGCCTACCCATCAGAGATGATCTTGGTTGTCCATGTGCATCTGGGCCACTTGATCCCAAAGAATCATGAGCACATGCCCACCTCCGTTCTCATGCATCTAAGGCCAATCCTACAAAACATAAACGAAATCTATTCTAGATCCATTTACATCAAAAAAATTCTACCTTCTAGATCAAATTTTTCTGTGACCTTTAGGATAGAGGCACATCACACGGACATTTGTGTGATGCACTAGTGTTTGAGTTCAACCATGGCCTAGCTGACAAAACACTGTTTAGATGACATTGTGTTGTCTAGATGCTTTTGCAGCAATCAAATGCATGCATAATTCCAGATTTGAAAAATCCCTAAAAAATACCTAAAAATGGACACAAAGGGTCAAAACCCACATACCTCATCAACCCCGTCACCCTCAACTATAGCTTGGCATAGCTTCTCAATCCTAGGACCCACACAGTTGCATTTGTGAGGCATTTTTTTGACTTTTCTCTCACAAAATTTAACAATTTTCTCATAGTGAATAGTGAAAATGACCCTTCTGTGGGCCCTCTTGGGTATATATAGGTCATTGTTGGCCCAATTTTTCAGCGATTGTGGTCCTTCCATTTTTCCCATTTTCACCCCACCTAGTTAAGGGAAAAAATAGGAAGGGGCATATACTCACCTCTTCATCATATTTTTCTTCCAAACCACCAAGTTTTTCTTGAGCATTCTTCTCGTCGTGGTAGCTTCTTTCAATTTTTGAGTTAACCTAAATTTGAGTTTTATAGAATGAAACTTCACGTATGATGTTGTGGTTTCTCACTAAGCTCGATCACTGGGGGCATTGTTAGTATCCGCTTGCTTGACCTTTGCATCCTCTATAGTATCCTTTTTGGCATGCAAATCCATAAAAATATCAAATTTTCAAGCTCGTACTAATGTTCTCTTTTCTACTTTAGTGTAGTTGATTTTTCTCAAAAATCAGCTCACTAAAGTGGGGGAAAATGTAATGTTGTAAAATTGCACCCCGTGGAAATTTCACATTTGCACATTTTCCCTTATATTTATGGCACCTAGTAGCATTTATGACAAGGACCTTATGAGTTGGAATTTCATGATTTCAACTCCATAAGAGGAAATGATGAAGCGACAATAGTCTTCCACCTCATTTCTTGCAAAGTTATGAGTTGGACACCTGCATAATGTCTATATAGTGAACTAGTATCCTTGAGCTTTACGAGTTCAAATGAGGAACCTCGAGAATTTTTTCCCATGACACATGTTGTCATGATAGATTTTTGTGTGTAACAACTCTTCTTGCCCATGGAACTTAACAAAACTCTAATTTGCAAGTATTCTCACTCTCACTCACTCCAACTTGATTCTCTTTTCTAGATCATGATTCTATGGTGAAGCTCTGCTAGATTGAAGTCTCACAAACAACCAAATCTCTCTTGCAAGTGCTCAACGTCATGTCTATCAAGCCAAGAGGGAGTCAAAGACTATTGGTATTGCTCTCTTATTCTCTTGTCTATTTGCTAGCATATTTTATTGTGTATATTTATCTCATGATACAGGTTCTCCTCCATAGCAGGGTTTTCTTTTATCACTTAGCTATCTATTTCGTGGTACAGGTTCTCCTCCATTATGGGGTTTTCTTTTATCATTCATTGTGTCTACTTTAATTTGTGTCTTTTATACTCTCTATCTATTTGGTTGTCCATGGAGGTGGAAACACCAAAATAGGGGTTTGACTGAGGCAAACCCCAAAACAACCTCAACACTTTTCCTTGTTCACCTTGCATGTAGGTTGCTCGTGTGGAGCTTTATAGGAGGTTTCAAAGCATAGGACCTCTTGTGAATGAAAATATTTCTTTCTTTTTCATTTACTCACATTCTTGCTTTTAGTTAAGTTAGTACATCAAATAAACATCAAATTCTCACTAGCTAGTAGATTCCTTGAGTTCCATGCAAAAGGTTTAGTTTTCTACTCATACGAGATGACAACATGTTGCACTTTCATCCCAATCCTATGCAAATTTCCTTTGGCCGAGAGCTTTTCCTCTTGTACCAAAAATATTTGCAATCTGCTCTTTCGGCCCTCAAGGTCCTCTATCTGTGATCATTCTAGGAGCTCTATTTTAAATGCATTTTTCAATCTCTTTCATCTCAAACCTCCATCACTTGAGTCCATATCATTTGAGGTGACTGAGGGCAATTTTCTCCCTACTGACTCTTCCTTGTCCTAAAGACACAGGAGTAGAAAATCCCCTCCTTCACATAGACAAATCACCACTAGTTTCTAGCATGGAAGTGGGACTTGAATAAATTTAAAGGTTTACAATTCTCACTATATGAGTCATACCCATCCTTGGCTAAGTATTAGTGAATTCATGGCCAAATAATTCTAGTCTTTTACTTAATGACTCTATATCCTTTATCCAATTTTTTTTGTAACCCCTAAGATTACCACAAGACCTTCAACTAGAGAAAATATATAAACCCTCATGTAGCCCCTTGTGCTTATTCCTTGAAGACGACCCTATGAAACTCCATAGCCACAAGTATAATTCCCATAAATAACTACCGTGGTTGCATAAAAATGTCCTAGAAAAATCCCAACATGAAACATAAGAGGCTCATTAATTCCCCTAGTGCGACCTATATTTTGGGGAGCCATACTAGATGTCACTCTTTGTTCTATTCATCACTTCATAGGATACAACCATGTTACTCAAATGTAACACCTATATTATTTTTTGAATCATCACACAACTTAAAATATATATGAATAAACCATTGTATTAAGTTTGATTGTTGCATCTTTCAAAGTCATGCCCCTATAATGGTACCCATTTCTACCAAAAATATCAATTAATGATTGCAACCAACTATGTCAAGTGTTCCTAAACAAAGTTAAAGAAAAGGATTACACTTCATCAATTTTGGAGCAATTAACAACCATTAAGAGAGAACCTATTCAAATTATCAATGACTTCAACACTATATTCTAGAAAACATGAAAAATTATTCCTATTGAAGTCCATCCTCCATTAGGTATTTCACATCTTTATCATGTAAAATATATAAATTTTGAGATAGCCATGATCATGAAGAATAAAGGATGGAATAGTCTCCCAAATATATATTTGATTGTTGTAGTAGAAAAAAATGACCTAATCCAAATTAGAAGTTTGGTGCCTATTATGTTATTCCTATATGTCCAACCACCATACAAGATAGTGCTTACTAAGAGACCTATTCCTCATCCTCTCATGAACCCAATCTCCACCAAATCTAAATTAAAAAACCACATTAATAAGATAAAATATATATAAACTTGATGAGATGAGAAACTTACTCTAAATAATGCCTAATGAGATCACCATTATGAAGAGAAACCAACACGACAAGAAAAGACCTCCATATATAAGTAATCAACATACTACCTCCAAATTATCCATATAATTTGCAACCTAACCAAGTCTATAGGCCATTACATTCCAATTATAGCTATTAAAAAATCCTTCATATCAATCTGGTACACCTCCAATGCATCACAATCAATTAGTCCCAATAGATCAATCATTGTAGAGAATTCCCCATAATCCTATTAGAGATTTGACAAGAACAAAAAATAATTATGCTCAATAAAATAGCATGTGGTTTTATGATTAATCCATATCCCAAACTTATTTAGCATGCCCAACCGTTATCTAGTGTCAAGGTACGTTTCTAAAGGAATTTGGTTGAAGCACATGCTACAATTTAATCAACAATCTATTGTTCAAGCTTGATAAAAAGAAACCAATCATGTAAGAGAAAAAATTGGTGACTTGGTAGGACTCAAGATCATGCACCCAACATGAACCTAATATTCCTTCACAAGATCTATAGCCCAAATTTGACTATTAGATGAGAGTGAAAAGGAGTGCAACATGAGAGAAACCTCAATCTAAAATCCTATCACCCAAGAAGTAGAAATAAAAGAAATCACCACTATTTAGTTTTCCAATAACATTTACCTCAAGGCTTGTGACACCTATTGGTATCTAATTAAATGATTTTGGTACAACTAGAGTAGTGGATCCCTATTTAAGAGTAAGTAAAATAATATATTAAACAATGGATAGACCCCATGTATATTGGTAACCCAAGGAAATATAGAATTGGAAATGATTCAAATTTGTACACCAACTCAAGTTCTTGAAGTCTATAATTAGAATTCCACTTTAGGAGGTGATTTAAATACCTCAACAAATAAAGATGTTGGATGCATCTCTAAAGAGAAAAAATACATTAAGTAAGAAAAGGATGCCACCATGGATACAACATAAGTTGTCTTTTCAACATATATAATTCCATAAACTATGAGAAATAAGGTAGGTAACATCAATTCCAAACATTTTTGTTTGATGCTTGTCTATAAGGACAATTTAATATGTGTTTGCATGGTATATTATGGTTCTAGTACCTTAGTAATTCCTAAAAAGGTCATATAAGACCTTATGAACCCACAAAAAAGGGCATTTTCTAATTAGATGGGAACACAATCAATTCATTGGAAGTGGTTAAGAATATTCCCCTATCCTTCTATATCTAATTCAATGTCGAAGTCCTCCAAGACATGTGTGTAACAGAGGTACCTACCACATTCGACATCTAGCTACCTAGATATTTTCTTACAAAATTTGGAGGATGTTAGAAAAAGGGTGTTGTACACCTTGCACAAGAAATAATTATTTAATTATGTAAAATAAATAGTTATTTGTGTTGCATATTTAGGAGATGTATTTAACTGGACGTTAAATATGATTTGAGCCCACTTGTAAATTTATATGTAGCATAAGTTAGATATTGTATGTGTGGGTTACACATGAGAATAATATTTAATATTTGGAAAAACTAGTACCAAAAATTAAATGTTAGGTTCAATGGTGTTGCACACTCATTGTTTTTAGTTACATGGTTTTACCTTACCACTTGGTTTTCTTGTGTGAGATTGATTCTATAAAATCAAGCACACATTTATTGGTTGGTGTTGTTTGGTTGGCTAGGGATATTGTTGGTTGTTTGGTTGACTAGTGATCTTGTTGGTTGTTTAGCTTGGATATCATTTGTATTTATCTCTCATGTTGAGTGCACATGTGAAGCATGGCATGAGATACACGTGGTTTTATTCTTGGACACATGAAGGATGAATTAGAGGAGCTTGATATTTTAAAAGTATTCATGGAGACATTATATGTTGTACTGTATTCATTGCTAAATAATAAATTGAACGTGGATTATTTTGGAGGATGGGTTTTTCCATCTTAATGCTTTTATTAGGGTATATCTTGTCTAATATTGTGGTATGTCTTTGATGCTTTCATTATATTTATTTTGTAAGATTGTATGCATGATTTTCTCTTGTTGGTTTATGTAGGAAATGGTTTCGTCAATGTAGCCTATTATCATGTTTCAACAACAACAAAAATCTTGTCACAAACAAAATATGCCAAATCATGAACTAAAAAGGAAAAGAATTGGGTCTTCATGAGAAAGTAATTTAAGAACATGCATAATTTTATGTAAGTCATGCTCATCAAGGCATCAAAAACATTTTTTATATCAATTTAATAATTTTAATAATTCTTTAATAATTGTCACAAAAAATGTATCCAATGTAAACATTAAAATAGAGACCATCCATAGCCCATTCAAAAATATTGTTATTGTAAATTATTTCATTAATACCACTATCTTTGCCATCGACCTTAACTTTTAGCATTCTAGAACATGAACTAGGCCCAACAATATTTTGCATCATTCAAATTATTCCAAAATGATAAAACAATCACAAAATTTATAAAACTTCAAGATAGCATCTTATGAAGGGATCACAAAGGATTTGAAATTAATTTAGATACAACACCATATGAAGAAAAAATTATAAAGGAGTCCAAGAATCATCACAAAGAAAACCATCGACATGAAAGACAAAATCAAAATCAAGTAAAAAATAAAAATGAATCCAAAGGGAAACATAAGTCCACAAACCAAAAAGGAAGCAAAAAAGTAAAGTGGATCCCAAAGGAAAGAGAATTTTTTTTGAATTGGAAAAAAATTTCAAATTAAAACAACCAATCAACATATAGTGCAAGATTGAAAGAAGAATTTTTTATTGAAAAGGTGTGTGCTATATTTGCAACTATTATCAATCCCAATATGGTTCATAATATTGTTGATCCTAATCCTAATCCAAATTTATATATCCAAAATCCAACTCCATCTTCAAATCCAAAAATCTCCCATCTCAATTCAAGTATCCAATTCCTATATTCAAATCCTAATCCAAAACTCTTGAATCCAAATCACACAACCCTCGATCCAAAATCAAAAAATTCAAAATCCCAAATCCATCATATCTTGGTAGCAACACTCTACCATAGGGGCTATGATGATACTTTATAGATATTTTGACATTCAAATAAGCCAAGTTAGTTATCAAATAGGATTACAACTTGAGACCTATGAATTTTACACCAATGTCACGATCTTAGCAAAGTAATTACTCAAGGTGGGTTACTATTAGAATATCATAATAGGAGCATACAAGTTGGATACTTCAAATAGACTAGAACCTAAAGAACCCTTTAATGTCAAGCATTATAAGCACTTTCATACTTAAAGTTATCAATGTCATCTAAGAAATAAAAACTATTAAAAAATTAAAAGAATGAAGAGGAAAAAAAAATAATGGTGAAAACCATTCTTATGTCGCCTTAGGAAAGTACCGTAATGAAATCTCATTTGCAAGCATAAAATATAAATCAATTATTAATGTATATTATACATTTGGCACATGTTATTTCTATCATATCTATCCACTCCATAATACACATAATCTATCACCATTTTTTGACCTCAACAAGGATAAGATAAAAGTGTCAAAATATTGTTTTGATGATTCTTGATATATCTAATATATTGTAACAAATACTATATTATATTGTCTAAAATTATGGAGCAAGTTGATACCTCCTTTAGCAAGTATTGTGGTGCAACACCATTTATAAAATAAATAGAGTGGGGGCATGTTATAACTATGCCAAATAGTCCTTGAAAATGACATCTTGGAATCCTTTATTCATCCCATCATTAATCCTTCTAGATATATTTTACAACCCTCTATCCATTTCATCTCTATCCTAGAATCCTTTTATCATCCATTCCTTCCCTCCATTCTAAAATTTCTTAATCATTCCATCCATCCAATCCATCATTCATTTTTTTTACTAGACTTGATTTTCCCTTATCATTAATTACAACATTGGGAAAATAATTTCATCTTGTAGAAAAAGTAAAAGGCTACCCAAAATTAATCCAAAATCCATTGCACAATCTCGCATAACTATCCTAGCAACACAATCCCAATAAACCCAAAACAAAGAAGAATCCATAGATATTATACTTAAGCTTTTTGAAAACTAATCCTTGTTCAACTTCAAACTAGTCATTATATATTTTTTAAAAGTATAAAATTCCCAATCCACCTCCCTTGCATATATCATTATTTTGGAGGTGCAATAAAGTTATAAAAAAATACCATTCCTAATCTACCATTGCTATCATATAATCATAATCATCATCTATATATAGGGACAAAATATTATTTGTCTCTCTCTTTCTTTTTGCTTGCATGCATTTCTTTCTTGATGGAATGTTTTATTATTTGTATCCAAATTAGTTCCTATAGCATATCACAAAAATGGCATCATGGTGTCTTATATCATATGTCATCTTATGATTTTTTTGGGGGGGGAAGCCGTACTACATATATAAATTGTATCACCACAAGTTTTCTATTTCATGGTGTATTCTACCAAATGCTATCACAAACACTAATTTTCTCAAGACAATCATAAACTCATGTAAGATTCATAGCATGTACCTAAAAAAAAATATCCACCCTTCATCATTCAATTCCACTTAGCCATTTCATCATGGATCATGTATCTATTGCCTCTATTCCTACATTATTAAAATTCATCATTCATATTTAAGCTACATATCTCTTCACTATGTTCCTCCACTAATCTTTTCATCCTTAACATTTTTCCTTTAACTAACTCTATATGTGATCACCAATCCCTTCATCCATCATTAACATCCAAATATATTTGTGCATATGTGTTTTCTATTCATACCTAAACATATTTTCTAATATTTATTTCACCCATTTCAAGAGCAAAATAATGTTCTTCAAACCTACCTAACCTCTTGATGGAGCATTCTTAAACTAAATTAAATCTACAATCCATCCAAGTGTTGAAATATCAAAACCAATCTTAATCCTCATTCAATCAATCAATCTAAATTAAGTCAAATTATTAAATTCTAGTATCAAATCTCAACACTTGGGGAATATTATCATTAGTGTCTTCCCATTGAATGCTTATATCTACTTTGTTTGAAATGTTGTTGCTTATTTTAGCCACAATGCCATTTCAAAGAGGGACAAAATATACACTTAAATTTCAACACACCTAACCTTACATCATAACACAATTCTAATTTCATGGGTCAATATTGTCACCATTGATTAAGATAATTTCTTGCATCTTCATATCACTAATTAATTAAATAATCTTCTTATTTGATTAATTAGTCTAAAATACCACATCAACATTTAAATAAATAACTAAATCCATTTCCATCATGCAATTCTCACTTTAAATATCATATAATAAATCAAAACCTATTTCCCCCCACCCACTCACAATTAAAAATTAAGAAATTCAGCCTCATCATCTACTTTTACAAAACTATCCAAGTTCGTTGAATCTAGATACTCACTCAAATGCCAAACTAATATTACATCTCATCTGGATCCATTTGAATAATTAATTAACAACCCTCCATCTTGCCACCACTCTTCCTCATTGTTTATCAAGACCCTTTCACTCAATCTCAACCCTTCATTTCAATCAAATCATGGAGTTAAGATTTGTAGGTACATGCTATTGAAATGCCAAAGGATCTTCATGAAGCCTCCATCAAATCAATATCAATATAGGTGCAAATAACTTGGAATCTTGCACAACACATAAGCAACCACATCCAAGAGCACATCCATACAACAAGAAGGTATAATGTTTAGTTTTATTTTAAAATTTGTACTATTTTTTCCTTCTTAGCTCAATCTAAGGTATTCTTGGGTTTGTAGTAGGAATTCTCTAATTTGTATGTGTTTCCCTCTTGTTTTACTCCAAATCAAGGGTAAATAGATATAACTAAGACCTAGGCCCTAAAGAGGAGGGTAAGTGAAAAAGGGATAAGTACTAAATGGTAGGAGACTAGTAGCCATAGTATATAGGGATGGGTAGAGGATGGATTTAAGGTAGAAGAATGTGTAGAAGTAGATGATCTAGTTACTATAATTGAAATAAGCTTAATATAAACTGTTTGAAAAGTCTCACATATGGCTTGTTAGCAAACACATAATGAAATATATTCACTAATTATTTAGAATTTTTTCATTGATCAAACTAGCCAACTCATTTGTAAAGTCTTGCTTGTTCACATGAACATCATGAACATACTTTCTATTGTTTTCATTATGAACATCATAATAGACTTCATTCTCAATGGTTTAAACCATTTTATGATTTAGACAACCACTCTTTTCCAATGAAAAATTAAGATTTTGTGTAGCTCATAACATAAATAAAAGATAGAAAATATAAAGCTAAAAACATTTTCTAAATTGAAAAATCGTAAATATCAAGAACCATAATGCTCACATATCTCCAAACTTGAGCACCTAGAAGAAAAGTGATTCCTTGCTTTATAGAGTCAGCACGTGACCCAAAGTTGTTGCCTGATTATTTTATTAGTGTAAGCAATTTTAGCCTAGCGAGTTGGCATTGTTGTTTAATAGCCTGTTCAAAGACACTTGAAAATTCTCAAGTTACAATGGTTGGTGTCTTACATCATAAGAGAAGTAATGAAGACAACGACAAGGAAGTTGGGCATGTTGAATGGAATTCCCTTGAGGGGAATGGTGAATGGCAGTATATTGAAGCAATATTTTGAGCAGTTACATGATGCTTAATTTTTTGATTTTACAATTAAATAAGGCCTTTATAACTGAACTGTTCCAATCTTTTAATCTAATTTTTGTTCACAAATCATATGAATAATTTTATATTTATTTTAAAGGGTCACCTATGAACAATTATTTGACATTTGCATTTAAATTTGAAAATGTTTGAAATTCAATTTGAGATTGAGCTTCTTCTATCCATAGAATTAAGGAATTTGTGCTTGGACACTAATTTGATGCAGGTAAGATCTCAACAGTAAAGAAGTCATAGATATCACTGGATCTAAGATTGTACATGGTGAGAAGAATATGAAGTACTACAACTTGAACAGATTATGGTGTGTTGGAAGGATGTTGCACAAGTAGCCAAATGAGTGTGCAGGCACTAAGAGAATCCTCACCCAAGCTTTGAGATGGGGTAATAGGAGGATATTTGCTGCAGATGATAGGATAATGTCTTGTTCCTCTTCCAACCAAGCTCAAGCACTATGGTGACAGTGAGATAAAGGTGTGCATCTATTTTGTTGTATACCATAATAGTGAGAAGTGGGGCTCATTGCCCCATAATAATGTTATGAATTTATCAACTGCAAATGCATGATAGTGAAGTAGCACTCATGATGGTTTGATAGCTAATGGCTCACTGACACAACAGACATTGAAAAAGAAGGGATTCTCATTAGTTGTAATGGAGAAAGAATAGCACAATGCCTGCACTATATAAGATTGTGAAATACGCAGAGGCACACAATGACCCAATACTCGGTATGATATGGATATCACAAAGATAGGTAATGCGGTGCCAAATGTCTGATAATGTGGGGACAATCACATATGTTCCAACTGGGGGGAGAAGGGAATGATACTGATTCGCCAGAATGATAATCACTGCTAAATGATGTCGACGTAGATGGGATGTGAATTCAATGAGAATGGAAACGAATAATCTCGTGATTGCCAAGAATATTTAGTGATCGTTGAGTATGACAAGAAAAACACAAAAAACAGTGACTGAAAGGGATAGTAAATGCATCAAAAGGTTCAGGTTCAAGTGCATAAGCTTGAATTTTATTGCAAAACTCACGTGAAAGGTTAGTTGATCACAAGATTTTGGTTTAAACAGTACATTTTAAATTTTGATTTGTTTACGTAATTCATCTAAAATTATATCAATAGATAGATTTTATTGAAAAAGTTAGTGTGATTTAGATGAACCATCTAAACAAGTCAAAATTTAGAATGTATTGTTTAAACTTATATGATCAGAAAAAATATTAATTATGATAACGATATGTGCAATTCTTAGATTTTTGACAAGATTAACAGTTAAGACTTGGAAGGTTGAGGCATAATTATAAAACCTGGCCTGTTTTGTTATGGAGGACATACCAATTTAAAGCTCACAGCAGAAGCTGGGTTTTGCTAGTTTTTCAAGTGCTGCTATATATAGTGAATTAAATTATCTTGAAAGTTCATAAGGTGAAGACTATAGCTTTGTCCGTTTCAGGTCAAGGCTAAGCTAGAGGTAGTAGTCACGGAATGCAACTTATGTAGGCCAAATTTAGAGAACAGAGTTCTGGAGGTACTAATATTGTTGATGATATTTTATAGACTTATGCAGATTGCATAGAATTGGTTAGTTAAAAAGGATTTATTGGGTGGTTTGGAGTTCTATAAGATCTTAATCGTTTGTTTGGATCTAGGTTAAGAGTAAGTGCGTCAAATGGCAGATAAAAGCGACATTTTTTTATGGATAATAATTGACAGGAAGTAAGGTGTGTGGACCCACACCAATATAAAGAGGAGAGAGTGCAATTTTTTATCAAATTTTAAAAGTTATTATATAGAGATGTAGAAATTACAGAAGATGGAGTAATAATAGAATCACTATAGATACATGCAAAACACACAACACAAGATAACACCAAATTTACGTTGAGAAAATCTTTTCGAGAGAAAAACCCCACTCCGAAAGCACAACACAATGTATTCACTATAAACAAACAAATTACAATACAATCTCAAAGCCAAGCTCATTCTAATTCCAAACTACAATACTTGTACTTATAACACCTCTTTGGATGCAACATGCAAAGCAAATGCACATGCAAAACTCTCACCTGCTTGATATCAACTTTCCATTTTTGACTTTATCTTGAGTTATTTTCAATAAATGGGACCCACATGCCAACCATGTCACTTGCCATGCAAGCCTAACACCTCTCTGATTCAATTCTCACATAGTGGCATCATCAATTGCACATAATTAATTAAATAGGCAAATAAAATAAGCATTAAATAAATAATCAATGCTAAGAATTATCAAAGGTCGAGACACCTTATTCCTAATATTTTCACACTTGTCGAACACCTTTGAAGAGCCAATAGAAACAAAAAAAATTTAACTACAAGGGATCATGAGGCCCATGGACTCTGAACACTATCTAAACTTCTTTGTGCTCATGGGCTTTGTCAATACATCTTCAATAAGTGTCAACTCTCTCCATCTTCACCTTCCCATCCTCTACCATGTCATGAACAAAATGGTACTGAACATCAATATGTTTTCTCTGTGCATGGAAGGTTGGATTCTTTGCTAAACACATAGCACTCTGACTTTCACAATAGATAGTAATCAAACTTGCATAAAACCCAACATCTAAACACAAACACTTAAGCCAAATGGATTTCCTACAAGCATGAGTAGAATTGTAATATACTCTACTTCTATCTTGGACAAAGTGACTATACAACTTGCCACTTACTCTTCCAAATAATAGCAACACCAAACATCGTGAGCACATATCCACTAGTGGATCTTCTATTGTCAATGCCACCTACCCAATCTGAGTCCATATATCCATGAATATTAACCAAATTTTGAGGTATTGTATGATAACCATGAAAACATAGTGAATACTCGAAAGTGCCCCAAAAATATTTGAGCACTCGCTTAACTACATCCCAATGTCAATCTAGGATTAGTCATAAACCAACTAACTCCCATTGTTTGGAAAATATCTAGTCTTGTGTAAACCATGGCATATATCAAACTACTAACATCACTCACATATAAGGTACTTTGGTCATGTCCTCCATCTCAATAGGAGATTTTAGAATATCCTTCATAGATAGCTTTGTTCCTTGCAACATAGGAACAACCAAATGTTTGCAAGCTACCATATTGAATTTCTCCAAAACCGAGTTCGCATACATACTCTAGCTTAACCAAATATTTATGCTAGGTCTATCTCTTTTGATCTCTATCTCCAAGATATACCTAGCTACACCTAGATCTTTCATTTCAAATTGTGCTAACAACTGAGTCGTTAAATCTAAAATCAAAATTTTACCATTCCCAAAAATAACATATCATCTATGTACAATGCAATAATGAGAATGTGATCATTGTCAATCTTGAAATAAACACAATGATCTAATTTTGATCCTAGAAATCCCAAACTTAACACAAAGGCATCAAACTTTGGGTACCACATCCTAAGAGACTATTTCAAACCATGCAAAGACTTCTTCAACTTGCAAGCTAGATGCTCCTTACCTTTTACCACATAATGCTTAAGCTCTAACATATAAATTTCTTCCTCCAAGTCACTATGAAGTAAATCTATCTTCACATCCATCTACTTAACTTCTAAACCATATGAGCTACAACAAGTGATAAGAAAGGTCTAATGGATGCCAACTTAGCAATAAGAGATAATATCTCACCACAATCATTTCTTTCTACCTATGAGTAACCCTTTGTGACCAATCTTGCTTTATGCTTTTCAACACTTCCATCAAGATCAAATTTATTTTTGAACACCTATTTATAACCAATGGGTTTACATCCATCAAAAAAAGGTATGAGATTCCACTTGCCATTATTCTTTAATGTAGCCATCTCTTCTTCCATGGACTTTATCCGGGATTCTGCATCACTTATACTGATAACCTCCCATACAATCCTTAGATCATCAATGTTAGCAATCAAAGAAAAAAATATAATTAGAATCCAACAATGAATATTCAAACCTTTCAGGATAATATCCAAACCTATCAAGTTTCCACCTAATATGTGTCGACCTCCTCAAAGAATGAGGTTGAGGATCTCCTTCTTCTAAACTTTCAAATCTATTAGAGCTCAACTCATCATCAAGTTCATCATGGGATTTTGATTCAACTTTCTTAGGGTTAAGAGAAAGCTAAACCACATCTTCCTTCTTCTATTTCTTTGCAGGCTGCTAAACAATGGAATAATTTTTCATCTATATGAGGATAACACTTCTACTCTAAAGAACTTTCTTGGCCACTGGATCTCAAATATTGTACCCTTTCACACCAACACCATAGTTGATGAAGATACAATTAACTACCTTGTTCTCCAACTTATACCTCTTCTCCCTTGATAATTGAGCATGTTCTTCACAACCAAACACATGAAGACATCTCAACGAGGGCTTTGTGCATGACCCCACTTCCATAGGTGTCTTCTAAACAAGTGTTGATGTAGGGGATTTGCTAACAAATAGCATGCAATGGCAATAGCTTCAGACCAAAAAAATTGTTCAAGGTTAGTTCTACTCAACATACTTTTAGCCCTCTCCATCAACATCCCATTCATCCTCTCCACAACTCCATTATGATGAGTAGTGTATGGATTTGTCTTATACCTCTCAATACCATGCTCTTTATAGAACTTGTCAAAATCTATAGAACAATACTCACTGCAATTGTTAGTCCTCAAGCACTTAATTCTTTTACCAATCTAATTCTCACAAAAAGCCTTAAACTCTTTGAACCAACTAAAGACTTCAAATTTACTCTTAAGGAAAACACCCATGTCCTTTTGTACTATAATAATTTATAAAATATACAAAGTATACAAACTTAGAAATCAAAGGAACATTCATGGGACCAAACACATAAGAGTGAATTAAATCTAGCATCCTAGAAGTCTTATGAGAACTGAAATAAAACTTAACTTGATTATGTTTTCAATATACATAATGTTCACAAAAATCAAACTGAAGATTACAATCATCTAACCCCTCAATAAAGAATTTATTTTTTAGGGATCTAAGACCCTTTTCACCAATATGGCCAAAACTTTAGTGCCATAACATTTTATTCTTTGATAGGAGTTTCATCTCCAAAGAATGATCACCCTTAGGTACTAAGAAAGAATAACCATCGAAAGTAGATGCAATACTCTTCTTCATTATTCATTCCAATAGTGAGGATGAAGATACTCCAATTTTTTTTTTTAATTTTTAGAAGAAATATTGTACTGAATTGTGCATGCATCTAGCTGAAATAGAGTGCCTATTTGAACAGCCTTAGTAAGCACTATAGATCCTCTCATCATTTTACATCCTCCACTTGAGAAGATAACTGACACACCCACACCATTCAACTTACTCACTAAAATTAGGTTTTATGTCAAACTTTGGATATGAAGCACACCATTGATCCCCTTCACTCTACCATCTAGAAATCTAATATTGACTCTTTTATGGCCAACTATTTTAGGTGAGATTCATCTCCCATATACACCTTCCGACTGTCAAATTTTTCATGTACTTTGAAAACCAATCTCGATGTGAGGTCATGTGGAAAGATGCAATAGAGTTTATCAACCACACATTTTCTAATGCATGTGTTTTCAAGGTTGTGACAAAATCATCGTTATCCTTTTTCATCTCTATCCTTCCAAATGTGCTAGCCATCTCCTTTCTGCAACAAGGTCACAAAAAAAAACTCTTCAACAAACTCCTAGTTAAATAAAATTAGTTCAAAAAACCTTCTACCTACAACTAGAATGAAATTTGATTAGGCTCTAATACTAATTGAAAGGAAGCAAGGTGTGAGAAAAAATTTCCTACACCCATCTAAAGAGAAGAGAGAGAGTGAATTTTTATTAAACTTTAATAATTACAATATAGAGATGCAAAAAATTGCAGAGAATAGAGTAATAAAATAATTACTACAGATACATGCAAAACACACAACACAAGATACCACCAAATTTACATAGGGAAAACCCTTTCAAGAGAAAAACCCCACATTCTAAGAACACAACCGAATGTATTCACTATAAACAAACTAGTTACAATACAATTTCAAAGCCAAGCTCTTTTAGGAGTCACAAGTGTTGTTACAATTCTAGAATAATTCTAGCAACATAACATTACCTGTAAAATAATCTCATTCTAACTCCAAAATATAATACTTGTACTTATAACACCTCTTTGCAAGTACCATGCAAAGCACGTGCACATGCAAAAATCACACCTATAATAACAAATTTCCATTTTTGGCTTTATCTTAGAGTTATCTTCACCAAATGGGGCCCACATGCCAAACATGCCCTTTCCCTCAAGTCTAACACCTCTCCAAGTCAACTCTCGCATATTAACATCATCAGTTTCACATAATTAATTAAATAGTCAAATAAATAAATATTCAACTCTACGAATTATCAAAGGTTGAGACACCTTATTCCTAACAATAATGATAGATGAGACTTTCTTGTGTTTATTTTGAGCCTCGTTGATGTATGGATTAAATCAAATGATTAGGTTCCCCTCCTTCTTTAAGTACGTACATCTTGAAAATAAAAACTCATCAAATGTGTGCATCACATAACTTTGACAAACATAATTAAAAATATTCAATATATATAGAATGAAGTATATAATAATCCTTTTTTCTTTCAAATTTAGATAAATGAATGAAGAATTGTGAAGAAAAATAATACATATGTATTTGAAGAATTTGAAGCCACTATTAATTAAAAATAAATAAAAAATACCTTAATTTATTCAAAATATTTAAAAATGTATATGACTTGAAAGCTAAGAAGCAGCTTGACATTTTAATGGCGGTTTTATGAAAAATGTCATAAAATCTATAAAGATAACTAGTATGAAGTTTGAATATATTATTTTATATTGAAAATTTAGATTTGGGAATCAAAATAAATTAAGGATTTTAAAATTTTGAATTATAGCACAAGAAATACATTTGTATTATAACATAAACATGTTATATAATGTGTATGTATGTATTATTTTTTTAGCAAAACTTAAAGTATAACATGTATGTGAGCTATAATGCATACATATTATTGCATACACATTACAATGAGTACGATCCATAAAGCCTACATATTAACTGAGTGCATGTTTTAGCTTGGTCAAAGAAGCCATAATACACGTGCTTGATGAATCATATGTACTTACCCTCAAGATGTATTGGAATGAGCATTGAGGAAGAGATGGCTTTGGAATTCTAACAATGGGATTTAATTTAGATGAGGGTCATGGAACTATGTAAACTCCCTTATTTTTGGAAATCAAACATCTTGGTGTTGTTTTTATTGATCTATTTCTATAATACAATCTTTTATCTAAATGAAAAATCTATTTTGTATACTCCACTTTCTATCTTCAATCTCACTATATTTCCCTAAATTCATCATGAAGGGTGAGAAGTTAAAGTATCTAAAATAATAAATTCTAGGGTCATGGAATCCTATGCACTCATTAACATGAAGTGTTTTTGCAAGGTGTGTGCAAAGGAGGTGCCACAAGGAGATGCCTATCTTTGTATTAGATTAGTGGGAATGTTATAGTCTATGACTACTAAAAATTTATTTCCAATGACATGATCTCAATGCATAGTAGACATGGGATCATGGGATGTATTTTCATTGCAACATACTTGATTATTAATATGCTAGAATATTATGTTTGGATTCATTGGGTGATTTGATAACCAAGAATTCAAAATAATGATAAGTTAAATACATATTTAAGTGCATGTTGACCAAGACAAAACCTAAGGACATCTTTGTGAATTATATCCTATTGATCAATGAGAGCAAGAAATTATCTTACAATACATGGGGTATTATAATCTTACATTAGTGCTAATGAAAGTGTTGGCATATGCACTAAGGTGTATCTAGCTACATAATTTTAGATGGAGATAAAATTTATCATTATTGAGTTTATAATATTCTAGCTATACAAATGGCTCCATTTTATATTGCACCAACTTTTCCAACTATTACAAATGTTACTCCAACCTCTCCACCTCCACTTTCTACTCCATTACTTCCACTACAACCCATTGACACAATGATGCTATCATTATCTCCATCCACCCTTTTAATCACTATAAGCACATGTTTTCCCTTCTCAATAATACAAGAAGTGTTCATGCAAACCATAGTAGTAGTAACTATAGTATCTAGTGGATCTATACAAATTCCTATCTCACCCAAAGTAACTACACATATTAATCTTTTGTCCATGACAACTATGACACCAAGGAAATAATAGTTTCCAACTCTTATGATTTTGTTTTCAAGTTAATACAAACTTTTTATTTGAGGTGAATCTATACTTTAGAAGTCTCCACTCAAATTTACACTCAAACCTCTAGACCAAGCTAAGAGCATATGTTTTCCTACTTCCTCTACTAACATCAATGTGGAGAAAAAGTATGATAGCTCCAAGATGGTGGTTATGGATCCTAAGGTTGTGATTGATGTGATGAAATTTGCACAAGAGTAGAATACAATAGGAAATATGTTGCAGGTACTTGATAATCCTTGAGAATAATAATATCATTTAAGGGGTCAAACCTCTAAGAAGAACATAATTTTCCACATGATGATGAAGTAACACTCACTACCTCCTATATATGCCCTACTTATGCCTTTGATATCACCTAGGATGACTTGGATACTTAATTATATGACCTTAAAACTAACTTAACTACATAAATAAGACTAATTAATTGATTACATAAGTTATATGTTAGCTACACATGTTCCAATATAGTTATTGGGTTAAGGTCCTAGCATGACTCCTTTATAGAACCATTATCATCAATGCCCATCAACTATGAATGGTTCTACATAAAATATTCACCTTCCCATATGAAATATCAACTGGAAAATTCTTCCCCTAAATGAGATTATTTCTAGTTGTCCCAATCTTCAACTTTTGTATCCATGTCTAGAGAATCAACTTTGGGTCCAAGATGACTCTTTCTTTTTCATCTAGCTTTGGTAACACTTTTTGTGTAGGGATAAACCAACCAATCACCTTTTTTTTAAATAGGAAACATGGAATTTTCCATCCATATTTTTTGTTGGAGATAACTCAAGCTTGTAGGTTACCAATATTTTATTAAATCTGGTATCGAACATAATATTTTGGTGATATCTTTTTTATTTTTTGCTTCAAGAACATTTTCTTACAAGGTTACAATCTCAAGAGAACCCAAACATCTCCTTAAAAACTCTTCTGACTACACTTTTGGTCATCTTGTTTCATTTAATTTTTCACCATGACCAAATTCTCATTAAGTCTTAAAAGTATTTATTGTTGATGAGTTAGGTGATCTTCCATAGCCTAAAATATTGGTGTCACCTTTAATTACAATGTGATGGATGTAATGTGGTATCCATATTGTAGACACCTAAAAATGACTAAATAATTTTTAATTATTTAATTAATCATGTTAGGAAATAATGCATCATACCCACATTCTTAATCCATTTCCTACATAACCCCATAGGAGATAAACATGCATACAAGTAACCATAATGCATAGATAAAATAGACAATACATAAGATACCACAAGATATACCCTGGGAAAACCCTCAAGAGGGAAAAACCCAACCTCTAAAAGCATTCGTACTCCATCTATTATTCAGAAATAAAACATTACAAGAGCTACAATGAATAACTCTGAAGCATCAAGCCTATCCAATGCATCCTCCATGTGTCCAATAATGAATCCACACATCCTATGCCATGCTTCACATATTCACTCCTTAGAAAGGCTCAATAATGACAACCCACTCTCCCAGCCAACCTTACCTACTAAACATGTGCTTTATTTTATAGATTCAAGCTCACACAAATACAACCAAGTGGTAAGATAAAACCATGTAAATACAAAACCACTAACCCCTTATTTGATATTGGGTAAAAATTTTTCACTTTATTTTGTATTTCCCCAATATTAAATTATTATCTTATGGCTCACACCCATAAAATAATAACCCAATGTTACAATACAACATAAAGTGGTCCCCAAATAATTACCTTGTGTGATTAACCACGCCTCTAACCAAGGAGATCAAACTCAAAGAATCAATTCCCAAAATAGGAAATCAATCCAATAACCATCTCCTAAAATCCTCATCAATGAATGATAACATAAAATCATATGCACATGGAGATAACGATGCAAAAAATCTCTCAAAAATGAATCCTCCAGAACTAACTATCCATAACTCAAGTGAAAGGAAGTCAAGTGAGTAGAAACAACTTCCTACACTACTATAAGGAGGGGAGAGTTACAAAAAAAAATCATTTTAACACCTTATACAGTTACAGTAAGGAGAAACACATAGAAAGAATGAGATAGAACAACAAGAACACATAAACACCAAACACCAAATATACATGGGGAAAACCCTTTCGGGTTAAAAACCCCACCCTCCAAAAGAACAGTACTACTTTGAAACAAACATAGGTGTTTTGGAGTGAATCTAGAAGCACTTCATTACATGCAAATAAAATATGCATTCTACAATGCAAGGCATACAATATATAGAGAATACAAGCCAAGAGAAGAATCTAGAAGAGGATGGGCATCCAAATACACATGGCACAATGTCCCACACCATAGACACATACATTTGGACACATGTACAATATTCCTGTACACCCTTTACAACTGTCATAACATGCAATATTTTCTCTCCAATCTTGGGAACCCAAAACATGCTCATAATAGCCTATGAAAAATACCTTACAACTATCATAAAATTTGTCATAAATTTTCCACAAGATCCATCATAGAATTCGTAAGAGAATCTGTCATGATTGACCAAAATATTTGATTCTCTTGCAACCTGTCATAACCCAACTTGGGCACCGAATTTCTCCATGCATAAAGATGTCTTATGACACTCCATAGAATTGTTCATAAGTCAAATATTCCAATGTGGGATGCCTATGTCCACTTGGGATGATGATGTGTCATCCAATCACTTCCAATGGGAATGCCACCCAACTAATGGGTCCCAATTTATGACATGACACCATAGGCAATTAAATAATATAAATAAATAGAATAATACATTAAATTAATCAATATTAGGACTCTAAGGTTGAGACACCTTAATCCCAACATCAAGATCCATATCTATGAAAGATAAAGTAATATAAACTCATGCTAAAAAATCCTCAAATGAGTCTCCAAAATCAATCTTCATGACTCAACTCATTCCCATGAGAAATCAAAGCATGAAACAAAATTACATCAAGAATAGGATGGGAAATGCCTATTAAATGATAAACCATCGAGTAGACCAAGAGTGGAGAATGAGAATTCTCCTCTTGGATAACCAATTCATCATGACTCGCTCCAACAACAATCTCCTCTATAGGTCCATCATGAACTCATGTCCATATCCAATTGAAGGCTCCTTGATCTTCTTGTTGAAACCTCCAAAGAGTAACCATCTCAAGCAAATTTCTCTAGTCACAAGAGAAATCCAACCTCACCCACATCTCCAAGTATCCATGAGCACCTTCAATCAATCAATCCATGCCAGAATCCATATGCAACACCACACTATCATGAAGCACCTAAGAAAATGATCAATATACTCAATACCAAGAGAACCAACAAGATCAATGTCTAATATCCAACCACAAAATCATGAACCCATCATGACAAAATGATCTAACCATCTCCTCCTAGGATATCACATGCAACAATGCAAACATCCCAATCTCAAGAGAACCCATATCATGCCAAAAATCTAAGCTAGCATCAAGAGTAAACCATGACATACTACCAATCACACTCTAAACCATGAAATAACATCTCCAATCACATGAAGATAACCATCACCAATGATGAATCATGTCACTACCAACAACTCCCACTGAACTGTGATATCGAGTTACACATGGCATCATGAAAACCATCTCCTCCACGAAGATCATCCAGGTCCACATACACAACTAAAATTCCAACCATACCAAGTAGAACCAAGATCTCCCTACCAAGAAGATACAATTGTCATCAAACCATCAGGAACCAATCCTACACCACCAAGTCATTATTGTCAAAAGCTCCTATTGAAATGTGATCAATGAAATAACTAGGCTAGCATGACATCATGATAAAACCACATGCTACAAGTCCCATAAATCGTCTAATCTAGTACTCTAACCATCCATCCTCTCATCCCAAATCAACATACCAATGCACACATGACCATAGACAAGGCCAATTAAAAAACACTACATGAACATTGAAACAATCTCATGGATATAGACAGTTCGCATCGATTTATCCCATTGAAATTGAATGGGTGATCAATTCATACAACTGCATAACTAAAAGATACCAAACATTGAAGCATTCAAACTCATCATCATATTAATAACCTACAAACTGAGATATCAAAGAAGATAATCCTATAGACATCAAGACTCAAACACAAAATCAACCACATACCTGATTTTCCAAACATCTCCACAAATGAGTAACCATGGTCAAGGAACTAATCAAGCATCAAGGAGATAAGAACAACCTCCTAACACTAAACCAATTCACCACCAAACAACCACATACATGACCATGTCGTGTCAAAGCATAAATTTACCTACAGATCCATGACACAATAATCATATCCAATGTTGTACCTTCACTCAATTATCACACATATGAGGCTCCAAGTCTCCATTCATGTCAATCCGTGTCCTCAAAACCAAAGACAACATGTGTACCTATCACCATCAAATTCCAACTTTGAAAACCACCTATAAACCTGTACTAGAAAGAAAAAAATGATAATCAACTATATCATCATAAATACCATATAAAAATGTGTACTCCCTCAATATTTCACCTCTTGACTTGTCTGGATGCTCAAATCTCAAGCTTATACAAGTGATCAAACAAGTACAATCCATCCTCTACACCATAAATTGAAAATCTACCTAATCCACTATGTAGTACGCTACACATGCTCTCCAAAGTAGGTATTTGTAATAAAAATCCAATTCTCTGTGCAAAAGTAATGCTCAAAACTGTAAAACTAAGAAAATTCAACTTCCAAGCTCTAAAACTAATCAAAACTACAAAATTAGGAGACCAAACCTATACCACTGCATAGTTCTTGGAACCATCTTTCCAACGAGTATAAGAAGTCAACAACCTGACATCGTGGGCAAAAATTATGCTCATTTGAAAAAAAAACTCCTCTAGTTTGGCTAGTAGGGGTGGTTAACTAGAGGCCCACTAGTGGTTGGTCAATGGCCCAGCCGAGTGGTGTTGTCGCTTGGGGTGACAAATCTCAAATAATTATTAAAATCATTTTAATAGCCTGCAAATCCATATTCCATTCAACGGATTTAAATTTTTATAAATTGAAGTTTAAAACTTTGGGCAATTAAATGTTTGTTAAGCCCCATGGGTTGTGGGTTGGGTGCTTACAGGATCAAAGGGTCCCACCAGAGGGGCTAAGCCCCTACCGACGATGGCCCGCTAGCCTAGGGCTCCACTTGACAAGTTTTCGCCAGCTGTCAAGCCATGCGACGGACCTACCATAGGATGATAGGGGTACGAGGGTCTGTGAACCCCCCTTATTAATGCTTTTTATTTTTTTTATTTTCAATAAAATCATTTTTATTTTTGTAGGAATTTAATTATTTTACACGCCAATAAATTTTTAATTTATTTTTCAAGCCAAAGATATTTTCTTTTAATTTTTATTTTTTTGCAGAAATTACATGGTCCTATGACTGAATAGGGAAAGGGGGTAATTTTTTTTGCATTTTTTTAACTTTTCCAAAATAGGGAAAATATTATGTCATTTTTTATTTCTTAGTCATCCTAGATCCAATGGTGAGGTCCATTTTGTCTCAAGAGGTTATCCATGAAATTTCCTCTACAAAACCCTCACATGAAAACATAATCCAAGAAACCCTTTTAACCCAAATTTTGCATGCCTCGGATTTGTAATAAACCCAAAAAATCTTGACAACCCAAAAGCCCAAATCTACATATAAACACTTGCAACATGTGTTTCATACCTTATAATGCCTCAAATCTTTCCTGCATAGCCATGGATTCAACTTTGCACCAAATCTACTCAAACAAGGGTTATAACAAAAACTTGGAAGCTCACACCTCCCATCAAACATGAAAGCTCTTATACCACTTGTTAGGAAATAATACATCATATCCACATTCTTAATCCATTTCCTACATAACCACGTGAGATTTAAACATGCATACAAGTAACCATAATGCATAGATCAAATAGACAATCCACAAGATAACATAAGATATACCCTGGGAAAAACCTAGCCACCAAAAAAATCCATACTCCATCTATTATTCAACAATAAAAAATTACAAGAGCTACAATGAATACCTCTAAAGCATCAAGCCTCTCCAATGCATCCTCCATGTGTCCAAGCATGAATCCACACATCCCATGCCATGCTTCACATATGCACTCCTCAAAAAGACTCAATAATGACAACCCACTTACCCAGCCAACCTTAACCACTAAGCATGTGCTTGCTTTTATAGATTCAAGCTCACACAAATACAACCAAGTGGTAAGATAAAACCATGTACCACAAAATTGTGTGAATACAAAACCACTAACCCCTTGTTTAATATTGGGTACTAAGTTTTCACTTTATTTAATATTTCCCCAATATTAAATTATTATCTTATGAATCACACCCATAGAATAATAACCCAATGTTATAATACAACATAAAGTGGGGGCCAAATAATTAACTAATGTGATTAACCACACCTCCCAAGTGCATCATAGTTCTAAATAATTATTTAATTACAACATTATAATATTAAATTTTATGCAATGGTGTACAACACCATATCCCAACAAATCCATCACTTATCATTTTCCCTTCAAAATTAATCCAATTCAAATTTATCTTTGGTCTTCTATAATTATTAATAATTTCAAAAATTATTTAACACTCCTCTTTTAAATTAAAAATATTAAAATAATTTATTTAAATTCAAATTATCTTTCCCTTAAAATAAATAAATAAAATTAATATTTATTTATTTTCCCAACTATACCCTTATGCATTAAATAAATTTATTCAATTAATTCAACTTTCCCTCCATCAAAAATCAAATTTAGCTCCTACCCTATCTTGAATTTTCCTATCCATTAATTTTTCTAATTAATCTCCACCATTGATCAAATATCAAGTGAAGCATATAAATACAAAACCTTCATTCATTCATATCCCTTAGAACATTATCACTATCTGAAACATTATGATCGAGAGCACTATCAAGCATTATCAAGCACTATCAAACAATAAAGCTATCATTATCATTATCAAGCACTATCAAACAATAAAGCTATCATTATCATTATCAAGCATAGGTATCATTTATCTTTGAGCATCTATCATTATCATTATGTTTTCATGGTTTGTTACTTTGAAGAGCAACCCAATATGGATAAAATCAAGGTCTTTTCTATGATGAATTTATTTGCTATTTAATTCTAAGCCAATATCTTGAGCTTCATTGAGTGATTGTTGAAGTGTGTATTTGATACTTTCATTGCATAGTTCCCATTTTACATAATTCACATTTTCACTATCCACATTTTCACATGCCTAGTCAAAATCACTTCCCTGAGTTTATTAATAAGATATTTTACAAGAAATTTGTCTTTTGAAGGTTGTAAGTGCAAATCTACGCATCTGAGTAATTTTGTCACACTTTTGAGCTAGCCTGAGGAAATTTTGAGCCAACTTACAATGTATTTGATCAAATTTGAGATGCATTTGAGCTTACACATGGTGTATTTGATATATGTACACATCCATTTTTATAAGTTTTCTATATATACGTTTTTGAGGCAACCTTTTGCACATTCGAGGAATTCTTTTGCACATCTGAAAAAATTTCCTATGCATCCGATGAATTCTAGATAGTGCATCTAAAGTTTTTTGTCACACATTTGAGACCTTATGTGGCACATATAAAGCGTTATTTCACACATCTGAGACTTTCTATGGCACATCTAAAGAATTTTGCAGTGCATCTGAAGCATTCTACAATTCTTTTGACCTCTATCACTATACATTTGATCAATATTTAGGGTTAAATTAATATTGGATTTTAGTTCATTTCAAATTTGCAAGTTTTTCATTTTTTAATAGCTAACCTCATATTTGACTTGAATCTAACCCTAGATCTGAGATCTTGTTGTTATCTTGGTCTTATTGTTGTTGATATTTGTGAACATAAATATGATCTTTTGGAATTGAAATAGGTTGCAAAAGAAAGTGGATTTGAAGCTCTTCATCAAAATTGTCTTCTCAAAATTAGTATTGGACTCTAGGTTCTTTCATTCTAATTCCCTTATCACTTTTAATTTTCAAAGTGCTCAATAGTTTCATTCTTTTCTTTACTTTATTCAATCTTTCTTGGCATGTCTTCCTCACATTGGAAATTGGGTTAAAGTTAATCTTTCACATTTGGATTTGGACTCTAAAATAAACAAGTATCTTTTAATCCCCAAAATCTACTTAGTATGCTCTCCTCTCACACCCAATGGTGATCTTGAGGATAAAAAAAAAGTGATCTAGCTTTCTTTTTAAGGAGCCTACCTAGGGATTTCATCACACTAAGGAATGACCTCAACTCTCATATTTTAGTAGAGTATAAAGAGTCGGGGTGAATCAAAAGACACACCTCTTGGAAGTGGAATATTTCCAATCTTGGCTAAGCCTCTGATAATTTTATACCTTAGAGAAGTGAAGGTGGAGAGTTGGATACCATTTCCTCCCAACTGTTTGAGAGTATTCCCTTTCATCTATATATTATGCCTTGTGTACCATTCTGGTAGATATTGAGGATACCTCAGTTGAGATTTTGAAGCCTAGTTAAAACATATTGGCCATACCCACTTGAGTAGGCTTGTTAATGTGTCTTGTGTGTTTGATTGTTTAGATCACCATCTCCACTTATACTAAAGAGGAGATATCTATCAAAAATTGAGCCGTAGGAGTTGTTTTCTATATTATTGATTTGTGTCTTTACATCTTCATATAAATTGCAAAAAAAAAAATTTTAAAAAAAAAATCAAGAAAATATTTTTTTTAAAGCCATGGAAATCAAACAAAAGATTTTTTTTGTCTTTATAGATCTAGAAGTGTGTCTTGATTTCTCTTATGAATTGTGAGATTTTTCAGTCATCTTGTTTCTTTATTGCATGTTTTCCCAAAATAAATTTCTTAGAATCAAAATCAAAACCTAAAGAACTATATAAAATCACATCTAAAACCAAAATTACACATTTGATTTCTGTTTTGTGCTTATGAGCTATTCTAGGTCACATCTAATACCCATTGTATTTTTGAGATATTTTGTTGCACTACAAATATATTTTGTGATGCCTTTAATATATTTTATTTTTCTTTTGACTTATCTGATGTTGCTTCTGACTGCAAAACAATATCCTTGAGAATTTCCAAAACTTAACAAAATCAAAATTTTCAAAACAATAAACTAGCATTAAAACTAGATTGAAACATATATTTTATTGGAATTATTTGATTATCCTTGATAATATTTAGAGGAGTGGACAATTTTTTGTAGCTTTTCATTTCATTATCAAAGTTTATCAATGTTCAAATTCGATCTCCTATATTTTATCTCTAACTTTCATTTTTTCTTGAAATTTAGTCTATTCCAAGTGAGGTGTTAAGTTGGATCATATCATTTATGGATATAATAGCTTGAGAGCTTCAAGAATACTCTTTATTTGGAAACCTCCACTCATTATCAAGTTTTCTTGGACTCACAACTCTAGTTCAAGTAAACTCTATCAATAATTATCATCTTGCTTGGACTCACAAGTGTAGTTCAAGTAAGAATCTATCATTGTCAATCAATACATTTGTCATTTGGAGATATAAATTAACTTTGATCTATTTTTGTATTGAGAAAAAAAAAATTATTGAAAGAAAATCCAATTTTATCTAAGCTCTTATATCACATATGCCAATCACAAGATCTCAATGTAAGAAGAACATGGATTCTCATCAAGATGAGGTGAACATTCCAACAAACATGGGTTCTAATCAATATGAGCAAGGAATACATTTAAACCAATCCATTTTTATAGGGATGCTTTAAGGATACCTCATATAGAGGAATACGATGCAAATCAAGACCCAACAATAGAAGATTTACAAGAGTTTGAGAAAGACCCTAAAGCAATGAAAATTATGGAGTATTTATTCGAATATAATCCTGACCATTATCTTCAAATGTTAATTAAACAAGGTGCCAAGTTACCTTCTAATCTTTACAAACAATGAAATCTTATAACCTTCACTACACCTCACACATTTGGAGAAGCAATTCAAGTCAACACACCTATGAGAAGCATAATCCCATCACAAGTTGATATCAACCCCACCATAAAATTCACCTCAAACATCATTGGAAATTTTTTCTTCCACCTTCAAATATACATCATAACCTCCACCTATAACATCAAAATTTTCATAGAAATTATATCAAGAGACACATTTTTGTCACACATGAACCATCACCTACCTTTTCCCAATCTAATCCAAACATGCATAGTGAAAAAATGCAAAATATGGCCATTCCACCAAGTCAACCCCAACAAAATTACATTCCACCAAGCCAACCACAACAATATTGCATTCCTCCAAGCCAACCTCATAAAAATTACATCCCACCAAGCCAACCAAAACAACATTACATTCGTCCAAGTCAACCTCAACAACATTACATTCCTCCAAGTCAATCTCAACAAAATTGCATTCCTCCAATCCAATCCAAAAAATATTACATTCTACTAAATCAACATCAACAACAACATTATATTTCCACAAGTGTACCGCCATTCACACCTACAAATGAATTGGCCCAAAAAAATTAAGAGTTACAAAAAAAGATGAAAAACATGAAAATGGGAAACACAAGAACTAAAAAAGACATAGAAAGTAGAGGGAATATTTCCTTATCCTTTTGAAAATTATTTAAACATGATACCCTTTCCTCAAAAAATTGAAATTCCTAAATTTGACAAATATAAAGGAAGAGGCGATCTAAGAGAACATATAAGATAATTTTACATAGCTTGTCTTGAGATTGCTCACAATGATACATAGTAATTTGTCTCTTTCCTAGAATCCTAGGAGGTCAAGCTATTGAGTGATTTTCACACTCATCTCATGAAATCAAATCCTTTCATGAGTTGGCATAAAAATTCATTGAACACTTTTCATATAACATTGAACATTAGACTTCCATGACTGATATTTACAACACCAAATAGAATAATGGGGAAACATTCACTTCTTTCCTACAAATATGGAGAAACTCGACAAGTAAACTTCCTTATATTGTCTCAAAAAACCAACTTGTTCATATTTTCACTCAAAACTCAATCCATGAGATGTCATTTCACTTGAAAATTCAATATGCTAATACATTTGGAGAGATCATTGAGAAGGGTGTGAACATTTAAAAAGCTCTCATTGCTAAGGTTATTGTGATTTTTTTAAGGAAAATAAAGATAACCCCTCAAAATCCAATGATAAACCTAGGATTTGGACCAAAAATAAGAATGTTATCAATGATGGTGTGGTAGATGAGAAAATAATCCAAAATATTCAACCACAACCTACCCTACAATGAGTAGCAATCAATCGACTTAACACCTAAGGTGTTAATATTCCTAGAAGGCCACCTAGACAAAATAATGCTCCTAAAAGATAATACAATCCTTTAGGGGAACCTATTGAATCATCCTTACAAAAAATGATCGAAGCTAAACTTATCATTACCAAAAATCTAAAATTTTGAGCATCAAGTTAAACCTCCATGGTACAAAGAGAATGAGTATTGCAGTGAGTACCATATAACCAAAGGAAATAAGACTTCTGATTGTTTCAAATTGAAAAACCTTATTCAAGACCTTATAGATCAAGGTAGCATTGCTAAATAATATCCATCTTCAACCAATAATGATCTCAAGATATTGCAAGATCCTATCACAAAACATGAAAAATGGGAACCCTCAAATAAAGATAACAATCCTAAAGAATCCAATTATGCTTTTGTTTCATATGAATACACCATATCTTGAATAGAAGGAATCCATTCCTAAAAGAATGAAACTCATGAGTGCATAGTCACAACACATAGGGGAAAATAGCATCCAATTATTCCATTCCAAATCAAGATCAAAGTATCCCTCCCATTCCATCTCATGAGCCCATTCTTAATCAAGATCACAGTATCCTTTCCATCTCAAGATTAAGATGTCTTCCTTCTTTCCCTTTTGAAAAGATGAAAAATAGGTTCACCATAATGAAACAAAATTATGAACCTAATTTCTCTATAATTTCATTCAATATGAGGGTTATAATGTGTAAATAAGTTAAAAAAATCAAAATTAACCAAAATACTAGTATAAAGAAAAGTTTTAAGAGGGTCAAATGTTGTGTACCTGTTGCAAAAAGTTATTTTTCAAACCTCATTGAGGACTCATTCGCCCTATGGTGAGGGTCTTGGCTAGGGATTCAGAAAATCAGTTTCTGGGTTCTCTTCCTCTCAATTTGCACTCCCATATTCTAGTCAAGCACTATCGGAAAGCCGAAAATAAATCCTATAGCTTAGTTTACGTGATTTGAAAAATTTCTTAGAAACTTTGACATTTTTTGCAATTTCGCTCTCTAAATGATCTTTAACCTAAAACCTACAATCACACATCAAAGGAGGAGAAAAATGTTGTTTTGTTAGGGAATAGGGGTTTCCCTTGGTCAAACCTCATTTTGGTAATTAAACCTTGTAGTAAAATGAAACGTGAAAGGAAAGATGAATGAACACAATGCAATGTCACAACTCACCAATCCTTAATTGAAACCTCGAAACACAAATCTGAAAACTAGCATGAAGTGGCCTCAATGAATGTAGATCTTGATCATGAACTTTAATATGAAACAATTCCTTGAATATGCTTGATAGATCTTGAATGCTACATCAACATATTATCTCAAACAACATGCATGATGCAATCCATCTTTAACATGATAATTGGAATCTTGATTTCTGCAATAATCTTCTATAAATCTACCCTTGAATGCCTTAGGAGTGCTCTTGAATGGTCTCTTGGTCATAATTTTTCTATTAGGATGCTTGTATAATAATTCTTTATGTTCCACGAAATATTCTAGGTGAAACTAAGTGAAATAGCTTTGTATTTATACATAATATCATTAATTCCTGAAATTTAAATAACACAAGCCGACATCAAATCTAGGATTTGAAATAATTAAAATACTCCCAAAAACATATCCCAAGGGGGGTCCTTGGTCTAAGTGAGGACCCATTCACCATGTGGTGAATGGGTCCTAGGTCACTTAGCTAGGACACACTTCAGGGATTGTGAAATTTTATGTGAAAATAGGGTCCTAGGACCTAGTGAGGACCCATTCGCCAGGTGGTGAATGGGTCCTAGGTCACTAACCTAGGACACACACCTTCTAAAATTAAGTGTTGTGTAATATCATTTATGAATGTCAGGTTTCATCCCTCTGAACTTGCAATTAATTAGGCTTGGATTTGAATTAAATGGGCCAATTAAGGCAAATTAACCTCAATTAATTAATAAAGCCCTAGATTAGTGTGAAAGTGTAAAGATACACTTTACAACACCCAAAATAAGGCACAATTAAATCTATTTAGTTTAAAAGGCCCCTAAACTTAATGTGAATGTGTAAAATACATTACAACACTAAATCAAGGCAACATTAAGTTCATTTTAATATTAATTATTCATTCCCAAACTAAGGAAAAAGGGTTACTTTTTCTGTTACTACATTTTTCCCCCACTTTAGTGAGAGTATGACCCCATGTCAAAATCACACTAAAGTAGACATTCAAGACACTTATGTATGAAACAATGATAAGGATACACAATCATACAACATCAAAGACCAAGAAAAAAAGGGAGGCAGATCAAGCCTTAACTGTCCAATGCGATGTGGAACATGTCTCAGCTATTTGTCCAAAGAACATTCATAAGTAGAGCTTGATTTCCACTATGCAAATGATGCACACACTCACTCTGGGGTAGTGGAACCTCAGGCCATCCACTAGGTGAGTATCCCCTAGGAAGGTGGCTTAGTGATAAATTCATGCCTCTATGTAAGCTCTCACTGTACTTACCATACCAAAGCTATCCCTCTGATAAATCTGCTACGGCACCACTCACATTTCTATTTCATGATTAAGAAGTTGTGTTATGCTAAGCGCCTATACACATGGAAAGGCTCCACAGGCAGGAAAAGTGTGTTATGCTAGGTGGCCTTGAATTATGGTTTCAAGCTTCGCAATGTTGGGAACAGGTGCCTCAACTTTTGGCTTGAACCTTTGTAAAAGACTTGGTGTTTTGTAGTCTTTTCTATAATTTACCTCTCTATTGTTGGAAACTCTTCATAGAGGCACGGTAGGGTAGTTTACTGCCTTACCGCGGGCCTCTATTGCTCTGTCCATGGCTGGGCGGTGTCACCACCATACCGCGGGGTCTCTGTCCTCTGATGGTGGTAGCACAATTTACTGAGCGTTCAGTTTATGTGTTTACCTCCCTACCACAGGGGTTGCTCGATGGTGGTGCGATGGTTGTGGTGAAGGATGAAGGTCAGTGAATATTTTTTACCACCATACCACGCCAACATTTTGGCCATGTCATGGTAGGCACAGTAAGCTATGGTGGTCTGAGAACTTTCTTACCTCCTTACTGTGGAGGTCTTGCGATCAAGGCGAGGTAGCACAATGTGTTTGACGGTCAGCTTTGTTGGTTACCTCCATACCATGGCGATTCCTTTGCTCTATTGCAGTGGTGTGGTATGTCTATCGCCATATTGCAAAGACTGAGTAGGAGCTAAGTGGTATCGAGGTGACACCGCCATACCACGGTGGTTTTTTTGGCTCAGCGAGGTAGAGCAGTAAGAGGAGTTCAACAACTGTTTGACCAATCGGACTCGACTGGAAGTAGTGAACGAATGGTAGAGCGACACGTGGCACATTTTCATTAACCAAAAACTAATTGAACAAATGTTTGGAGTGGTGAAAGCTTTAACTGCAAGGCTCGATTTGACAAGTGACATAATCTAATTCAGGCAAATAGAATTAAATGCCTGGGTGACTTGATGCATGATTACAGGGCAACTTGGTCAAGAAGCGATCGGATCTGCTTGTTAGACAAAGGTGCATAATTAAGGCACCTAGTTGATTAGTTGGCTGAATAATAAATGTAATACTTGTTACAGTCAAATATATAATATAGAAGTCACTAAGGTGACAAATGTGACAGATGATTATACATTATATGCTAAAAAGCATTGAAAAAGTGAGGGTAGTCGAACAAGTGAAAAGGACTACTGAATGTTGCTGAGAGCTGACATCTTCAAGTCAAGTCTGTAACTTTGTATGTAAACTATTTTTACTGTAATACAAAGTGATTTAGCTTGGTGTGGTGGGTTTTTCTCCTGTAAGGGTTTTCCACGTAAATCTGGTGTTATCTCTGTGATTTTTTCTTTCTGTTACTCTTGTTATCCTGTATGTGTTCATCTTAAGTGTTTGAAAGTTTTAAAACTGGGTTTTTTCACTTCTCCTTTGTAGTTTTAGCGTTAGGAAAGAATATTTTGTACTGTCTATTTTCCTCTCAAGTGGTATCAGAGCAACCCAGTTGTTTTTTCCTTGTTAGTGAGGCTAGTTTTTTGTGCTAATATTGTTCCAATAGGAGTCTTGCAAAGTTAGAACCTAGTTATGTTTGAGATGGTGAGTACATCAAGTAGAGTAGAGATTGAAAAATTCAATGGTGGCAACTTTGAGTTGTAGAAACTCAAAATGAAAGACTTGCTTGTGGATAGAGACCTATGGGTTGTTGTGTCCGGAACTATGCCACAAGGTATGAAACAAGAAGATTGGGATCTTGCAAATAGAAAATCTAGAGGCTTGATAAGACTTAGTCTGGCCAATTTTTTACTCCTGAACATCCATGAGGAGAAGTCTGCAGCTTCGTTATGGAAGAAGCTTGGTGATATTTATCAAGGAAAGTCTCTGGTAAATAATTTATTCTTGAGGAAGAAGTTGTACTCCTTGAAGATGGAAGAGGGTGAATATATTGCAGACCATCTGAACTCATTTAATATGAGTGTTACTCAGTTGGCATCTGTGGGTGTGAAGATAGAGGAGGATCATTGCATGCTCCTGTTATGTTCATTACCTAACACCTGGGATCATCTTGTAATGGCTATTGGAAGTACAACCACTACTTTCAAGATGGAAGAAATTGTTGCGTCACTGTTGTCTGAAGAGATGCGAAGGAAGTCTTTAGAGATGGCCAAGAGGCCCTTGATGTTCGAGGTAGATTGAAGGAGAAAGGCAAGAAGAAGGACAAGAAGTCTAAATCCAAAAATGAAGGGAGATCAAAGTCTCTTAGTAAAAAGTCCAAGGTGAAATTTTGGAAATTTGGGCAGCCTGGTCATATCCAAAAGGATTGTAAGGAGAAGAAGAAGAGTAACTCTTCAGACAATGACTCTTCTCAGAGTGATGCAGATGCCTTCATTGTAGCCTTGGCAACTCAGGCATCAGATGATGTCTAGCTAGTTGACTCAGGTGCATCATTCCACATGACATCTCATAGAGAGTGGTTCACTAAGTACAAAAATTATGATGGTGGAAAGGTGTACCTGGCAAGTGATTCAACACTAGAGATTATTGGTCGTGGAAGAGTCAAAATACAATTCCCTGATGAAAGAATCAAAGGGATTGGTGATGTACTACACATAATAGGATTGGCTCATAACCTACTTTATATCAATAAGTTGAATGATGCTGGTGTGGAAGTTTCTTTCTCAAGTAAAGGATGTAAAATGGCTAGAGGCACTATGGTTTTGGCTAAGGGTGTATGTACTGGCACTCTATACAAGCTGGATGCACATCTTGTTCAATGTAACAACCTCTCTGCAAAGTCAAGTAAAATTATCCCTGCAAAGAAGGATGATGATGCTCCTCTAGGTGCAAATTCCTTGGAGGTGAAACTCCCAGTAGAGAATACCATGTTGTGGCATCATAGACTCATTCACATAAGTGAGAAAGGTTTTAAAACCTTGAAAAATAAAAATATTGTTGAAGTGCTTGATGATTGTAACCTTGAGTTTGATTTTTATAAACATTGTATTTATGGAAAGCAACACCACATTTCATTTTATTCGAGTCCTCATAAATCTTCCGGTGTACTGGATTATGTTCATTCGGATGTGTTTGGTCTAGTTAATGTTCCTTCATTATCAAAGTCTAAATACTATGTTTCTTTTATTGATGACTATTCAAGAAGGGAATTTATATACTTTCTTAAGAGAAAATCATAAGTGTTCAATCAGTTTAAATAATTTAAAAATTTGGTAGAGAATCAGACTGGAAAGAAAACTAAATGCTTGAGGATGGATAATGGCAGTGAGTTTTGTTTTGCAGATTTTGAAAAGTACTGTAAATACCATGGGATTAAAAGGCATAAAACTACACCTTATACTCCATAGTAGAATGGATTTTTTCAAAGGTTGAACAAAATGTTAATGGAGAGAGCGAGAAGTTTGTTGAGAAATGCTAGTCTGGAGCATAATTTTTGGGCTGAGGTTGTGGCTACATGTTACCTAGTAAATAATTCAACTTGTTTTGCTCTTGTTAACAAAAAACCTTTTGAAGCATGGTCTGGTAAGAAGTCCTCTCTGAGACATATTTGTGTCTTTGGCTGTGAGGCATATGCATATGTGCCAAATGAGAAAAGATCAAAGTTGGAGAACAAGGTCATTAAATGTATCTTCACCGTCTATGGTGTTGGTGTGAAGGGATACAAACTTTGGAATCCCGATACTAAGAAGGTTTTGTACAATAGAAGTGTAATATTTCATGAGTTGAAACCTTCAGTAGTTGATCCACAGTTAGAGACAGGTCAACAAGAAAAGAAGAATGATGTAGTTCAGATTCCTCAAACTCCAGAAAAAGATGAACTACATGGTGTACTTGAAACTAAGGAGAGTTCAAGCAACTTTGAGAGTTCTTAAGATGAAGAACCACAAACTCAGCCAGTAAGAAGGTCTACACATGAAAAATGACAACCTGATAGGTATTGTTTCTCTATGTTGGATTCGAACTGTGCCTATGCTTTGATTACTAACATTGATGAGCCTAAGACTATGAAAGAAGCTATTAGCATATCTGATTCAAATTCCTAGTTGGAAGCCATGAATGAAGAAATGGAATCATTGAAGAAGAATGAAACCTCCGATTTGGTACCTTTGTCTGAAGGGAAAAATCCTATTGGTTGTAAATGGGTATTTAAGAAGAAGACTGGTCTAGATGGCAGTGTTGAAAAATATAAGGCAAGATTGGTTGCAAAGGGATTTTCCCAGATAGAGGGAATTGATTATGGAGAAATATTTTCCCCTGTAGAAAATCTAACATCTATCATATTTCTTTTGTCATTGGAAGTAGCATATGACTTAGAGATCAAGCAGATGGATGTGAAGACAACGCTTCTCCATGGAGAGCTAGAAGAAGAAATCTATATGTCCCAACCTGAGCACTTCGTTGAAAAAGGTAAAGAAAGTCTGGTCTGCAAATTAAAGAAATATTTGTATGGTTTGAAGCAATCTCTTAGAATATAGTACCAAAAATTTGACACTTTTGTGTTGTCTATGGGATTTGTGAGATCAAAATCTGATCATTGTGTTTATTACAAATATGAAAATTATCGTGTGCTTAATATTACCTTGTATGTGGATGATATGTTGTTCATAGGAAATAGTAAGTCTATGATTTCTAATCTTAAATCCCAGTTGTCTGTAAAGTTCAAAATGAAAGATCTAGGTCTAGCAAGGTATATTCTGGGGATGGAAATAACTAGAGACAAAATGAGTAGAAAGATTTGGGTCATCCAGAGAAAGTATGTCAACACTGTTCTGGAGAGATTTGGTATGAATGATTGCAAGTAGCTAGTTGTTCCAGTCTTACAGGGAACAAAGCTATCTATTGAAGATTGTCCTAAATATTCTACTGAGATGGAGGAAATGACTAGGGTGCCTTGTACAAGTGTTGTTGGTAGTCTAATGTATGCAATGGTTTGTACAAGGCTAGACATTGCCCAAGCAATGAGAGTGTTGAGCCATTTTATGGAAAACCCAGGCAGGTCACATTGGGATGCTGTGAAGAGAGCGTTTAGATATTTGAGAGGTACTTTAGAATATGCTATGTGTTACCATGGAAACTTGGCTGCATCACATAGAACACTCAACATTCACGGATAAATGGATTATGATTGGGCAGGGGACATTGACAGCAGGAGATCCACCAATGGATACAATTTCATTTTAAATGGTGGTACAATCAGTTGGATGAGAAAGCGACAGGTTGTAGTCGCTTTGTCCACAATAGAGGCAGAATACATGGCAGCAACACACACCTGCAAAGAATTTGTTTGGTTGAGTCGTTTGTGTTCTGATATTGGTTTTAATGCAGGGCAGATTACAATTTGTTGTGACAGTCAAAGTGTCATTTGTTTGGCAAAGAACCCTACTTTCCATGCCAGGATGAAGCACATTGATGTGCAGTATCACTTTGTTATGGACATGGTAGAGGATGGAAAGTTTTATTTGGAAAAGGTTGACACTTTGAAGAATTTTGCAAATGCATTAACAAAGCCAGTGAGCATGAACAAGTTCAGATGGTGCACAAATTCAATGGGCCTTGGGGCCTATGATTGTTAGTAAATTCAAAGTCTAGAGGAAGCCAAGAATTCTTCGTCAAGTGGGAGCTTGTTGGGAACAAGTGCCTCAACTTCTGGTTTGAACCTCTATAAAAGACTTGGCATTTTGCAGTCTTTTCTGGACTTTACCTCTCTACCATTGGAAACTCTTCATAGAGGCATGATATGGAAGTTTACCGCCTTATCGCGAGCCTTTGTTGCTTTTTCCACGATTGGGCGCTGTTACCACCATACTGCGGGGTCTTTGTCCTTTGTTGGCAGTAGTGCGGTTGACTGAGCGGTCAGTTTATGCATTTACGTCCCTATCGTGAGGGTTGCTCGATGGTGGTGCGATGGCCATGGTGAAGAATGACAACCATTGAAGATAGCTTACCACCATACTAGGCCGACCTTTTGGCCATGTCATGGTAGATGCGATAAGCTATGGCGGCCTGAGAACTTGCTTATCTCCTTATCATGAAGGTCGTGTGGTTGGGGCGAGGTAGTATAGTGTGTTTAATGATTGGATTTGGCGGTTACCTCCATACCGCGGCAGTTCCTTTGCTATGTCGCAATGGTGTGGTATGTCTACCACCATACCATGAAGATTGAGTAGGAGCTAAGCGGTACCAAGATGAAACTACCATACCATAGTGGTCTATTTGGATCAGCGAGGTAGCACGGTAAGAGGATTTCAACAACTATTTGACCAGTTTGACTCGAATGGAAGCAATGAATGAATGGCGGAGTGACATGTGGCATGTTTTCATTAACCAACAACTGATTGACCAAATTTTTGGAGCGGTGAAAGCTTTAACTGCAAGGCTCTATTCGTCAGGTGACATAATCCAATTCAGGCAAACAAAATTAAATGTCTGGTCGGCCAGATTGCAGGGCGAATTGGTCAAGAAGCGATCAGATCTGCTTGTCAGACAAAGGTGCATAATTAAGGCACCCGATTGGTTAGTTTGCTGAATATTAAATGTAAGACTTGTTATAGTCAAATATATAATATAGAAGTCACTAAGGCGACAAATGTGACAGATGATTATACATTGTATGCTGAAAAGCATTGAAAAAGGTAGGGTAGTCAAACAAGTGAAGAGGACTACTGAATACTACTGAGAGTTGACATCTTCAAGTCAAGTCTGTAACTTTGTATGTAAACTATTTTTACTATAATACAAAGTGATTTAGCTTGGTGTGGTGGGTTTTTCTCCTGTAAGGGTTTTCCCACATAAATCTAGTGTTATCTCTCTGATTTTTCTTTCTATTACTCTTGTATGTGTTGATCTTAAGTGTTTGAAAGTTTTAAAACTGGGTTTTTGCACTTCTCCTCTATAGTTTTAGCATTAGGAAAGTGTATTCCACACTTTTTGTGTTCCTTTCACACAAGGTCAGCAAGTTGTATTATGCTAACACTTATGAACATTATGTATATAGGTTTTTGTTCAAAATGATTTTTCTTTGTTCGTGTAAGGTCTCCTTCTTAGGTATCATTGTGCCTAATATCTCCAAGAGAGGATAAATCAAGAGTAAAAGATTCACAACTTAGGGAGTGCATTGTGTCACACCACCACTAAGAGGAAAGTCGTATGCTAAGAAATTTTGCACTCTTGGAGGACAAGAAACCCAATGAAACCATCAAGAAAAGGATGCATCACAAGAAAAATAAAATCACACCATGAAACATGCAAATGTCAAAATATATCATCGAGGTATGTCCCCACTTTAAAGCGGTTGCTAATACCATTGTTGTGATCAATTGCTTTAAAGTATCCAATGTTTACTTTTAAGACCTAAGAGCTTTCCTCAGAAAACCCTATGTCAAGTCATATGTTTTCGAAATAAAGCTACGTCATAAAAAGGAGGGGTCACCCACAAAAATACATAAGGGATCTATGGATTTGGGGTCAGTGTATCTTTTCTACAATGTTGTTATAGAGATCGAAAATGTCATCATTCCCCAAATACTCATAGAACTAGAAGAATGACACATAAAGCTTGAAAACAAAGAAAAATCCTTTCAGGTCAACATGGAAGAGACCTAAATATCTCAACGCCTTGCATCATCCCAAAAAGGAAAAAACAAGACAAGCAAAAAGGGATAAATTTTTTACAACATATAGAAGAATGTAGATATATATAGATGAATGCACAAAAAGAGAGATACATCAAACAAAACAACATGAGGGATCACATTACGCACATGCAATCACATAAAGAAACATGAAAAGAAGACAATGCAAAAGACTAGTAAGGCACATGCGAGTAAACCTATAGTAGGTCATCTACATCCCAATCTCAATCAGTATATATAGAAGGTGGAAAACTAGCCAAAGGGACAACATCAAATGCCAAAACTAGGACAAGGCTATCTAATCCCTTACCCCCACTAATATCAGGATAAGGATGAGCCGAGGTGAATGATGATATGTCACTCCTTACAAAAATGAAATGATTTGTAATGAATGTAAAACATGCAATAGTGAGTATACTATGATCCTACCTTTATTACATGGCAAGGAGAAACAACTATTTCTATTGATTATGATGAGTAAGTAAAGTATCAACTTGGTGCATATGTAATGAGATATTCCCACATGTGGTATCTATTGGTTTAGGATGCATGAAAGTTAAAGTTGTCTTGGAAGAATCTTTCGTAAGAGTGTTGATATTAAGTGAAGGATTTTTTATTTTTTTGAGGGACAATAATCAAGACCATTAGTCATTTCTTGCATGTTAGGCTCTATAGGGATGTGGATACCTTGTTCTCTAGCACCACATCCTTTTCCACTACACCCAAGTTGTTTCATAAATTCATAACCTCTTCCATAAATCTTTTACATTTCTTTTGAATTCGATGGTTGTTCATAATCAACTTCATCAAATTTTATCGTGTATGTTGTCTTTTCTTATAAAGTGGTTGAAGTGGATGCTTTTTAATTTTGTATTGACATTACTACTTTTTCTTTTCCCTTTTCAGACTCTTTTTTTATGATATTGTATTCTCCCTTGAATGTAGGTATGAAATCAAATGAATTCAAAGCATCTTCAATATTCTTTTCTTTTTCTTTCTATGTATGCAAACAACTTTGAGGTTCAGGGTCGACCTTGATTGTATACACTTTGTTTTTAAAGTCTATAGTTTGAGGTAATGGGAGGGATGTTGGAGTTATTTTTCTTGGTTGTGGATTGTTCCTAGTGTTACATGTATGAGCAATGGTATTGTAACTCACATTTTGTGAAAACTTATTGTTATTGAGTTGCCTCTTAGGTGGTTCTAAGATAAGCATGGGCTCATTTTCAACTTGTGGTTGTTGTAAGGGTGGATAAATGATAAGTTTGGGCTTAGGATATTGCTTCAAGGGATATCTAATGTGCATAACATCAAAAGTCTTGTCCTTATTTTCATGATCTATTAATCGAGGGGATTCTAATGTCACTTCATCATCTTCATCTAAGGAAGCCACATTGATATTGTTTTAAAGGCATGTGTTCATGTTCTCATTTTCATGCGCAATGATATCTTCCTAGTAGGATAGTTTTAAGAGAGAAACAAACTAGATATTCATGACATTAAAATAAAGGTTGGTTCTTCTAAAATGAGTTCATCACAAGTAAGGGAGTTACCAATGGTTGGACTTTCTTGCTTATCAATGATGGCATTTTCTTGTTCAATAATATTTTCCCTAGGATTCTCATGACTCTCATTGATTGGATCTTCTAATACCAAAATATCTTCTTCACCAATAGTAGTATTAGGAAAAGGCCAAATTTGATTGTTATGATTGTCCATGATTTCATCCTTGTTTTCTAAGGTCTCATTCTCTTGTGCCATAATATCTACCCTAGTAGGAGAGCTTTTAGGAGAGGAGTAAAAAAGAGGTTCATAACATTTTGTGGTTAGATTTTGTAAAGTAACTCCATCACAAAAAGGGGAGGCATCAAGAGAAGAACAACTATGATTTTTACGCTTACCAATGATTGGATCCTTTTATTCAAATACACCTTTCCAAATGTTAGGGACATTAGGAAGGAGATAAATAATGATATAACTCTCAATCATTGGATCTCTTAACACCAACATATCCTCTTCACAAATGTGATTTTCATGATTGTCCATGATTAAGTCTTCTTTCACTAAAGCATTCTGACAAGTAGGGGAGGTGTTGGGAGATGAATGGAGACTAGGTAAAGTAGTACAGATTATCTCATCTTCATGTGTCATAATATCTTCCCAAGGGGGAGGAGGAGAAGGACAAACGATAATTTTGTAATTCTCAATGATTGCATCTTCTTTCACCAAGATACCTTCGTCACTAATAGGAGAGGTATCGGGAGAAGAATAAATTATGATTATCATGATTGTTTATGTTTGTATCATCTTGTTTCAAAGATTTAATGGATTATCTAGGTGAGATAAAGTCCTCAAGCACTTCATCTAACATTTCAAAGTCATCACAACTAAAGGGTTTGAATGATATGATTTCTCCAAGGCTAACCATTTAGTTTTTATTTGTTTTGTTTGATGTTTATGATTTTTTTATTTTATTTTCTAATGATTTCCAAATGTAAACTAATCTATCTAATGATGCAATGATGCTAAAAATGAAAGGAAAATGCAAAAATATAAGACTAATTTTAACTAAAATATGTAAGAAATGTTTTTCCCAATGTTGCAAAATCTAACTAAATAAGCAATAAATTGAATGCAAAAATAAACTGCTTCAAAAAATCAAGTTTTAGTTCTGAAAATAGCAACATAAATGCAAACCAGAGACTAAAAAGTACCCAAAAATTTACCTAAACTGTTTTTCTAGGGACTCATTCACCCTAGGGTCCCAGATTAGAATTTTGAAAAAGTAAAATATGCATTTTTTGAGTTGTTTTATGTGTTTTTGGTGCCTGGTTTCAAATTGTAACTTCAACGAAAAAATTTATAGAATTTGATGTCTATATGCAAGTGAAAAGAAGGAAAAATTATGACCTATATGAAACTTTTTGAAATGCAATTCTGACTCAATTTTTGAATATGAATGATGAAAAGGACACTAATATGCAAACACAATGCAAAATTAATGTAATATGCATGCAAATTTTTTATTTTTTTAGATTTAAACAATGCAAGCCATGCAAATTTAAACCCCTATATGCAATGCAAACTAATGAAATTTTGAAAACCCTAGATGAAATGCAAACTAAGGAAAATCCTAGATCTAGGGTTTGAATGCACTCCAAATCAAAAAAAATATAGTGTAATATTGTCAGGTTCACTAAAATGAAAAGAAGGAAAATAGGTTCACCATAATGAAACAAAATGATGAACCTAATTTCTCTATAATTTCATTCAATATGAGGGTTATAATGTGTAAATGAGTTACATAAATCAAACTTAACCAAATTACTAGTAAAAATGCAAGTTTTAAGAGGGTCAAATGATGTGTACTTGTTGCAAAAAGTGTTTTTTCAGACCTCACTAAGGACTCCTTCACCCAATGGTGAATGGGTCCTAGCTAGGGATCCAAAAAATTAGTTTTTGGGTTTTGTTCCTCTTAGTCTGCACTCCCAGATTCTAGTTGGGCATTGTCAAAAAGACAAAAATAAATCTTGTAGCTCAATTTCCATGATTTGACAACTTTCTTAGCAACTTTGACAACTTTTGCAAATTTTCTCTCCAAATGATCTTTAACCTAAAACCTGCAATCACATATCAAAGGAGGAGAATTTTTTTTTTTTGTTAGGGAATAGGGATTTTCCTTGGTTAAACCCCATTTTGGTAATTAAACCTTATAATACATGAAAGGAAAGA